>JAUIMM010002250.1:0-405091 GCA_031769625.1 Taudactylus pleione | reverse complement strand
AGCACAGTCTCCCATATACAGACTCAGGAGCACACAGATATACAGGTGTCATATATCACATTACTCAGCGCAGTCTCCTATATACAGACTCAGGTGCACACAGATATACAGGTGTCACATATCACATTACTCAGCACAGTCTCCCTATATACAGACTCAGGAGCACACAGATATACAGGTGTCACATATCACATTACTCAGCGCAGTCTCCTATATACAGACTCAGGTGCACACAGATATACAGGTGTCACATATCACATTACTCAGCGCAGTCTCCTATATACAGACTCAGGTGCACACAGATATACAGGTGTCACATATCACATTACTCAGCACAGTCTCCCATATACAGACTCAGGAGCACACAGATATACAGGTGTCACATATCACATTACTCAGCGCAGTCTCCTATATACAGACTCAGGAGCACACAGATATACAGGTGTCACATATCACATTACTCAGTGCAGTCTCCTATATACAGACTCAGGAGCACACAGATATACAGGTGTCACATATCACATTACTCAGCGCAGTCTCCTATATACAGACTCAGGAGCACACAGATATACAGGTGTCACATATCACATTACTCAGCACAGTCTCCTATATACAGACTCAGGAGCACACAGATATACAGGTGTCACATATCACAGTTACTCAGCGCAGTCTCCTATATACAGACTCAGGAGCACACAGATATACAGGAGTCACATATCACATTACTCAGCGCAGTCTCCTATATACAGACTCAGGAGCACACAGATATACAGGTGTCACATATCACATTACTCAGCGCAGTCTCCTATATACAGACTCAGGAGCACACAGATATACAGGTGTCACATATCACATTACTCAGCGCAGTCTCCATATACAGACTCAGGAGCACACAGATATACAGGTGTCACATTACTCAGCGCAGTCTCCCATATACAGACTCAGGAGCACACAGATATACAGGTGTCACATATCACATTACTCAGCGCAGTCTCCATATACACACTCAGGAGCACACAGATATACAGGTGTCACATATCACATTACTCAGCTCAGTCTCCTATATACAGACTCAGGAGCACTCAGATATACAGGTGTCACATATCACATTACTCAGCTCAGTCTCCTATATACAGACTCAGGAGCACACAGATATACAGGTGTCACATATCACATTACTCAGCGCAGTCTCCTATATACAGACTCAGGAGCACACAGATATACAGGTGTTACATATCACATTACTCAGCGCAGTCTCCTATATACAGACTCAGGAGCACACAGATATACAGGTGTCACATATCACATTACTCAGCGCAGTCTCCTATATACAGACTCAGGAGCACACAGATATACAGGAGTCACATATCACATTACTCAACGCAGTCTCCATATACACACTCAGGAGCACACAGATATACAGGTGTCACATATCACATTACTCAGTGCAGTCTCCCATATACAGACTCAGGAGCACACAGATATACAGGTGTCACATATCACATTACTCAGCTCAGTCTCCTATATACAGACTCAGGAGCACACAGATATACAGGTGTCACATATCACATTACTCAGCGCAGTCTCCTATATACAGACTCAGGAGCACACAGATATACAGGTGTCACATATCACATTACTCAGCGCAGTCTCCCATATACAGACTCAGTAGCACACAGATATACAGGTGTCACATTACTCAGCGCAGTCTCCCATATACAGACTCAGGAGCACACAGATATACAGGTGTCACATATCACATTACTCAGCGCAGTCTCCATATACACACTCAGGAGCACACAGATATACAGGTGTCACATATCACATTACTCAGCTCAGTCTCCTATATACAGACTCAGGAGCACTCAGATATACAGGTGTCACATATCACATTACTCAGCTCAGTCTCCTATATACAGACTCAGGAGCACACAGATATACAGGTGTCACATATCACATTACTCAGCGCTGTCTCCATATACACACTCAGGAGCACACAGATATACAGGTGTCACATATCACATTACTCAGTGCAGTCTCCCATATACAGACTCAGGAGCACACAGATATACAGGTGTCACATATCACATTACTCAGCGCAGTCTCCCATATACAGACTCAGGAGCTATACAGGAGATATACAGGTGTCATACATCACATTACTCAGCGCAGTCTCCTATATACAGACTCAGGAGCACACAGATATACAGGTGTCATACATCACATTACTCAGCGCAGTCTCCATATACAGACTCAGGAGCACACAGATATACAGGTGTCACATATCACATTACTCAGCACAGTCTCCCATATACAGACTCAGGAGCACACAGATATACAGGTGTCACATATCACATTACTCAGCGCAGTCTCCATATACAGACTCAGGAGCACACAGATATACAGGTGTCACATATCACATTACTCAGCGCAGTCTCCCATATACAGACTCAGGAGCACACAGATATACAGGTGTCACATATCACATTACACAGCGCAGTCTCCTATATACAGACTCAGGAGCACACAGATATACAGGTGTCACATATCACATTACTCAGCACAGTCTCCATATACAGACTCAGGAGCACACAGATATACAGGTGTCACATATCACATTACTCAGCACAGTCTCCTATATGCAGACTCAGGAGCACACAGATATACAGGTGTCACATATCACATTACTCAGCACAGTCTCCATATACAGACTCAGGAGCGCACAGATATACAGGTGTCACATATCACATTACACAGCGCAGTCTCCTATATACAGACTCAGGAGCACACAGATATACAGGTGTCACATATCACATTACTCAGCGCAGTCTCCCATATACAGACTCAGGAGCACACAGATATACAGGTGTCACATATCACATTACTCAGCGCAGTCTCCTATATACAGACTCAGGAGCACACAGATATACAGGTGTTACATATCACATTACTCAGCGCAGTCTCCTATATACAGACTCAGGAGCACACAGATATACAGGTGTCACATATCACATTACTCAGCGCAGTCTCCTATATACAGACTCAGGAGCACACAGATATACAGGAGTCACATATCACATTACTCAGCGCAGTCTCCTATATACAGACTCAGGAGCACACAGATATACAGGTGTCACATATCACATTACTCAGCGCAGTCTCCTATATACAGACTCAGGAGCACACAGATATACAGGTGTCACATATCACATTACTCAGCGCAGTCTCCCATATACAGACTCAGGAGCACACAGATATACAGGTGTCACATTACTCAGCGCAGTCTCCCATATACAGACTCAGGAGCACACAGATATCCAGGTGTCACATATCACATTACTCAGCGCAGTCTCCATATACACACTCAGGAGCACACAGATATACAGGTGTCACATATCACATTACTCAGCTCAGTCTCCTATATACAGACTCAGGAGCACTCAGATATACAGGTGTCACATATCACATTACTCAGCTCAGTCTCCTATATACAGACTCAGGAGCACACAGATATACAGGTGTCACATATCACATTACTCAGCACAGTCTCCCATATACAGACTCAGGAGCACACAGATATACAGGTGTCACATATCACATTACTCAGCGCAGTCTCCTATATACAGACTCAGGAGCACACAGATATACAGGTGTCACATATCACATTACTCAGCGCAGTCTCCTATATACAGACTCAGGAGCACACAGATATACAGGTGTCACATTTCACATTACTCAGCGCAGTCTCCTATATACAGACTCAGGAGCACACAGATATACAGGAGTCACATATCACATTACTCAGCGCAGTTTCCTATATACAGACTCAGGAGCACACAGATATACAGGTGTCACATATCACATTACTCAGCGCAGTCTCCTATATACAGACTCAGGAGCACACAGATATACAGGTGTCACATATCACATTACTCAGCGCAGTCTCCCATATACAGACTCAGGAGCACACAGATATACAGGTGTCACATTACTCAGCGCAGTCTCCCATATACAGACTCAGGAGCACACAGATATACAGGTGTCACATATCACATTACTCAGCGCAGTCTCCATATACACACTCAGGAGCACACAGATATACAGGTGTCACATATCACATTACTCAGCTCAGTCTCCTATATACAGACTCAGGAGCACTCAGATATACAGGTGTCACATATCACATTACTCAGCTCAGTCTCCTATATACAGACTCAGGAGCACACAGATATACAGGTGTCACATATCACATTACTCAGCGCAGTCTCCTATATACAGACTCAGGAGCACACAGATATACAGGTGTCACATATCACATTACTCAGCGCAGTCTCCATATACACACAGATATACAGGTGTCACATATCACATTACTCAGTGCAGTCTCCCATATACAGACTCAGGAGCACACAGATATACAGGTGTCACATATCACATTACTCAGCTCAGTCTCCTATATACAGACTCAGGAGCACACAGATATACAGGTGTCACATATCACATTACTCAGCGCAGTCTCCTATATACAGACTCAGGAGCACACAGATATACAGGTGTCACATATCACATTACTCAGCGCAGTCTCCCATATACAGACTCAGGAGCACACAGATATACAGGTGTCACATTACTCAGCGCAGTCTCCCATATACAGACTCAGGAGCACACAGATATACAGGTGTCACATATCACATTACTCAGCGCAGTCTCCATATACACACTCAGGAGCACACAGATATACAGGTGTCACATATCACATTACTCAGCTCAGTCTCCTATATACAGACTCAGGAGCACTCAGATATACAGGTGTCACATATCACATTACTCAGCTCAGTCTCCTATATACAGACTCAGGAGCACACAGATATACAGGTGTCACATATCACATTACTCAGCGCAGTCTCCATATACACACTCAGGAGCACACAGATATACAGGTGTCACATATCACATTACTCAGTGCAGTCTCCCATATACAGACTCAGGAGCACACAGATATACAGGTGTCACATATCACATTACTCAGCGCAGTCTCCCATATACAGACTCAGGAGCTATACAGGAGATATACAGGTGTCATACATCACATTACTCAGCGCAGTCTCCTATATACAGACTCAGGAGCACACAGATATACAGGTGTCATACATCACATTACTCAGCGCAGTCTCCATATACAGACTCAGGAGCACACAGATATACAGGTGTCACATATCACATTACTCAGCACAGTCTCCCATATACAGACTCAGGAGCACACAGATATACAGGTGTCACATATCACATTACTCAGCGCAGTCTCCATATACAGACTCAGGAGCACACAGATATACAGGTGTCACATATCACATTACTCAGCGCAGTCTCCTATATACAGACTCAGGAGCACACAGATATACAGGTGTCACATATCACATTACTCAGCGCAGTCTCCATATACACACAGATATACAGGTGTCACATATCACATTACTCAGTGCAGTCTCCCATATACAGACTCAGGAGCACACAGATATACAGGTGTCACATATCACATTACTCAGCTCAGTCTCCTATATACAGACTCAGGAGCACACAGATATACAGGTGTCACATATCACATTACTCAGCGCAGTCTCCTATATACAGACTCAGGAGCACACAGATATACAGGTGTCACATATCACATTACTCAGCGCAGTCTCCCATATACAGACTCAGGAGCACACAGATATACAGGTGTCACATTACTCAGCGCAGTCTCCCATATACAGACTCAGGAGCACACAGATATACAGGTGTCACATATCACATTACTCAGCGCAGTCTCCATATACACACTCAGGAGCACACAGATATACAGGTGTCACATATCACATTACTCAGCTCAGTCTCCTATATACAGACTCAGGAGCACTCAGATATACAGGTGTCACATATCACATTACTCAGCTCAGTCTCCTATATACAGACTCAGGAGCACACAGATATACAGGTGTCACATATCACATTACTCAGCGCAGTCTCCATATACACACTCAGGAGCACACAGATATACAGGTGTCACATATCACATTACTCAGTGCAGTCTCCCATATACAGACTCAGGAGCACACAGATATACAGGTGTCACATATCACATTACTCAGCGCAGTCTCCCATATACAGACTCAGGAGCTATACAGGAGATATACAGGTGTCATACATCACATTACTCAGCGCAGTCTCCTATATACAGACTCAGGAGCACACAGATATACAGGTGTCATACATCACATTACTCAGCGCAGTCTCCATATACAGACTCAGGAGCACACAGATATACAGGTGTCACATATCACATTACTCAGCACAGTCTCCCATATACAGACTCAGGAGCACACAGATATACAGGTGTCACATATCACATTACTCAGCGCAGTCTCCATATACAGACTCAGGAGCACACAGATATACAGGTGTCACATACCACATTACTCAGCGCAGTCTCCCATATACAGACTCAGGTGCACACAGATATACAGGTGTCACATATCACATTACTCAGCGCAGTCTCCATATACAGACTCAGGAGCACACAGATATACAGGTGTCACATATCACATTACTCAGCGCAGTCTCCCATATACAGACTCAGGAGCACACAGATATACAGGTGTCACATATCACATTACACAGCGCAGTCTCCTATATACAGACTCAGGAGCACACAGATATACAGGTGTCACATATCACATTACTCAGCACAGTCTCCATATACAGACTCAGGAGCACACAGATATACAGGTGTCACATATCACATTACTCAGCACAGTCTCCTATATGCAGACTCAGGAGCACACAGATATACAGGTGTCACATATCACATTACTCAGCACAGTCTCCATATACAGACTCAGGAGCGCACAGATATACAGGTGTCACATATCACATTACTCAGCGCAGTCTCCTATATACAGACTCAGGAGCACACAGATATACAGGTGTCACATTACTCAGCGCAGTCTCCTATATACAGACTCAGGAGCACACATATATACAGGTGTCACATTACTCAGCGCAGTCTCCTATATACAGACTCAGGAGCACACAGATATACAGGTGTCACATATCTCATTACTCAGCACAGTCTCCCATATACAGACTCAGGAGCACACAGATATACAGGTGTCACATATCACATTACTCAGCGCAGTCTCCTATATACAGACTCAGGAGCACACAGATATACAGGTGTCACATATCACACTACTCAGCACAGTCTCCTATATACAGACTCAGGAGCACACAGATATACAGGTGTCACATATCACATTACTCAGCACACTCTCCTATATACAGACTCAGGTGCACACAGATATACAGGTGTCATATATCACATTACTCAGCGCAGTCTCCTATATACAGACTCAGGAGCACACAGATATACAGGTGTCACATATCTCATTACTCAGCACAGTCTCCCATATACAGACTCAGGAGCACACAGATATACAGGTGTCACATATCACATTACTCAGCGCAGTCTCCTATATACAGACTCAGGAGCACACAGATATACAGGTGTCACATATCACATTACTCAGCACAGTCTCCTATATACAGACTCAGGAGCACACAGATATACAGGTGTCACATATCACATTACTCAGCACA
Source organism: Taudactylus pleione (assembly GCA_031769625.1). Lineage (NCBI taxonomy): Eukaryota > Metazoa > Chordata > Amphibia > Anura > Myobatrachidae > Taudactylus > Taudactylus pleione. The sequence continues at coordinate 397,453 of JAUIMM010002250.1, read as the reverse complement.
GTCTCCCATATACAGACTCAGGAGCACACAGATATACAGGTGTCACATATCACATTACTCAGCGCAGTCTCCATATACAGACTCAGGAGCACACAGATATACAGGTGTCACATACCACATTACTCAGCGCAGTCTCCCATATACAGACTCAGGTGCACACAGATATACAGGTGTCACATATCACATTACTCAGCGCAGTCTCCATATACAGACTCAGGAGCACACAGATATACAGGTGTCACATATCACATTACTCAGCGCAGTCTCCCATATACAGACTCAGGAGCACACAGATATACAGGTGTCACATATCACATTACACAGCGCAGTCTCCTATATACAGACTCAGGAGCACACAGATATACAGGTGTCACATATCACATTACTCAGCACAGTCTCCATATACAGACTCAGGAGCACACAGATATACAGGTGTCACATATCACATTACTCAGCACAGTCTCCTATATGCAGACTCAGGAGCACACAGATATACAGGTGTCACATATCACATTACTCAGCACAGTCTCCATATACAGACTCAGGAGCGCACAGATATACAGGTGTCACATATCACATTACTCAGCGCAGTCTCCTATATACAGACTCAGGAGCACACAGATATACAGGTGTCACATTACTCAGCGCAGTCTCCTATATACAGACTCAGGAGCACACAGATATACAGGTGTCACATATCTCATTACTCAGCACAGTCTCCCATATACAGACTCAGGAGCACAGAGATATACAGGTGTCACATATCACATTACTCAGCGCAGTCTCCTATATACAGACTCAGGAGCACAGAGATATACAGGTGTCACATATCACATTACTCAGCGCAGTCTCCTATATACAGACTCAGGTGCACACAGATATACAGGTGTCATATATCACATTACTCAGCGCAGTCTCCTATATACAGACTCAGGAGCACACAGATATACAGGTGTCACATATCTCATTACTCAGCACAGTCTCCCATATACAGACTCAGGAGCACACAGATATACAGGTGTCACATATCACATTACTCAGCGCAGTCTCCTATATACAGACTCAGGAGCACACAGATATACAGGTGTCACATATCACATTACTCAGCACAGTCTCCTATATACAGACTCAGGAGCACACAGATATACAGGTGTCACATATCACATTACTCAGCGCACTCTCCTATATACAGACTCAGGAGCACACAGATATACAGGTGTCATATATCACATTACTCAGCGCAGTCTCCTATATACAGACTCAGGTGCACACAGATATACAGGTGTCACATATCACATTTCTCAGCGCACTCTCCTATATACAGACTCAGGTGCACACAGATATACAGGTGTCATATATCACATTACTCAGCGCAGTCTCCTATATACAGACTCAGGAGCACACAGATATACAGGGGTCACATATCTCATTACTCAGCACAGTCTCCCATATACAGACTCAGGAGCACACAGATATACAGGTGTCATATATCACATTACTCAGCGCAGTCTCCTATATACAGACTCAGGTGCACACAGATATACAGGTGTCACATATCACATTACTCAGCACAGTCTCCCTATATACAGACTCAGGAGCACACAGATATACAGGTGTCACATATCACATTACTCAGCGCAGTCTCCCATATACAGACTCAGGAGCACACAGATATACAGGTGTCACATATCTCATTACTCAGCACAGTCTCCTATATACAGACTCAGGAGCACACAGATATACAGGTGTCATATATCACATTACTCAGCGCAGTCTCCTATATACAGACTCAGGTGCACACAGATATACAGGTGTCACATATCACATTACTCAGCACAGTCTCCCTATATACAGACTCAGGAGCACACAGATATACAGGTGTCACACATCACATTACTCAGCGCAATCTCCTATATACAGACTCAGGAGCACACAGATATACAGGTGTCACATATCACATTACTCAGCACAGTCTCCTATATACAGACTCAGGAGCACACAGATATACAGGTGTCACATATCACATTACTCAGCGCACTCTCCTATATACAGACTCAGGAGCACACAGATATACAGGTGTCATATATCACATTACTCAGCGCAGTCTCCCATATACAGACTCAGGAGCACACAGATATACAGGGGTCACATATCACATTACTCAGCGCAGTCTCCCATATACAGACTCAGGAGCACACAGATATACAGGGGTCACATATCACATTACTCAGCGCAGTCTCCCATATACAGACTCAGGAGCACACAGATATACAGGTGTCACATATCTCATTACTCAGCACAGTCTCCCATATACAGACTCAGGAGCACACAGATATACAGGTGTCATATATCACATTACTCAGCGCAGTCTCCTATATACAGACTCAGGTGCACACAGATATACAGGTGTCACATATCACATTACTCAGCACAGTCTCCCTATATACAGACTCAGGAGCACACAGATATACAGGTGTCACATATCACATTACTCAGCGCAGTCTCCTATATACAGACTCAGGTGCACACAGATATACAGGTGTCACATATCACATTACTCAGCGCAGTCTCCTATATACAGACTCAGGTGCACACAGATATACAGGTGTCACATATCACATTACTCAGCACAGTCTCCCATATACAGACTCAGGAGCACACAGATATACAGGTGTCACATATCACATTACTCAGCGCAGTCTCCTATATACAGACTCAGGAGCACACAGATATACAGGTGTCACATATCACATTACTCAGTGCAGTCTCCTATATACAGACTCAGGAGCACACAGATATACAGGTGTCACATATCACATTACTCAGCGCAGTCTCCTATATACAGACTCAGGAGCACACAGATATACAGGTGTCACATATCACATTACTCAGCACAGTCTCCTATATACAGACTCAGGAGCACACAGATATACAGGTGTCACATATCACATTACTCAGCACAATCTCCCATATACAGACTCAGGAGCACACAGCTATACAGGTGTCACATATCATATTACTCAGCGCAGTCTCCTATATACAGACTCAGGAGCACACAGATATACAGGTGTCACATATCACATTACTCAGCACAGTCTCCTATATACAGACTCAGGAGCACACAGATATACAGGTGTCACATATCACATTACTCAGCGCAGTCTCCTATATACAGACTCAGGAGCACACAGATATACAGGTGTCACATATCACATTACTCAGCACAGTCTCCTATATACAGACTCAGGAGCACACAGATATACAGGTGTCACATATCACATTACTCAGCGTAGTCTCCCTATATACAGACTCAGGAGCACACAGATATACAGGTGTCACATATCACATTACTCAGCACAGTCTCCTATATACAGACTCAGGAGCGCACAGATATACAGGTGTCACATATCACATTACTCAGCGCAGTCTCCTATATACAGACTCAGGAGCACACAGATATACAGGTGTCACATATCACATTACTCAGCGCAGTCTCCCATATACAGACTCAGGAGCACACAGATATACAGGTGTCACATATCACATTACTCAGCACAGTCTCCCATATACAGACTCAGGAGCACACAGATATACAGGTGTCACATATCACATTACTCAGCACAGACTCCATATACAGACTCAGGAGCACACAGATATACAGGTGTCACATATCACATTACTCAGCGCAGTCTCCCATATACAGACTCAGGAGCACACAGATATACAGGTGTCACATTACTCAGCGCAGTCTCCCATATACAGACTCAGGAGCACACAGATATACAGGTGTCACATATCACATTACTCAGCGCAGTCTCCATATACACACTCAGGAGCACACAGATATACAGGTGTCACATATCACATTACTCAGCTCAGTCTCCTATATACAGACTCAGGAGCACTCAGATATACATGTGTCACATATCACATTACTCAGCTCAGTCTCCTATATACAGACTCAGGAGCACACAGATATACAGGTGTCACATATCACATTACTCAGCGCAGTCTCCATATACACACTCAGGAGCACACAGATATACAGGTGTCACATATCACATTACTCAGTGCAGTCTCCCATATACAGACTCAGGAGCACACAGATATACAGGTGTCACATATCACATTACTCAGCTCAGTCTCCTATATACAGACTCAGGAGCACACAGATATACAGGTGTCACATATCACATTACTCAGCGCAGTCTCCCATATACAGACTCAGGAGCACACAGATATACAGGTGTCACATATCACATTACTCAGCGCAGTCTCCCATATACAGACTCAGGAGCACACAGATATACAGGTGTCACATTACTCAGCGCAGTCTCCCATATACAGACTCAGGAGCACACAGATATACAGGTGTCACATATCACATTACTCAGCGCAGTCTCCATATACACACTCAGGAGCACACAGATATACAGGTGTCACATATCACATTACTCAGCTCAGTCTCCTATATACAGACTCAGGAGCACTCAGATATACAGGTGTCACATATCACATTACTCAGCTCAGTCTCCTATATACAGACTCAGGAGCACACAGATATACAGGTGTCACATATCACATTACTCAGCGCAGTCTCCATATACACACTCAGGAGCACACAGATATACAGGTGTCACATATCACATTACTCAGTGCAGTCTCCCATATACAGACTCAGGAGCACACAGATATACAGGTGTCACATATCACATTACTCAGCGCAGTCTCCCATATACAGACTCAGGAGCTATACAGGAGATATACAGGTGTCATACATCACATTACTCAGCGCAGTCTCCTATATACAGACTCAGGAGCACACAGATATACAGGTGTCATACATCACATTACTCAGCGCAGTCTCCATATACAGACTCAGGAGCACACAGATATACAGGTGTCACATATCACATTACTCAGCACAGTCTCCCATATACAGACTCAGGAGCACACAGATATACAGGTGTCACATATCACATTACTCAGCGCAGTCTCCATATACAGACTCAGGAGCACACAGATATACAGGTGTCACATATCACATTACTCAGCGCAGTCTCCCATATACAGACTCAGGAGCACACAGATATACAGGTGTCACATATCACATTACACAGCGCAGTCTCCTATATACAGACTCAGGAGCACACAGATATACAGGTGTCACATATCACATTACTCAGCACAGTCTCCATATACAGACTCAGGAGCACACAGATATACAGGTGTCACATATCACATTACTCAGCACAGTCTCCTATATGCAGACTCAGGAGCACACAGATATACAGGTGTCACATATCACATTACTCAGCACAGTCTCCATATACAGACTCAGGAGCGCACAGATATACAGGTGTCACATATCACATTACTCAGCGCAGTCTCCTATATACAGACTCAGGAGCACACAGATATACAGGTGTCACATATCACATTACTCAGCGCAGTCTCCCATATACAGACTCAGGAGCACACAGATATACAGGTGTCACATATCACATTACTCAGCGCAGTCTCCTATATACAGACTCAGGAGCACACAGATATACAGGTGTTACATATCACATTACTCAGCGCAGTCTCCTATATACAGACTCAGGAGCACACAGATATACAGGTGTCACATATCACATTACTCAGCGCAGTCTCCTATATACAGACTCAGGAGCACACAGATATACAGGAGTCACATATCACATTACTCAGCGCAGTCTCCTATATACAGACTCAGGAGCACACAGATATACAGGTGTCACATATCACATTACTCAGCGCAGTCTCCTATATACAGACTCAGGAGCACACAGATATACAGGTGTCACATATCACATTACTCAGCGCAGTCTCCCATATACAGACTCAGGAGCACACAGATATACAGGTGTCACATTACTCAGCGCAGTCTCCCATATACAGACTCAGGAGCACACAGATATACAGGTGTCACATATCACATTACTCAGCGCAGTCTCCATATACACACTCAGGAGCACACAGATATACAGGTGTCACATATCACATTACTCAGCTCAGTCTCCTATATACAGACTCAGGAGCACTCAGATATACAGGTGTCACATATCACATTACTCAGCTCAGTCTCCTATATACAGACTCAGGAGCACACAGATATACAGGTGTCACATATCACATTACTCAGCGCAGTCTCCTATATACAGACTCAGGAGCACACAGATATACAGGTGTTACATATCACATTACTCAGCGCAGTCTCCTATATACAGACTCAGGAGCACACAGATATACAGGTGTCACATATCACATTACTCAGCGCAGTCTCCTATATACAGACTCAGGAGCACACAGATATACAGGAGTCACATATCACATTACTCAGCGCAGTCTCCATATACACACTCAGGAGCACACAGATATACAGGTGTCACATATCACATTACTCAGTGCAGTCTCCCATATACAGACTCAGGAGCACACAGATATACAGGTGTCACATATCACATTACTCAGCTCAGTCTCCTATATACAGACTCAGGAGCACACAGATATACAGGTGTCACATATCACATTACTCAGCGCAGTCTCCTATATACAGACTCAGGAGCACACAGATATACAGGTGTCACATATCACATTACTCAGCGCAGTCTCCCATATACAGACTCAGTAGCACACAGATATACAGGTGTCACATTACTCAGCGCAGTCTCCCATATACAGACTCAGGAGCACACAGATATACAGGTGTCACATATCACATTACTCAGCGCAGTCTCCATATACACACTCAGGAGCACACAGATATACAGGTGTCACATATCACATTACTCAGCTCAGTCTCCTATATACAGACTCAGGAGCACTCAGATATACAGGTGTCACATATCACATTACTCAGCTCAGTCTCCTATATACAGACTCAGGAGCACACAGATATACAGGTGTCACATATCACATTACTCAGCGCTGTCTCCATATACACACTCAGGAGCACACAGATATACAGGTGTCACATATCACATTACTCAGTGCAGTCTCCCATATACAGACTCAGGAGCACACAGATATACAGGTGTCACATATCACATTACTCAGCGCAGTCTCCCATATACAGACTCAGGAGCTATACAGGAGATATACAGGTGTCATACATCACATTACTCAGCGCAGTCTCCTATATACAGACTCAGGAGCACACAGATATACAGGTGTCATACATCACATTACTCAGCGCAGTCTCCATATACAGACTCAGGAGCACACAGATATACAGGTGTCACATATCACATTACTCAGCACAGTCTCCCATATACAGACTCAGGAGCACACAGATATACAGGTGTCACATATCACATTACTCAACACAGTCTCCATATACAGACTCAGGAGCACACAGATATACAGGTGTCACATATCACATTACTCAGCACAGTCTCCTATATGCAGACTCAGGAGCACACAGATATACAGGTGTCACATATCACATTACTCAGCACAGTCTCCATATACAGACTCAGGAGCGCACAGATATACAGGTGTCACATATCACATTACTCAGCGCAGTCTCCTATATACAGACTCAGGAGCACACAGATATACAGGTGTCACATATCACATTACTCAGCGCAGTCTCCCATATACAGACTCAGGAGCACACAGATATACAGGTGTCACATATCACATTACTCAGCGCAGTCTCCTATATACAGACTCAGGAGCACACAGATATACAGGTGTTACATATCACATTACTCAGCGCAGTCTCCTATATACAGACTCAGGAGCACACAGATATACAGGTGTCACATATCACATTACTCAGCGCAGTCTCCTATATACAGACTCAGGAGCACACAGATATACAGGAGTCACATATCACATTACTCAGCGCAGTCTCCTATATACAGACTCAGGAGCACACAGATATACAGGTGTCACATATCACATTACTCAGCGCAGTCTCCTATATACAGACTCAGGAGCACACAGATATACAGGTGTCACATATCACATTACTCAGCGCAGTCTCCCATATACAGACTCAGGAGCACACAGATATACAGGTGTCACATTACTCAGCGCAGTTTCCCATATACAGACTCAGGAGCACACAGATATACAGGTGTCACATATCACATTACTCAGCGCAGTCTCCATATACACACTCAGGAGCACACAGATATACAGGTGTCACATATCACATTACTCAGCTCAGTCTCCTATATACAGACTCAGGAGCACTCAGATATACAGGTGTCACATATCACATTACTCAGCTCAGTCTCCTATATACAGACTCAGGAGCACACAGATATACAGGTGTCACATATCACATTACTCAGCACAGTCTCCCATATACAGACTCAGGAGCACACAGATATACAGGTGTCACATATCACATTACTCAGCGCAGTCTCCTATATACAGACTCAGGAGCACACAGATATACAGGTGTCACATATCACATTACTCAGCGCAGTCTCCTATATACAGACTCAGGAGCACACAGATATACAGGTGTCACATTTCACATTACTCAGCGCAGTCTCCTATATACAGACTCAGGAGCACACAGATATACAGGAGTCACATATCACATTACTCAGCGCAGTCTCCTATATACAGACTCAGGAGCACACAGATATACAGGTGTCACATATCACATTACTCAGCGCAGTCTCCTATATACAGACTCAGGAGCACACAGATATACAGGTGTCACATATCACATTACTCAGCGCAGTCTCCCATATACAGACTCAGGAGCACACAGATATACAGGTGTCACATTACTCAGCGCAGTCTCCCATATACAGACTCAGGAGCACACAGATATACAGGTGTCACATATCACATTACTCAGCGCAGTCTCCATATACACACTCAGGAGCACACAGATATACAGGTGTCACATATCACATTACTCAGCTCAGTCTCCTATATACAGACTCAGGAGCACTCAGATATACAGGTGTCACATATCACATTACTCAGCTCAGTCTCCTATATACAGACTCAGGAGCACACAGATATACAGGTGTCACATATCACATTACTCAGCGCAGTCTCCTATATACAGACTCAGGAGCACACAGATATACAGGTGTCACATATCACATTACTCAGCGCAGTCTCCATATACACACAGATATACAGGTGTCACATATCACATTACTCAGTGCAGTCTCCCATATACAGACTCAGGAGCACACAGATATACAGGTGTCACATATCACATTACTCAGCTCAGTCTCCTATATACAGACTCAGGAGCACACAGATATACAGGTGTCACATATCACATTACTCAGCGCAGTCTCCTATATACAGACTCAGGAGCACACAGATATACAGGTGTCACATATCACATTACTCAGCGCAGTCTCCCATATACAGACTCAGGAGCACACAGATATACAGGTGTCACATTACTCAGCGCAGTCTCCCATATACAGACTCAGGAGCACACAGATATACAGGTGTCACATATCACATTACTCAGCGCAGTCTCCATATACACACTCAGGAGCACACAGATATACAGGTGTCACATATCACATTACTCAGCTCAGTCTCCTATATACAGACTCAGGAGCACTCAGATATACAGGTGTCACATATCACATTACTCAGCTCAGTCTCCTATATACAGACTCAGGAGCACACAGATATACAGGTGTCACATATCACATTACTCAGCGCAGTCTCCATATACACACTCAGGAGCACACAGATATACAGGTGTCACATATCACATTACTCAGTGCAGTCTCCCATATACAGACTCAGGAGCACACAGATATACAGGTGTCACATATCACATTACTCAGCGCAGTCTCCCATATACAGACTCAGGAGCTATACAGGAGATATACAGGTGTCATACATCACATTACTCAGCGCAGTCTCCTATATACAGACTCAGGAGCACACAGATATACAGGTGTCATACATCACATTACTCAGCGCAGTCTCCATATACAGACTCAGGAGCACACAGATATACAGGTGTCACATATCACATTACTCAGCACAGTCTCCCATATACAGACTCAGGAGCACACAGATATACAGGTGTCACATATCACATTACTCAGCGCAGTCTCCATATACAGACTCAGGAGCACACAGATATACAGGTGTCACATACCACATTACTCAGCGCAGTCTCCCATATACAGACTCAGGTGCACACAGATATACAGGTGTCACATATCACATTACTCAGCGCAGTCTCCATATACAGACTCAGGAGCACACAGATATACAGGTGTCACATATCACATTACTCAGCGCAGTCTCCCATATACAGACTCAGGAGCACACAGATATACAGGTGTCACATATCACATTACACAGCGCAGTCTCCTATATACAGACTCAGGAGCACACAGATATACAGGTGTCACATATCACATTACTCAGCACAGTCTCCATATACAGACTCAGGAGCACACAGATATACAGGTGTCACATATCACATTACTCAGCACAGTCTCCTATATGCAGACTCAGGAGCACACAGATATACAGGTGTCACATATCACATTACTCAGCACAGTCTCCATATACAGACTCAGGAGCGCACAGATATACAGGTGTCACATATCACATTACTCAGCGCAGTCTCCTATATACAGACTCAGGAGCACACATATATACAGGTGTCACATTACTCAGCGCAGTCTCCTATATACAGACTCAGGAGCACACAGATATACAGGTGTCACATATCTCATTACTCAGCACAGTCTCCCATATACAGACTCAGGAGCACACAGATATACAGGTGTCACATATCACATTACTCAGCGCAGTCTCCTATATACAGACTCAGGAGCACACAGATATACAGGTGTCACATATCACATTACTCAGCGCAGTCTCCTATATACAGACTCAGGAGCACACAGATATACAGGTGTCACATATCTCATTACTCAGCACAGTCTCCCATATACAGACTCAGGAGCACACAGATATACAGGTGTCACATATCACATTACTCAGCGCAGTCTCCTATATACAGACTCAGGAGCACACAGATATACAGGTGTCACATATCACATTACTCAGCACAGTCTCCTATATACAGACTCAGGAGCACACAGATATACAGGTGTCACATATCACATTACTCAGCACAGTCTCCCATATACAGACTCAGGAGCACACAGATATACAGGTGTCACATATCACATTACTCAGCGCAGTCTCCATATACAGACTCAGGAGCACACAGATATACAGGTGTCACATACCACATTACTCAGCGCAGTCTCCCATATACAGACTCAGGTGCACACAGATATACAGGTGTCACATATCACATTACTCAGCGCAGTCTCCATATACAGACTCAGGAGCACACAGATATACAGGTGTCACATATCACATTACTCAGCGCAGTCTCCCATATACAGACTCAGGAGCACACAGATATACAGGTGTCACATATCACATTACACAGCGCAGTCTCCTATATACAGACTCAGGAGCACACAGATATACAGGTGTCACATATCACATTACTCAGCACAGTCTCCATATACAGACTCAGGAGCACACAGATATACAGGTGTCACATATCACATTACTCAGCACAGTCTCCTATATGCAGACTCAGGAGCACACAGATATACAGGTGTCACATATCACATTACTCAGCACAGTCTCCATATACAGACTCAGGAGCGCACAGATATACAGGTGTCACATATCACATTACTCAGCGCAGTCTCCTATATACAGACTCAGGAGCACACAGATATACAGGTGTCACATTACTCAGCGCAGTCTCCTATATACAGACTCAGGAGCACACAGATATACAGGTGTCACATATCTCATTACTCAGCACAGTCTCCCATATACAGACTCAGGAGCACAGAGATATACAGGTGTCACATATCACATTACTCAGCGCAGTCTCCTATATACAGACTCAGGAGCACACAGATATACAGGTGTCACATATCACACTACTCAGCACAGTCTCCTATATACAGACTCAGGAGCACACAGATATACAGGTGTCACATATCACATTACTCAGCGCACTCTCCTATATACAGACTCAGGTGCACACAGATATACAGGTGTCATATATCACATTACTCAGCGCAGTCTCCTATATACAGACTCAGGAGCACACAGATATACAGGTGTCACATATCTCATTACTCAGCACAGTCTCCCATATACAGACTCAGGAGCACACAGATATACAGGTGTCACATATCACATTACTCAGCGCAGTCTCCTATATACAGACTCAGGAGCACACAGATATACAGGTGTCACATATCACATTACTCAGCACAGTCTCCTATATACAGACTCAGGAGCACACAGATATACAGGTGTCACATATCACATTACTCAGCGCACTCTCCTATATACAGACTCAGGAGCACACAGATATACAGGTGTCATATATCACATTACTCAGCGCAGTCTCCTATATACAGACTCAGGTGCACACAGATATACAGGTGTCACATATCACATTTCTCAGCGCACTCTCCTATATACAGACTCAGGTGCACACAGATATACAGGTGTCATATATCACATTACTCAGCGCAGTCTCCTATATACAGACTCAGGAGCACACAGATATACAGGGGTCACATATCTCATTACTCAGCACAGTCTCCCATATACAGACTCAGGAGCACACAGATATACAGGTGTCATATATCACATTACTCAGCGCAGTCTCCTATATACAGACTCAGGTGCACACAGATATACAGGTGTCACATATCACATTACTCAGCACAGTCTCCCTATATACAGACTCAGGAGCACACAGATATACAGGTGTCACATATCACATTACTCAGCGCAGTCTCCCATATACAGACTCAGGAGCACACAGATATACAGGTGTCACATATCTCATTACTCAGCACAGTCTCCTATATACAGACTCAGGAGCACACAGATATACAGGTGTCACATATCACATTACTCAGCGCAGTCTCCTATATACAGACTCAGGTGCACACAGATATACAGGTGTCACATATCACATTACTCAGCGCAGTCTCCTATATACAGACTCAGGTGCACACAGATATACAGGTGTCACATATCACATTACTCAGCACAGTCTCCCATATACAGACTCAGGAGCACACAGATATACAGGTGTCACATATCACATTACTCAGCGCAGTCTCCTATATACAGACTCAGGAGCACACAGATATACAGGTGTCACATATCACATTACTCAGTGCAGTCTCCTATATACAGACTCAGGAGCACACAGATATACAGGTGTCACATATCACATTACTCAGCGCAGTCTCCTATATACAGACTCAGGAGCACACAGATATACAGGTGTCACATATCACATTACTCAGCACAGTCTCCTATATACAGACTCAGGAGCACACAGATATACAGGTGTCACATATCACATTACTCAGCACAATCTCCCATATACAGACTCAGGAGCACACAGCTATACAGGTGTCACATATCATATTACTCAGCGCAGTCTCCTATATACAGACTCAGGAGCACACAGATATACAGGTGTCACATATCACATTACTCAGCACAGTCTCCTATATACAGACTCAGGAGCACACAGATATACAGGTGTCACATATCACATTACTCAGCGCAGTCTCCTATATACAGACTCAGGAGCACACAGATATACAGGTGTCACATATCACATTACTCAGCACAGTCTCCTATATACAGACTCAGGAGCACACAGATATACAGGTGTCACATATCACATTACTCAGCGTAGTCTCCCTATATACAGACTCAGGAGCACACAGATATACAGGTGTCACATATCACATTACTCAGCACAGTCTCCTATATACAGACTCAGGAGCGCACAGATATACAGGTGTCACATATCACATTACTCAGCGCAGTCTCCTATATACAGACTCAGGAGCACACAGATATACAGGTGTCACATATCACATTACTCAGCACAGTCTCCTATATACAGACTCAGGAGCACACAGATATACAGGTGTCACATATCACATTACTCAGCATAGTCTCCTATATACAGACTCAGGAGCACACAGATATACAGGTGTCACATATCACATTACTCAGCGCAGTCTCTCATATACAGACTCAGGAGCACACAGATATACAGGTGTCACATATCACATTACTCAGCGCAGTCTCCCATATACAGACTCAGGAGCACACAGATATACAGGTGTCACATATCACATTACTCAGCACAGTCTCCCATATACAGACTCAGGAGCACACAGATATACAGGTGTCACATATCACATTACTCAGCACAGACTCCATATACAGACTCAGGAGCACACAGATATACAGGTGTCACATTACTCAGCGCAGTCTCTCATATACAGACTCAGGAGCACACAGATATACAGGTGTCACATATCACATTACTCAGCGCAGTCTCCCATATACAGACTCAGGAGCACACAGATATACAGGTGTCACATATCACATTACTCAGCACAGTCTCCTATATACAGACTCAGGAGCACACAGATATACAGGTGTCACATATCACATTACTCAGCATAGTCTCCTATATACAGACTCAGGAGCACACAGATATACAGGTGTCACATATCACATTACTCAGCGCAGTCTCTCATATACAGACTCAGGAGCACACAGATATACAGGTGTCACATATCACATTACTCAGCGCAGTCTCCCATATACAGACTCAGGAGCACACAGATATACAGGTGTCACATATCACATTACTCAGCACAGTCTCCCATATACAGACTCAGGAGCACACAGATATACAGGTGTCATATATCACATTACTCAGCGCAGTCTCCTATATACAGACTCAGGTGCACACAGATATACAGGTGTCATATATCACATTACTCAGCGCAGTCTCCTATATACAGACTCAGGTGCACACAGATATACAGGTGTCACATATCACATTACTCAGCACAGTCTCCCTATATACAGACTCAGGAGCACACAGATATACAGGTGTCACATATCACATTACTCAGCGCAGTCTCCCATATACAGACTCAGGAGCACACAGATATACAGGTGTCACATATCTCATTACTCAGCACAGTCTCCTATATACAGACTCAGGAGCACACAGATATACAGGTGTCATATATCACATTACTCAGCGCAGTCTCCTATATACAGACTCAGGTGCACACAGATATACAGGTGTCACATCACATTACTCAGCACAGTCTCCCTATATACAGACTCAGGAGCACACAGATATACAGGTGTCACACATCACATTACTCAGCGCAATCTCCTATATACAGACTCAGGAGCACACAGATATACAGGTGTCACATATCACATTACTCAGCACAGTCTCCTATATACAGACTCAGGAGCACACAGATATACAGGTGTCACATATCACATTACTCAGCGCACTCTCCTATATACAGACTCAGGAGCACACAGATATACAGGTGTCATATATCACATTACTCAGCGCAGTCTCCTATATACAGACCCAGGTGCACACAGATATACAGGTGTCACATATCACATTACTCAGCGCACTCTCCTATATACAGACTCAGGTGCACACAGATATACAGGTGTCATATATCACATTACTCAGCGCAGTCTCCTATATACAGACTCAGGAGCACACAGATATACAGGGGTCACATATCACATTACTCAGCGCAGTCTCCCATATACAGACTCAGGAGCACACAGATATACAGGTGTCACATATCTCATTACTCAGCACAGTCTCCCATATACAGACTCAGGAGCACACAGATATACAGGTGTCATATATCACATTACTCAGCGCAGTCTCCTATATACAGACTCAGGTGCACACAGATATACAGGTGTCACATATCACATTACTCAGCACAGTCTCCCTATATACAGACTCAGGAGCACACAGATATACAGGTGTCACATATCACATTACTCAGCGCAGTCTCCTATATACAGACTCAGGTGCACACAGATATACAGGTGTCACATATCACATTACTCAGCGCAGTCTCCTATATACAGACTCAGGTGCACACAGATATACAGGTGTCACATATCACATTACTCAGCACAGTCTCCCATATACAGACTCAGGAGCACACAGATATACAGGTGTCACATATCACATTACTCAGCGCAGTCTCCTATATACAGACTCAGGAGCACACAGATATACAGGTGTCACATATCACATTACTCAGTGCAGTCTCCTATATACAGACTCAGGAGCACACAGATATACAGGTGTCACATATCACATTACTCAGCGCAGTCTCCTATATACAGACTCAGGAGCACACAGATATACAGGTGTCACATATCACATTACTCAGCACAGTCTCCTATATACAGACTCAGGAGCACACAGATATACAGGTGTCACATATCACATTACTCAGCACAATCTCCCATATACAGACTCAGGAGCACACAGCTATACAGGTGTCACATATCATATTACTCAGCGCAGTCTCCTATATACAGACTCAGGAGCACACAGATATACAGGTGTCACATATCACATTACTCAGCACAGTCTCCTATATACAGACTCAGGAGCACACAGATATACAGGTGTCACATATCACATTACTCAGCGCAGTCTCCTATATACAGACTCAGGAGCACACAGATATACAGGTGTCACATATCACATTACTCAGCACAGTCTCCTATATACAGACTCAGGAGCACACAGATATACAGGTGTCACATATCACATTACTCAGCGTAGTCTCCCTATATACAGACTCAGGAGCACACAGATATACAGGTGTCACATATCACATTACTCAGCACAGTCTCCTATATACAGACTCAGGAGCGCACAGATATACAGGTGTCACATATCACATTACTCAGCGCAGTCTCTCATATACAGACTCAGGAGCACACAGATATACAGGTGTCACATATCACATTACTCAGCGCAGTCTCCCATATACAGACTCAGGAGCACACAGATATACAGGTGTCACATATCACATTACTCAGCACAGTCTCCCATATACAGACTCAGGAGCACACAGATATACAGGTGTCACATATCACATTACTCAGCACAGACTCCATATACAGACTCAGGAGCACACAGATATACAGGTGTCACATTACTCAGCGCAGTCTCTCATATACAGACTCAGGAGCACACAGATATACAGGTGTCACATATCACATTACTCAGCGCAGTCTCCCATATACAGACTCAGGAGCACACAGATATACAGGTGTCACATATCACATTACTCAGCACAGTCTCCTATATACAGACTCAGGAGCACACAGATATACAGGTGTCACATATCACATTACTCAGCATAGTCTCCTATATACAGACTCAGGAGCACACAGATATACAGGTGTCACATATCACATTACTCAGCTCAGTCTCCTATATACAGACTCAGGAGCACTCAGATATACAGGTGTCACATATCACATTACTCAGCTCAGTCTCCTATATACAGACTCAGGAGCACACAGATATACAGGTGTCACATATCACATTACTCAGCGCAGTCTCCTATATACAGACTCAGGAGCACACAGATATACAGGTGTCACATATCACATTACTCAGCGCAGTCTCCATATACACACAGATATACAGGTGTCACATATCACATTACTCAGTGCAGTCTCCCATATACAGACTCAGGAGCACACAGATATACAGGTGTCACATATCACATTACTCAGCTCAGTCTCCTATATACAGACTCAGGAGCACACAGATATACAGGTGTCACATATCACATTACTCAGCGCAGTCTCCTATATACAGACTCAGGAGCACACAGATATACAGGTGTCACATATCACATTACTCAGCGCAGTCTCCCATATACAGACTCAGGAGCACACAGATATACAGGTGTCACATTACTCAGCGCAGTCTCCCATATACAGACTCAGGAGCACACAGATATACAGGTGTCACATATCACATTACTCAGCGCAGTCTCCATATACACACTCAGGAGCACACAGATATACAGGTGTCACATATCACATTACTCAGCTCAGTCTCCTATATACAGACTCAGGAGCACTCAGATATACAGGTGTCACATATCACATTACTCAGCTCAGTCTCCTATATACAGACTCAGGAGCACACAGATATACAGGTGTCACATATCACATTACTCAGCGCAGTCTCCATATACACACTCAGGAGCACACAGATATACAGGTGTCACATATCACATTACTCAGTGCAGTCTCCCATATACAGACTCAGGAGCACACAGATATACAGGTGTCACATATCACATTACTCAGCGCAGTCTCCCATATACAGACTCAGGAGCTATACAGGAGATATACAGGTGTCATACATCACATTACTCAGCGCAGTCTCCTATATACAGACTCAGGAGCACACAGATATACAGGTGTCATACATCACATTACTCAGCGCAGTCTCCATATACAGACTCAGGAGCACACAGATATACAGGTGTCACATATCACATTACTCAGCACAGTCTCCCATATACAGACTCAGGAGCACACAGATATACAGGTGTCACATATCACATTACTCAGCGCAGTCTCCATATACAGACTCAGGAGCACACAGATATACAGGTGTCACATACCACATTACTCAGCGCAGTCTCCCATATACAGACTCAGGTGCACACAGATATACAGGTGTCACATATCACATTACTCAGCGCAGTCTCCATATACAGACTCAGGAGCACACAGATATACAGGTGTCACATATCACATTACTCAGCGCAGTCTCCCATATACAGACTCAGGAGCACACAGATATACAGGTGTCACATATCACATTACACAGCGCAGTCTCCTATATACAGACTCAGGAGCACACAGATATACAGGTGTCACATATCACATTACTCAGCACAGTCTCCATATACAGACTCAGGAGCACACAGATATACAGGTGTCACATATCACATTACTCAGCACAGTCTCCTATATGCAGACTCAGGAGCACACAGATATACAGGTGTCACATATCACATTACTCAGCACAGTCTCCATATACAGACTCAGGAGCGCACAGATATACAGGTGTCACATATCACATTACTCAGCGCAGTCTCCTATATACAGACTCAGGAGCACACAGATATACAGGTGTCACATTACTCAGCGCAGTCTCCTATATACAGACTCAGGAGCACACATATATACAGGTGTCACATTACTCAGCGCAGTCTCCTATATACAGACTCAGGAGCACACAGATATACAGGTGTCACATATCTCATTACTCAGCACAGTCTCCCATATACAGACTCAGGAGCACACAGATATACAGGTGTCACATATCACATTACTCAGCGCAGTCTCCTATATACAGACTCAGGAGCACACAGATATACAGGTGTCACATATCACATTACTCAGCGCAGTCTCCTATATACAGACTCAGGAGCACACAGATATACAGGTGTCACATATCTCATTACTCAGCACAGTCTCCCATATACAGACTCAGGAGCACACAGATATACAGGTGTCACATATCACATTACTCAGCGCAGTCTCCTATATACAGACTCAGGAGCACACAGATATACAGGTGTCACATATCACATTACTCAGCACAGTCTCCTATATACAGACTCAGGAGCACACAGATATACAGGTGTCACATATCACATTACTCAGCACAGTCTCCCATATACAGACTCAGGAGCACACAGATATACAGGTGTCACATATCACATTACTCAGCGCAGTCTCCATATACAGACTCAGGAGCACACAGATATACAGGTGTCACATACCACATTACTCAGCGCAGTCTCCCATATACAGACTCAGGTGCACACAGATATACAGGTGTCACATATCACATTACTCAGCGCAGTCTCCATATACAGACTCAGGAGCACACAGATATACAGGTGTCACATATCACATTACTCAGCGCAGTCTCCCATATACAGACTCAGGAGCACACAGATATACAGGTGTCACATATCACATTACACAGCGCAGTCTCCTATATACAGACTCAGGAGCACACAGATATACAGGTGTCACATATCACATTACTCAGCACAGTCTCCATATACAGACTCAGGAGCACACAGATATACAGGTGTCACATATCACATTACTCAGCACAGTCTCCTATATGCAGACTCAGGAGCACACAGATATACAGGTGTCACATATCACATTACTCAGCGCAGTCTCCTATATACAGACTCAGGAGCACACAGATATACAGGTGTCACATATCACATTACTCAGCACAGTCTCCTATATACAGACTCAGGAGCACACAGATATACAGGTGTCACATATCACATTACTCAGCGCACTCTCCTATATACAGACTCAGGAGCACACAGATATACAGGTGTCATATATCACATTACTCAGCGCAGTCTCCTATATACAGACTCAGGTGCACACAGATATACAGGTGTCACATATCACATTTCTCAGCGCACTCTCCTATATACAGACTCAGGTGCACACAGATATACAGGTGTCATATATCACATTACTCAGCGCAGTCTCCTATATACAGACTCAGGAGCACACAGATATACAGGGGTCACATATCTCATTACTCAGCACAGTCTCCCATATACAGACTCAGGAGCACACAGATATACAGGTGTCATATATCACATTACTCAGCGCAGTCTCCTATATACAGACTCAGGTGCACACAGATATACAGGTGTCACATATCACATTACTCAGCACAGTCTCCCTATATACAGACTCAGGAGCACACAGATATACAGGTGTCACATATCACATTACTCAGCGCAGTCTCCCATATACAGACTCAGGAGCACACAGATATACAGGTGTCACATATCTCATTACTCAGCACAGTCTCCTATATACAGACTCAGGAGCACACAGATATACAGGTGTCACATATCACATTACTCAGCGCAGTCTCCTATATACAGACTCAGGTGCACACAGATATACAGGTGTCACATATCACATTACTCAGCGCAGTCTCCTATATACAGACTCAGGTGCACACAGATATACAGGTGTCACATATCACATTACTCAGCACAGTCTCCCATATACAGACTCAGGAGCACACAGATATACAGGTGTCACATATCACATTACTCAGCGCAGTCTCCTATATACAGACTCAGGAGCACACAGATATACAGGTGTCACATATCACATTACTCAGTGCAGTCTCCTATATACAGACTCAGGAGCACACAGATATACAGGTGTCACATATCACATTACTCAGCGCAGTCTCCTATATACAGACTCAGGAGCACACAGATATACAGGTGTCACATATCACATTACTCAGCACAGTCTCCTATATACAGACTCAGGAGCACACAGATATACAGGTGTCACATATCACATTACTCAGCACAATCTCCCATATACAGACTCAGGAGCACACAGCTATACAGGTGTCACATATCATATTACTCAGCGCAGTCTCCTATATACAGACTCAGGAGCACACAGATATACAGGTGTCACATATCACATTACTCAGCACAGTCTCCTATATACAGACTCAGGAGCACACAGATATACAGGTGTCACATATCACATTACTCAGCGCAGTCTCCTATATACAGACTCAGGAGCACACAGATATACAGGTGTCACATATCACATTACTCAGCACAGTCTCCTATATACAGACTCAGGAGCACACAGATATACAGGTGTCACATATCACATTACTCAGCGTAGTCTCCCTATATACAGACTCAGGAGCACACAGATATACAGGTGTCACATATCACATTACTCAGCACAGTCTCCTATATACAGACTCAGGAGCGCACAGATATACAGGTGTCACATATCACATTACTCAGCGCAGTCTCCTATATACAGACTCAGGAGCACACAGATATACAGGTGTCACATATCACATTACTCAGCACAGTCTCCTATATACAGACTCAGGAGCACACAGATATACAGGTGTCACATATCACATTACTCAGCATAGTCTCCTATATACAGACTCAGGAGCACACAGATATACAGGTGTCACATATCACATTACTCAGCGCAGTCTCTCATATACAGACTCAGGAGCACACAGATATACAGGTGTCACATATCACATTACTCAGCGCAGTCTCCCATATACAGACTCAGGAGCACACAGATATACAGGTGTCACATATCACATTACTCAGCACAGTCTCCCATATACAGACTCAGGAGCACACAGATATACAGGTGTCACATATCACATTACTCAGCACAGACTCCATATACAGACTCAGGAGCACACAGATATACAGGTGTCACATTACTCAGCGCAGTCTCTCATATACAGACTCAGGAGCACACAGATATACAGGTGTCACATATCACATTACTCAGCGCAGTCTCCCATATACAGACTCAGGAGCACACAGATATACAGGTGTCACATATCACATTACTCAGCACAGTCTCCTATATACAGACTCAGGAGCACACAGATATACAGGTGTCACATATCACATTACTCAGCATAGTCTCCTATATACAGACTCAGGAGCACACAGATATACAGGTGTCACATATCACATTACTCAGCGCAGTCTCTCATATACAGACTCAGGAGCACACAGATATACAGGTGTCACATATCACATTACTCAGCGCAGTCTCCCATATACAGACTCAGGAGCACACAGATATACAGGTGTCACATATCACATTACTCAGCACAGTCTCCCATATACAGACTCAGGAGCACACAGATATACAGGTGTCATATATCACATTACTCAGCGCAGTCTCCTATATACAGACTCAGGTGCACACAGATATACAGGTGTCATATATCACATTACTCAGCGCAGTCTCCTATATACAGACTCAGGTGCACACAGATATACAGGTGTCACATATCACATTACTCAGCACAGTCTCCCTATATACAGACTCAGGAGCACACAGATATACAGGTGTCACATATCACATTACTCAGCGCAGTCTCCCATATACAGACTCAGGAGCACACAGATATACAGGTGTCACATATCTCATTACTCAGCACAGTCTCCTATATACAGACTCAGGAGCACACAGATATACAGGTGTCATATATCACATTACTCAGCGCAGTCTCCTATATACAGACTCAGGTGCACACAGATATACAGGTGTCACATCACATTACTCAGCACAGTCTCCCTATATACAGACTCAGGAGCACACAGATATACAGGTGTCACACATCACATTACTCAGCGCAATCTCCTATATACAGACTCAGGAGCACACAGATATACAGGTGTCACATATCACATTACTCAGCACAGTCTCCTATATACAGACTCAGGAGCACACAGATATACAGGTGTCACATATCACATTACTCAGCGCACTCTCCTATATACAGACTCAGGAGCACACAGATATACAGGTGTCATATATCACATTACTCAGCGCAGTCTCCTATATACAGACCCAGGTGCACACAGATATACAGGTGTCACATATCACATTACTCAGCGCACTCTCCTATATACAGACTCAGGTGCACACAGATATACAGGTGTCATATATCACATTACTCAGCGCAGTCTCCTATATACAGACTCAGGAGCACACAGATATACAGGGGTCACATATCACATTACTCAGCGCAGTCTCCCATATACAGACTCAGGAGCACACAGATATACAGGTGTCACATATCTCATTACTCAGCACAGTCTCCCATATACAGACTCAGGAGCACACAGATATACAGGTGTCATATATCACATTACTCAGCGCAGTCTCCTATATACAGACTCAGGTGCACACAGATATACAGGTGTCACATATCACATTACTCAGCACAGTCTCCCTATATACAGACTCAGGAGCACACAGATATACAGGTGTCACATATCACATTACTCAGCGCAGTCTCCTATATACAGACTCAGGTGCACACAGATATACAGGTGTCACATATCACATTACTCAGCGCAGTCTCCTATATACAGACTCAGGTGCACACAGATATACAGGTGTCACATATCACATTACTCAGCACAGTCTCCCATATACAGACTCAGGAGCACACAGATATACAGGTGTCACATATCACATTACTCAGCGCAGTCTCCTATATACAGACTCAGGAGCACACAGATATACAGGTGTCACATATCACATTACTCAGTGCAGTCTCCTATATACAGACTCAGGAGCACACAGATATACAGGTGTCACATATCACATTACTCAGCGCAGTCTCCTATATACAGACTCAGGAGCACACAGATATACAGGTGTCACATATCACATTACTCAGCACAGTCTCCTATATACAGACTCAGGAGCACACAGATATACAGGTGTCACATATCACATTACTCAGCACAATCTCCCATATACAGACTCAGGAGCACACAGCTATACAGGTGTCACATATCATATTACTCAGCGCAGTCTCCTATATACAGACTCAGGAGCACACAGATATACAGGTGTCACATATCACATTACTCAGCACAGTCTCCTATATACAGACTCAGGAGCACACAGATATACAGGTGTCACATATCACATTACTCAGCGCAGTCTCCTATATACAGACTCAGGAGCACACAGATATACAGGTGTCACATATCACATTACTCAGCACAGTCTCCTATATACAGACTCAGGAGCACACAGATATACAGGTGTCACATATCACATTACTCAGCGCAGTCTCCCTATATACAGACTCAGGAGCACACAGATATACAGGTGTCACATATCACATTACTCAGCACAGTCTCCTATATACAGACTCAGGAGCACACAGATATACAGGTGTCACATATCACATTACTCAGCGCAGTCTCTCATATACAGACTCAGGAGCACACAGATATACAGGTGTCACATATCACATTACTCAGCGCAGTCTCCCATATACAGACTCAGGAGCACACAGATATACAGGTGTCACATATCACATTACTCAGCACAGTCTCCATATACAGACTCAGGAGCACACAGATATACAGGTGTCACATATCACATTACTCAGCACAGACTCCATATACAGACTCAGGAGCACACAGATATACAGGTGTCACATTACTCAGCGCAGTCTCTCATATACAGACTCAGGAGCACACAGATATACAGGTGTCACATATCACATTACTCAGCGCAGTCTCCCATATACAGACTCAGGAGCACACAGATATACAGGTGTCACATATCACATTACTCAGCACAGTCTCCTATATACAGACTCAGGAGCACACAGATATACAGGTGTCACATATCACATTACTCAGCATAGTCTCCTATATACAGACTCAGGAGCACACAGATATACAGGTGTCACATATCACATTACTCAGCGCAGTCTCTCATATACAGACTCAGGAGCACACAGATATACAGGTGTCACATATCACATTACTCAGCGCAGTCTCCCATATACAGACTCAGGAGCACAGAGATATACAGGTGTCACATATCACATTACTCAGCACAGTCTCCCATATACAGACTCAGGAGCACACAGATATACAGGTGTCACATTACTCAGCACAGTCTCCTATATACAGACTCAGGAGCACACAGATATACAGGTGTCACATATCACATTACTCAGCACAGTCTCCCATATACAGACTCAGGAGCACACAGATATACAGGTGTCACATATCACATTACTCAGCACAGTCTCCCATATACAGATTCAGGAGCACACAGATATACAGGTATCACATATCACATTACTCAGCGCAGTCTCCTATATACAGACTCAGGAGCACACAGATATACAGGTGTCACTTATCATATTACTCAGCGCAGTCTCCTATATACAGACTCAGGAGCACACAGATATACAGGTGTCACATATCACATTACTCAGCGCAGTCTCCTATATACAGACTCAGGAGCACACAGAAATACAGGTGTCACATATCACATTACTCAGCACAGTCTCCTATATACAGACTCAGGAGCACACAGATATACAGGTGTCACATATCACATTACTCAGCATAGTCTCCTATATACAGACTCAGGAGCACACAGATATACAGGTGTCACATATCACATTACTCAGCGCAGTCTCTCATATACAGACTCAGGAGCACACAGATATACAGGTGTCACATATCACATTACTCAGCGCAGTCTCCCATATACAGACTCAGGAGCACACAGATATACAGGTGTCACATATCACATTACTCAGCACAGTCTCCCATATACAGACTCAGGAGCACACAGATATACAGGTGTCACATATCACATTACTCAGCACAGACTCCATATACAGACTCAGGAGCACACAGATATACAGGTGTCACATTACTCAGCGCAGTCTCCTATATACAGACTCAGGAGCACACAGATATACAGGTGTCACATATCACATTACTCAGCACAGTCTCCTATATACAGACTCAGGAGCACACAGATATACAGGTGTCACATATCACATTGCTCAGCGCAGTCTCCTATATACAGACTCAGGAGCACACAGATATACAGGTGTCACATATCACATTACTCAGCACAGTCTCCTATATACAGACTCAGGAGCACACAGATATACAGGTGTCACATATCACATTACTCAGCGCAGTCTCCTATATACAGACTCAGGAGCACACAGATATACAGGTGTCACATATCACATTACTCAGCGCAGTCTCCCATATACAGACTCAGGAGCATACAGATATACAGTTGTCACATATCACATTACTCAGCACAGTCTCCTATATACAGACTCAGGAGCACACAGATATACAGGTGTCACATATCACATTACTCAGCGCAGTCTCCTATATACAGACTCAGGAGCACACAGATATACAGGTGTCACATATCACATTACTCAGCACAGTCTCCTATATACAGACTCAGGAGCACACAGATATACAGGTGTCACATATCACATTACTCAGCGCAGTCTCCCATATACAGACTCAGGAGCACACAGATATACAGGTGTCACATATCACATTACTCAGCGCAGTCTCCCATATACAGACTCAGGAGCACACAGATATACAGGTGTCACATTACTCAGCGCAGTCTCCTATATACAGACTCAGGAGCACACAGATATACAGGTGTCACATATCACATTACTCAGCACAGTCTCCTATATACAGACTCAGGAGTACACAGATATACAGGTATCACATTACTCAGCGCAGTCTCCTATATACAGACTCAGGAGTACACAGATATACAGGTATCACATTACTCAGCACAGTCTCCTATATACAGACTCAGGAGTACACAGATATACAGGTATCACATTACTCAGCACAGTCTCCTATATACAGACTCAGGAGCACACAGATATACAGGTGTCACATATCACATTACTCAGCGCAGTCTCCCATATACAGACTCAGGAGCATACAGATATACAGGTGTCACATATCACATTACTCAGCGCAGTCTCCTATATACAGACTCAGGAGCACACAGATATACAGGTGTCACATATCACATTACTCAGCGCAGTATCCCATATACAGACTCAGGAGCACACAGATATACAGGTGTCACATATCACATTACTCAGCACAGTCTCCTATATACAGACTCAGGAGCACACAGATATACAGGTGTCACATATCACATTACTCAGCGCAGTCTCCCATATACAGACTCAGGAGCACACAGATATACAGGTGTCACATATCACATTACTCAGCGCAGTCTCCCATATACAGACTCAGGAGCACACAGATATACAGGTGTCACATTACTCAGCGCAGTCTCCTATATACAGACTCAGGAGCACACAGATATACAGGTGTCACATATCACATTACTCAGCACAGTCTCCCATATACAGACTCAGGAGCACACAGATATACAGGTGTCATATATCACATTACTCAGCGCAGTCTCCATATACAGACTCAGGAGCACACAGATATACAGGTGTCACATTACTCAGCGCAGTCTCCTATATACAGACTCAGGAGCACACAGATATACAGGTGTCACATATCACATTACTCAGCGCAGTCTCCATATACAGACTCAGGAGCACACAGATATACAGGTGTCACATATCACATTACTCAGCACAGTCTCCCATATACAGACTCAGGAGCACACAGATATACAGGTGTCACATATCACATTACTCAGCGCAGTCTCCTATATACAGACTCAGGAGCACACAGATATACAGGTGTCACATATCACATTACTCAGCGCAGTCTCCCATATACAGACTCAGGAGCACACAGATATACAGGTGTCACATTACTCAGCGCAGTCTCCTATATACAGACTCAGGAGCACACAGATATACAGGTGTCACATATCACATTACTCAGCGCAGTCTCCCATATACAGACTCAGGAGCACACAGATATACAGGTGTCACATATCACATTACTCAGCGCAGTCTCCATATACAGACTCAGGAGCACACAGATATACAGGTGTCACATTACTCAGCGCAGTCTCCATATACAGACTCAGGAGCACACAGATATACAGGTGTCACATATCACATTACTCAGCGCAGTCTCCTATATACAGACTCAGGAGCACACAGATATACAGGTGTCACATATCACATTACTCAGCGTAGTCTCCCATATACAGACTCAGGAGCACACAGATATACAGGTGTCACATATCACATTACTCAGCGTAGTCTCCCATATACAGACTCAGGAGCACACAGATATACAGGTGTCACATATCACATTACTCAGCGCAGTCTCCCATATACAGACTCAGGAGCACACAGATATACAGGTGTCACATATCACATTACTCAGCGCAGTCTCCTATATACAAACTCAGGAGCACACAGATATACAGGTGTCACATATCACATTACTCAGCTCAGTCTCCTATATACAGACTCAGGAGCACACAGATATACAGGTGTCACATATCACATTACTCAGCGCAGTCTCCTATATACAGACTCAGGAGCACACAGATATACAGGTGTCACATATCACATTACTCAGCGTAGTCTCCCATATACAGACTCAGGAGCACACAGATATACAGGTGTCACATATCACATTACTCAGCACAGTCTCCCATATACAGACTCAGGAGCACACAGATATACAGGTGTCACATATCACATTACTCAGCGTAGTCTCCCATATACAGACTCAGGAGCACACAGATATACAGGTGTCACATATCACATTACTCAGCGCAGTCTCCTATATACAGACTCAGGAGCACACAGATATACAGGTGTCACATATCACATTACTCAGCGCAGTCTCCCATATACAGACTCAGGAGCACACAGATATACAGGTGTCACATATCACATTACTCAGCGCAGTCTCCCATATACAGAC
Organism: Taudactylus pleione; assembly: GCA_031769625.1. Taxonomy (NCBI): domain Eukaryota; kingdom Metazoa; phylum Chordata; class Amphibia; order Anura; family Myobatrachidae; genus Taudactylus; species Taudactylus pleione. Next base: position 368,174 of record JAUIMM010002250.1, on the reverse strand, counting down.
TCAGGAGCACACAGATATACAGGTGTCACATATCACATTACTCAGCACAGTCTCCATATACAGACTCAGGAGCACACAGATATACAGGTGTCACATATCACATTACTCAGCGCAGTCTCCATATACAGACTCAGGAGCACACAGATATACAGGTGTCACATATCACATTACTCAGCACAGTCTCCCATATACAGACTCAGGAGCACACAGATATACAGGTGTCACATATCACATTACTCAGCGCAGTCTCCTATATACAGACTCAGGAGCACACAGATATACAGGTGTCACATATCACATTACTCAGCGCAGTCTCCCATATACAGACTCAGGAGCACACAGATATACAGGTGTCACATATCACATTACTCAGCGCAGTCTCCCATATACAGACTCAGGAGCACACAGATATACAGGTGTCACATATCACATTACTCAGCGCAGTCTCCTATATACAGACTCAGGAGCACACAGATATACAGGTGTCACATATCATATTACTCAGAGCAGTCTCCCATATACAGACTCAGGAGCACACAGATATACAGGTGTCACATATCACATTACTCAGCGCAGTCTCCATATACAGACTCAGGAGCACACAGATATACAGGTGTCACATATCACATTACTCAGCACAGTCTCCCATATACAGACTCAGGAGCACACAGATATACAGGTGTCACATATCACATTACTCAGCGCAGTCTCCTATATACAGACTCAGGAGCACACAGATATACAGGTGTCACATATCACATTACTCAGCGCAGTCTCCTATATACAGACTCAGGAGCACACAGATATACAGGTGTCACATATCACATTACTCAGCGCAGTCTCCCATATACAGACTCAGGAGCACACAGATATACAGGTGTCACATATCACATTACTCAGCGCAGTCTCCATATACAGACTCAGGAGCACACAGATATACAGGTGTCACATATCACATTACTCAGTGCAGTCTCCTATATACAGACTCAGGAGCACACAGATATACAGGTGTCACATATCACATTACTCAGCTCAGTCTCCTATATACAGACTCAGGAGCACACAGATATACAGGTGTCACATATCACATTACTCAGCGCAGTCTCCCATATACAGACTCAGGAGCACACAGATATACAGGTGTCACATATCACATTACTCAGCGCAGTCTCCCATATACAGACTCAGGAGCACACAGATATACAGGTGTCACATATCACATTACTCAGCGCAGTCTCCTATATACAGACTCAGGAGCACACAGATATACAGGTGTCAAATATCATATTACTCAGAGCAGTCTCCCATATACAGACTCAGGAGCACACAGATATACAGGTGTCACATATCACATTACTCAGCATAGTCTCCTATATACAGACTCAGGAGCACACAGATATACAGGTGTCATATATCACATTACTCAGCACAGTCTCCTATATACAGACTCAGGAGCACACAGATATACAGGTGTCACATATCACATTACTCAGCGCAGTCTCCTATATACAGACTCAGGAGCACACAGATATACAGGTGTCACATATCACATTACTCAGAGCAGTCTCCCATATACAGACTCAGGAGCACACAGATATACAGGTGTCACATTACTCAGCGCAGTCTCCTATATACAGACTCAGGAGCACACAGATATACAGGTGTCACATATCACATTACTCAGCGCAGTCTCCTATATACAGACTCAGGAGCACACAGATATACAGGAGTCACATATCACATTACTCAGCGCAGTCTCCTATATACAGACTCAGGAGCACACAGATATACAGGTGTCATATATCACATTACTCAGCACAGTCTCCTATATACAGACTCAGGAGCACACAGATATACAGGAGTCACATATCACATTACTCAGCGCAGTCTCCTATATACAGACTCAGGAGCACACAGATATACAGGAGTCACATATCACATTACTCAGCGCAGTCTCCTATATACAGACTCAGGAGCACACAGATATACAGGTGTCACATATCACATTACTCAGCACAGTCTCCTATATACAGACTCAGGAGCACACAGATATACAGGTGTCACATATCACATTACTCAGCGCACTCTCCCATATGACGGCAGCAACTACTTTCTTACCAACAGCCCCAGAACTTTCTGCTGGATGGATGACTCGGATGGAAAAGTCTTTGGGAAAAGAGAAAGAATAATACAATAAATTGAAGTGTCAGACATGTTTCTATCCTTTATTATTCAGCATATTAGCAGTTTTATTTAAGATTGGTTATGGGGACGAAAAAGATACAAATTGTGGTAATGTAGCCATGTCATTTGGCAAATGTGAGATTTTAAGAAATTAAGTATTTGAAGCTGTTAAATCATTTAAAAAAATGACAAATTAAAAGCGTGATAATAGAATATTTCAATAATAATAATAATCCAATGCTAAAAGTCAATATAATAATTGAAAATAGGATTTTTGGCAAAATTACCGTTGAGTCCTCTCTCTTAAGTAGGCTGGGTAACACTGGACAATGGGACTGCAGGTTGGGGCTGGAGCTGGCACTTAATGAAACTGTAATCCTAAGCTCCCCCCCCACAATTCCACAATTCCAGTACTTCTTTAAAAGACCAGATAGCCACACGACGGACCCGTGCTGCTGAAGTCCCATGTCGTACTGTCCATACGATCGCTGCCACCCTAGCGGAAGGCGCTGACAGCCGGTGTGGTCATTGGTGCCCCGTACCAGAAAAGGCTTGAGTGCTGACGGAGGGGATCCAACGCACAAGGGTCTCCTGAGTAGCCGGCCAATCCTGTTTATGTGCATCGTAAAGAACCCGCAGAGAACAGTGCGGCTACCAAAGAAGACATGCCGAAGGAAATCTGCAGTGCTCAGCACAACTAGGAGAGCCAGATCATCCCAATCCTGGGAGTATGCCGAAGGAGAAAGAACCAGAAAGACAATATCCTGGTGTATGTACAAGGCTGAAACACATGTTGGCTGGAACGTAAAACCTGTACGGAGCAACCGCACACTCGTCACTGAAAACAAGAAAAGGCGGCTTGCCAACTTTAAACACTGAACTATGCCGCGGGAAGGAAATAGCCCTAAGGAAGACTAGCTTCCAAGCAACTAACTGAAGATCCGCTGAACGCAACTCCTCCAATGGAGCCTGTATGCGAGCCGATAGGACTAGATTGAAAGTCCACGGTAACACCTGCAGACGCCCCAGCGGCTGAATATGCACACCACTTTGTAAAAATGGTTTGGTCCCTCGTAAGAAAGGCCAAACGCTGCCAGAAAGAAAAGTGACAGGGCCGAAGCATGACTAGTCATAAAATGAAGTAGTCAACCAGCTTCCAAACCCCTCAGAAGGAAGGCCAAGAAACGGGAAAAGTGAAAACCTGTAATGGTTATACCACAAGAGGTAGTTTCCAAACTCAGAGGTAATCGTGAGATGGAAACGGTGTCTGGGCTCGCAGGATAGTATGGACCAGAGAGAGAGAACCTGCCTCTTTCTCACTACCACCCAAGTTCGGTTGTGAAAACCAACATAGGAAAGTGCCCTTGCAGAAACTGGCCTTGTTGAAGCAGGCCCAGATGAAGTGGCAGATGCCACCCCGGACCTACCAACCTTGGGAGAACATCCCTGTACCATGACCAGCGTAGCCAGTCTGGAGCCAGTAGGATTACACTCGCTCAGGCAGCCCCGATGCACCTGGAGACCAAAGGGAATAGTGAGGTCAGCAGAAACAGATGGTCCAGGCGAAAAATTCCACGGAACAGTCAAGGCATCCACTGCAGAAGCCAGTGGATATCCTGATCACATCCAAAATCGTAAAGCCTCGAAACATGTCGAGAGACCCTGAGTTTCCCACGCAGAAAGCTTCACGTCCGAACAAATGGTAGGAAAACCACTGGAAGGTGAGACCACTGCCCTGGAAGAAACGTGGTTCTGCTGAGGAAGTCCACTGTCCCATGTCTCACTACCGGTATAACCACTGTCGAGAGAGTCAGAACAAAGGTCTCCCCCCCACCAGGAAAGAATTTGGGCTGTCTCCACCAGCACTGCAAAGCTCTTGGGCCTCCCTGACGACATACTTATGCCACCGGCTAGCAGTTATTCAAATGACTGCAAACCAGCCATCCAGCGAAGATGGCCCTCAAGAGAGCCAGAAAGATGGCTCGGAGCTTGAGCCCATCAATCAGCCGAGACATTGCGGCTACCAAAAAATCCCTGGAGTCGAAAGTCTAGGAGACTTGCGACCGTGGTCACAATGAGCCAATCAACCAAAGATCTGACCTGGAGAAGAACAGAAACCATCCACCAATGGAGAGTGACGAGTGCAGTCAGACTGAACAAGATGAAAGGGATGCCTAGCAACCCTTCCAAGTTTGGAGAATTACCCACTGGAACTCCTGTGAGTGGAGACGGTCCAATGAATGGAGACCATCATGCCCACCAACGTAATGCCCTGCAAGATCGAAGGACGAGGCAGCAACAGAGCCGTTGAGACTAAGGTCAGTAGGGTCTGTGCACTGTCCGCCACTAGAGAAAACCCCGCTGGTGTTATATGTCGAAAGCCACCCCCAAAACTGAAGATGCAGGCAAGGAAGCAGGGGAGACCTTGCGAAAGTTTGTGGAACAGCAATGATTCAAACAAGAGACCTTCAGGTACGTAACTGTGAAGCCGAAGTATCCTGCACAAGCAGAACATACGAAGAGGGCAGTTGTCAGACCATGTATGTGTGCCCTGCGCTGCATAACCTACCTGCAAACATAGGGAGCCAGGGCTCACCGCACAATGGGGCCTGACCCAGACAGGGGGCTGATTCAAATTGTTGATTGAGGAAGAAAGATGACCTGCCCAAACCGGAACATGAAGATACGTGTGTCAGACGCCTAGTGAGCAGTTGTTGGCCTCTGTGCTCTGGAGCTCTGATCGTAGAGAATTCACTCGAACCGAGGAGTGGAATGATAGCACGGTCCAATGCCAGCGTGTTCATCGCTTCCTGGGAAGAGCAACGTCGCAAAACAAAAAATTACTTGGCAGCGGAGGTCAAAGATATAACCATAGCAAGTGATATCTAGCACCCAAGTGACTGAAGAAATCACTCAATGGACTCTGAACAGGAGGAAACGCCCTAGCGTTTGCACGTGAACGGTGTATGAGATATACCCTTTAGGCACAAGGCATCCTTGGAGCCCTGTCCCCAGAACAGCGAGGGGTGCTGGAAAAACTGCTTCTGGAAACCGAACTTCTGCCGGGGTAGAATCAGCTTGTGGCAGACTGACCTTTCAAGGACGCACCACCCCGAAAAAAGGGACGTAAACTTGGAAATGCGGACCCCGCCAGTAGGGACCGCCACAGGAAGACAAGTGCTTTCCCAACCTGTGGGTATTCATGATCCAGTGCTGGCTAAAAGAACATCCTCACCAAACAGAAAACAAGGTAAGGAAACATATGGTTATGAATGCGCAATATGAAGTGCAGAGCCCAAGGGCCCTTCGAGACCAAACCGCCGTAGCTGAAATCCGTAATCTACCTGTGCCCCGTTTTGCATGGCCTCCCACACAGAGTCCACCGTAAAACCATCCTGTCAATCCGGCAGTGAATCCCAGGGCAAATCATCACAAAGCCTCGCTAAGACTTCGTCAGCGGAATCGACCATAGCACACGCCACCCATGTCAAGGCTCGTCAAGGCCGAAAAACGTCTTCAGGACCTATTAAAACAGACAGGAGACAACCCCCCAAGTTTTAGCTAGCGGATCCCTAAAAAACGCTGAGCTCCGACCAGGACGGGGCGTGTGTTGCGCTAATGGACTGCCACAGCGACAACAGTGGGAGGTGCGCTGTAACGCTAACCCCTACACGTCTGTCTTTGCTGTCCATAGTAATCAAAACCAGCAGGCGTGACCTACTGAAGGCAAATTAGCAGGCAGATATGAAAAGCAGCTAATACACAGACAGCTAATATAATGAGAGTTATGGTGAGAACTTACCTTTGGTAACGCTCTTTCTTCGAAGCCCATAGGGTCCACAGTGAGACCTTGGGGTATAGCTGGATCTGGATCCCGGGCACCACGCAGTTAAAATCTTTGCTCCCAGGATGCTGTGAAACCATCCTCCCTCTATACCCCACCCCAGAGCCAGAGGCACCTCAGTTCATAAATAGCCAAAGGCCGGAGGAGGAAAAAGAGAGAAGGAAGCCTGGAACACTCGAGAATCATAATCACAGAGAGGAGACGGAAAACTGGTGAAGAAGTACGAGAGCCCATATGAAGCCAGGTGCATCAGGGTGGGTACCCTGTGGACCCTATGGACTTCGAAGACACAGTTAACCAAGTTAATTTCTTACCACAACTTCTTTTCTTCTTCAGGGTCCATAGGCTCCATAGGGAGACCTTGGGGATGTCCCAAAGCAGTCCTTTTAAAAGGACTGAGAGGCAAAGGTATCAAATGCATAGAACCTTAGAAAGGTCTGGATAGAAGACCACGTGGCCGCCTTACAAAGCTGAACAGCCGAGGAAAGACTGCCCACAGACCGAGTAAAATGGGCGGTAACAGAAGCTGGAACAGGTAGGCCCACCTGTGTGTAAGCATCTGATATAGTCATACGAAGCCATCTAGCCAATATCTGTTTTTTGGCTGGCCATCCCTTCTTGTGAAATCCATAGAGCACAAATAAGAAGTCCGATTTCCAAAGGGAACTGGTACGGTCCACATAAATTCTGAGAGCACGGACTACATCCAAATAGGCCTCACCTGCCGAGATGTCAGATGACTGAAAGGCCGGTACTATAATTTCCCAATTAATGTGGAAATTAGAAACCACTTTAGGAAGAAACTCCGGGCGAGTGCGAAGCACAGCCCTGTCCTGGTGAAATATCAGAAAGGGAGGACGACAGGAGAGCGCCCCCAACTGCCAGAAGAAAAAGAGTCTTAGCGGTTAACCACTTAATTTCCACCAAATCTAGAGGTTCAAATGTAGGACCTTGGAGGGCTCGAAGAACTACTGCCAAATCCTAAGGAGCCACTGGGGGGGGGGGACAAAGGGAGCTTGAATCCGGAGAACTCCCTGAAAAAGGTGTGGATATCCGGGAGCGGAGCTATCCTTCGCTGGAACCACACTGACAATGCAGAGACATGCACCTTCAACGAGGCCAGTTGTAGGCCGAGATAAAAAACCAGCTTGAAGGAATGCTAGTATTCTGGAAACACGAATCACTTGAGGGTCGTAATCCCTTATGCGACACCACTAGAAATAAGTATGCCACACTCTGTGATAGATCCTAGCTGAGGAAGGTTTATGCGCTCAAAGCATCGTGTTGATGACTGAGCGAGAGAATCCCCTGGACCTTAGGATGGATGTCTCAAGAGCCACGCCGTCAAAGACAGACGATCCAGGTCTGCGTAAAGGCAAGGACCGCGAGACAACAAGTCAGGACACTGAGGTAGCAGGAACGGAGTGTCGATGGAGAGACTCCGCAGATCTGAGTACCAGTGAAGTCTGGGCCAAGCTGGAGCCACCAGCAGGACCGTGCCTCCGTCCTGTTTGAACTTCCGAAGAACCCAAGGAAGCAGGGATACTGGAGGGAATAGGTACGCAAACTGGAAAGTCCACTTCACTGACAGAGCCTTGTTCTGGACCCGTACACTGGCAACTTGTGATTGTGATGGGAGGCCATGAGGTCCACCTCTGTGAGGCCCCATTTGTCCACTAGGAGTTCAAACACCTCTTGGTGAAGAGACCATTCCCCTGGATGCACTTCGTGACGGCTGAGGAAATCCGCTTCCCAATTGAGGACTCCCGGAATGAACACTGCCGAGATGGCTGGGAGATGACACTCTGCCCAAGTCAGGATGCGGGACACTTCTGTCATTGCTGCCCAACTTTGAGTGCCCCCTTGATGGTTGATGTAAGCCACCGTGGTGGTGTTGTCGGACTGAACCTGCATGGCTTTTCCGTGAAGAACGTGGCTTGTCATCATGAGGGCCCTGTACACAGCCCAAAGTTCCAATATGCTTATTGGAAGGATTGCTTCGTCTGCTGTCCAATGGCGCTGAAAAGAGTGCGGGCCGGTCACCATGCCCCAACCCCGGAGACTGGCGTCCGTTGTCAGAAGTACCCAGCCCGTGATCCAAAAGGGGCGACCCTTGGTGAGATACGTTGTCTGTAGCCACCAAGACTAAGACAATTGCACCTCCGGAGAAAGCACCAGCATCTGAGTCCTGATCTGGTGAGGTAACCCGTTCCACTTGGATAGTATCAGCCGCTGTAGGGGCCTTGAATGGAACTGGGCATATTCCACCATGTCGAATGTGGGCACCATGGATCCTAGAACCTGCATTACCGAGTGTACAGACACCCGGCGACTGCGCAGACAACTGCGCACTCGCAGTTGCAGAGAGGAGATCTTTTCTGGAGTTAGAAAAATTCTCTGCTGATGACAATCCAGAAAGACTCCCCAGGTTGCATAGCCAGTAAGATGGATCGTAAAGTTTCCATCCTGAACCTGGGCACTCTAGGAACTTGTTCAGAGATTTTAGGTTGAGGATAGACCGATGAGACCCATTCGGCTTTTGAACCAGAAACAGAGTAGAGTAGTAACAGTCCCGTGCTCAGACAGTGGAACTGGTACAATTACCCCTGCTTTCAGCAAGGACTTTATGGCCTCCTGGATCTGCAAGGCCTTGTTCTTGTCCAGCGGAGGGCTTGTGCAGAAAAACTGGTGGGGAGGCCTTCAACGGAATGAGAGGGCGTACCATTGAGAGACCACTTCTTTTACTCAAGCATCCTTGGTGGTAAGACATCAGCGCTGGGCGAATTGAAGAAGTCGGCCTCCCACTCTGGGATCCCCCAGAGGGAGGCCCGTCCCGAGGGTTTATCCTCCGACTTGGAAGTAGGGCATCTGGCACTCCAGGCCTGTTTCTTAGGCTTAGAGGTCGATTTGGCCACTGATTGTCTAGGAAAAGACTGTCCTTTGGGCTTTCCTTGAGAAGGAAAAACAAGAGATATGGTAAGAACTTACCTTTGTTATCTCTGTTTCTACGAAGTCCATAGGGTCCACAGGGTTGACCTTGGGGTATAGCTGGATCTGGATCCACGGGCACCACGCAGTTAAAGCTTTGCTGCTCCCAGGATGCACTTGGGACCGTCCTCCTCTATACCCCGCCCCGGCCACAGGCACCTCAGTTGGTAAGCAGCTAAGGCCGGAGGAGGAGACTAAACAGAGAGAAGGAAGACTGGAACACACAAGAAACCATACTCACAGAAATGGGAGACGGAAAACCGGTGACCAGCCACACAGCCCATTTGAAGCCAGGTGCGTCAGGGCGGGCGCCCTGTGGACCCTATGGACTTCGTAGAAACAGAGATAACAAAGGTAAGTTCTTACCATATCTCTTGTTTTCTACTTCAGGGTCCATAGGGGGTCCACAGGGTTGACCTTGGGGATGTCCCAAAGCAGTTCAACTAAGGGCGGGGACGCTCCTGTGCTGAAAGGAGTACCCGGCGCCCAAAGGATGCATCCTGAGAGGCGAAGGTGTCAAACGCATAAAACCTCAAAAACGTCTGAATTGAAGACCAAGTAGCCACCTTACACAGCTGAACAGCGGAGGCGCCACGTCTAGCAGCCCAAGAGGGACCCACAGAACGAGTGGAATGAGCCTTAACAGAGGCTGGCACAGGTAAACCCTCCTGTGCATAAGCCTCACAAATAACTGAACGAAGCCAACGGGCTAACGTTTGCTTGTTGGCAGGCCAACCCCTCTTGTGAAAACCGAAGAGGACAAACAAAGAATCAGACTTCCTAACCGAAGCAGTCCGGTCCACGTAGATTCTAAGTGCCCGGACTACATCTAAGGAAGCCTCACCAGCGGAAAGATCAGGTGACTGAAAAGCTGGCACAACAAGTTCCTGATTAATGTGGAACTTTGAGACCACTTTGGGCAAAAACTCAGGACGAGTGCGGAGCACCGCCCTGTCCTGGTGAAAAATCAGAAAAGGGGAGCGACAGGAAAGCGCCCCCAATTCTGAAACCCTCCTGGCAGAAGCAATTGCCGGGAGAAAAATGGTCTTAAACGTCAGCAACTTGAGCTCCACCGACTCAAGCGGCTCAAAAGGAGGACCCTGCAAGACCCGCAGCACCACCGCCAAGTCCCACGGAGCCACCGGAGGCACGAAGGGAGGCTGGATCCTGAGAACACCTTGGAAAAAGGTGTGAACGTCTGGCAGTGTAGCAATCCGTCGCTGAAACCACACGGACAAAGCAGACACATGAACCTTCAGAGAGGCCAGGCGTAAGCCGAGGTCCAAACCCGATTGAAGAAACTCCAAGATTCTGGAAACCCGAAACATCTGCGGATCATAGTTTCTGGATTCACACCACTGAAAATAAGTGCGCCACACCCTGTGGTAAATCCGCGCGGAAGCAGGCTTGCGTGCCCTAAGCATGGTACCAATCACCGAACTGGAGAAACCCCTAGACCTCAAGACGGCTGTCTCAAGAGCCACGCCGTCAAAGACAGCCGACCCAGATCCGGGTAAAGGCAGGGCCCTTGAGACAACAGGTCCCGACGCTGAGGAAGAAGGTACGGAGCGTCGATGGAGAGGCACCTCAGATCGGAGTACCAAGGACGTCTGGGCCACGCCGGAGCCACCAGCACGAGCGTGCCGCCGTCCTGCTTGAATTTCCGCAGAACCCGAGGAAGTAAGGATATCGGAGGAAACAGATACGCCAGGTGAAACGTCCATTTCACCGACAGAGCGTCTACCAGACAGGCGCCTGCGTCTCTTGTCCTTGACCCGTAAACGGGCAACTTGTGATTGTGACGGGAGGCCATCAAGTCCAGCTCCGGCAGCCCCCACCTGTCCACGAGTAGCTGAAACACCTCTGGGTGAAGCGACCATTCCCCGGGATGCACGTCGTGACGGCTGAGGAAGTCCGCCTCCCAATTGAGGACTCCGGGAATGAAGACTGCCGAGATCGCTGGAACGTGACACTCCGCCCAAGCAAGAATGCGAGACACCTCCGACATTGCTGCCCGACTGCGAGTTCCCCCTTGGTGGTTGATGTACGCCACCGTGAAGAGCGGGGCCGGACGACTGCAGGGCCCTGTACACAGCCCGCAGTTCCAGGATGTTGATGGGGAGAAGTGCTTCTTCCGCGGACCAACGACCCTGAAGCGATAATGAGCCGGTCACTGCCCCCCAACCCCGAAGACTGGCATCCGTCGTGAGCAGGACCCAGTCCGGGATTCAAAATGGGCGCCCCTCGACCAGATGAGCTGTCTGAAGCCAGCAAGCCAAAGATAGCCGAACGTCCGGAGACAACACCAGCACCTGAGAGCGAATCCGGTGAGGTAACCCGTTCCATTCTGATAGAATCAGCCCCTGCAGGGGCCGGGAATGGAACTGGGCAAATTCCACCATGTCGAATGTCGACACCATGGACCCCAGAACTCTCATAGCTGAATGGACCGACAGGCGGCAACTGCTCAGGCAACTGTGTATCCGCAGCTGCAGGGAGGAGACCTTCTCTGGAGTCAGGAAAATCCGTTGCTGACGAGAATCCAGCAGGGCTCCCAAATGAACCATCCGCTGTGATGGAATCAGGGAGGACTTCTTCCAGTTTATCAACCACCCGTGTGCTTGAAGACAAGCAATGGTCAGGTGGAGATGTCGAAGAAGCACCTCCGGGGAGCTCGCCAGCAGCAGAAGATCGTCCAGGTACGGCAACAGACGTAGACCCTGACCCCGAAGGTGGGCAGCCATAACCGCCATCACCTTGGTGAACACCCTCGGAGCCGTGGAAAGGCCAAAAGGCAACGCCCGAAATTGGTAGTGATGGTTCAGGATAGCAAACCTCAGATACCACTGATGTGCCGATGCTATGGGCACATGGAGATAGGCGTCCTGGATATCGAGGGAGACCATATAATCCCCGGGTTCCATCGCCAGAATGATGGAACGTAACGTTTCCATCCTGAACCTGGGAACTCTGAGGTATCTGTTCAGAGACTTCAAATTCAGGATAGGGCGATGAGAACCATTGGGTTTCTGTACCAGAAACAGAGTAGAATAGTACCCCGTCCCGCGCTGAGACTGCGGAACGGGAACAATGACCCCTGCTTGTAGCAAGGATTCTATAGCTACCTGAATCTGACCAGCTTTGGTCTTGTCCAGAGAAGGACTCGTACAGAAAAACTGGTGGGGCGGCCTGAACCGAAAAGACAGGGCGTACCCCTGAGAGACTACTTCTCGAACCCAGGCATCCGTGGTGGTATTGTGCCAACACTGGGCGAATTGGAGAAGTCGGCCTCCCACTCTGGGGTCCCCCAGAGAGAGGCCCGTCCCATCAGGCAGCAGGCTTATCCTCCTGCTTGGAAGAAGGGCGCCGAGCACTCCATGCCTGCTTCTTGGGCTTGGGTGCGGCCTTGGTCGCCGAATGTCTCGGGAAGGACTGGCCCTTGGACTTACCCTGAACCCGAAAGGACCGAAAGGCAGAGCTCCTCACTTTAGCCGGCGCAGAGGCCGAAGGGAGAAAAGCCGACTTGGACTTAGCCAAAGTATCCACTATTTTGTCCAAATCCGGACCAAATAGTAAATCACCATTAAAAGGCAAGGCCTCCAGACCCTTTTTTGAATCTGCATCAGCCCTCCAGGACCTCAGCCACAGGGAGCGCCGAGCAGACACCGCTGCAGCCGACACCCTAGAAGTGAGCAGGCTGGCATCCAAAGACGCTTCCCCAATATAGGAAGCTGCATCCCGCATCTGTCCCACTAACGCTCTCTGGATATCCGGAGCCTCATCAGGAAAGGTATCCTCCAAGGCATTGGCCCATGCCTCAATGGCTTTAGCCACCCAGGAGATAGCCATGGACGGGCGAGCCACCGCCCCGGAAAGAGAATAAATGGACTTTAAACAAGTCTCCACCTTCCTGTCCGTGGGATCCTTCAAAGAGGAGATAGACGGCAATGGCAGCGTTGCGCTTTTGATCAAGCGGGTAACGTGGGAATCCACCGCCGGCGGAGTTTCCCATTTCCTGCAATGAGCTTCAGGAAAAGGATAGTTCGCCGCCAACCTCTTCTGTGGATGGAACCTCTTACTAGGTAATTGCCAGGCCGCCGCCATATGATCCGATAATTGATCAGACAGGGGGAACACAGTTGAAGTCACCTTGGCCTTTTTAAAATTAGGAAACTTCGACCTAGGAGCCGGCGCATCATCCTCAACATGTAGGATAGCCCGCACCGCCCTAACTAAGGCTGGAACATTAATGGAGGACTTAGCTTCCACCTCCTGCCCCATGACATCAGAGTCAGAGTCCTCATGGATTTCTCCATCATCTGAGGACACTTCCGAGTCCGACAACTGCGCAGCTAGTGAACGTTTAGACACCCTTGGTGGCACATCACCTTGCAACATGGACTGAAACGCCGAGGATGCAGCCGCCAGACTCTGTACGGAGCTGGATAGAACATCCACCCAAGGCGGAGGAGCCGTCGGAGCAAAACTCTGCAAAGGCACTACAGACTGACGCATCCCTGGGGAAGACTGCACATACACAGGCAGTCCCGAGTAAGGACCCACAGTCTGGGCCCCGGGGGGAGACCGCAACATTGGTGGAACCCCCGGGGAATGGGGGATGGTGGGCTGCGGCAACGCCCTAGAAGGGACCGCTGATGGGACCGATAACCGGTCCGCAATAGACGCCAGCACCTGTGAAAACATCGCCCAAGGAGGGTCCTGTGATACAGGGGGGTTGGAGGGGCCCGGTACCAGCTGGCACCGCCCGCACAGACCATCCTGAGATAAGTCCTCCCCATCAACTCCAGCAGCACAGCGTCTGCAGGAAAATAACACAGGAGCCACAGAGCGCTCAGTCTCCTCATCAGACATGATACCGTAAATCACAAGAAATACGTATCACCAGAGGAATTACGGTTTTAACACCCGCGCACTCACCAGATGCGACACAACAGCCCAGATATGGTACTGTGTAGCACACAACAGTATGTGACTGACCCCACAAATACGTGTTTTATATAAGTGAGGGTCTCAGAAAAACGCCCTTCCCCCACACACCTGCCGGGCCGTAGGAGAAGGAAAGGGATAGTTATAAGCTGACAGTAAGGAGAATAAGTCACAGACAGGCAGCACTAGCAATAGTCACATACAATGCAGAACAGTTATACTCACTGCACCTTCCGCTACAATCAACCGCCCAGATTCAGTGTCTGGGAGGGCTATAGCGCTGTGTACACTGTCCTTTAGCAGGGGAGAGGTACACAGGGGGACCGGTCCACTTGATACCGCCTGGGAGTCTGCGATGTGCCAGTAAAGATGGCCGCCGGAGACCTCAGAGGAGGAGTGGCCGAGAGATAAGAGCAGCTCAGCGACGCCAGACTGCTAGTTGAAAGGCGCGCTGAGCTGAGGGGAGGAGCCGCTAGACAGGGAAGGCTGCCTCCCCTGACTAGCAATTAACCCCCGGGTTGCCAGTCCCGCTACCAGCCTGATACCCTGGTGGTCTAGCGGACACGCGGGGTATTCCTCAATTGAGGGGGAGCCCGCCGCCGCCGCTAGCGCCTCCGGTCTGTCCCCAGAGACCGGAGGCTTCTGACTGCATGTAAAGTATCCGCGGGCCGCCGCACGCGGTGACCCGCGGCTTACCTGATCCCCGTCGCTTCCGGCAGCAGTCAAGGGAGTCCCCAGAGCCCGGCTAGTACAGGCTCTGGGGTCCCGCCGCGATCCCCAGAGCTGTACTGGCGTCGCGGCGCCAGCGGGGAGAAGGAGCGGCAGCGTGGACGTCCTAAAGGACAGTCTGATGCTGCCGCTCTAAAAGTGTAAAAAAAGTAGAAAAAAATAAAAAATTTCTCTTTTAAAATAAAGCTATGGGGCTGCTCCTGCAGCCCCACTGCGACAGGGTGACCCGACTCCGGCCGGGCACCAACTAAAACTGAGGTGCCTGTGGCCGGGGCGGGGTATAGAGGAGGACGGACCCAAGTGCATCCTGGGAGCAGCAAAGCTTTAACTGCGTGGTGCCCGTGGATCCAGATCCAGCTATACCCCAAGGTCAACCCTGTGGACCCCCTATGGACCCTGAAGTAGAAAGAGGCGCAGATGTTGACGGCAGAAAAGCTGACTTAGGGCCTCATTCAGACCCACTCGCGAGCGGCTGTCCGCTCGCAAGTGGGTCGATGTTATGCACTGAGCATGCGCACGATGGAGGGAGCTCCGTCGTGCGCATGCGCCAGACGCGACGAGCGAAGGAAAGTCCTTCGCTCGTTGTGTCTGATCAAAGGGGGCGTGCTGTCGATGTTGATTGACAGCACGCCCCCTTTGGTGGGCGTGCCTCCCTGACGGGGGCGTTCCCACAGGAACGCCTCCCGTCAGAAGCCGGCCCACTGACATCACTAGTGATGTCAGTGGGAGTGATTTTGGCTCTGATAGAGCCAAAATCACTCCGGAGCTTGCGGTTGAAAACCTCAACCGCAGGTTCCGGCTCGCAGTTTCGATGGTCGCGATGGTCACGACCATCGCGGTCATCAAACTGCACGCTCGTATAGGCTGTAGGTGGTGACACACAGCTATACGAGCGTCCAGGAGGACGCTCCATTTTCATGGAGGGCGGCCCTCATTCAGAGCGTGCGCTCTGCTCAGAGCGTACGGCTCTGAATGAGGGCCTTAGATTTTACCAGTGTGTCTACAATTTTGTCCAGGTCTGGGCCAAACAATATCTCTCCATTGAAGGGCAAGACCTCCAGGCTCTTTTTGGAATCAGCGTCCGCCCTCCAGGAGCGTAACCACAGGGAGCGGCGAGCAGACACGGCTGCGGCAGAGACTCTGGAGGTCAGTAGACTGGCATCCAAATCAGCCTCACCAATATAACCAGCCGCATCCCTCATGTGGCCCACTAAAGACCTTTGAGCCTCAGGAGCCTCCTCGGGAAAGGTGTCCTCCAGGACATTCGCCCAGCTCTCTATTGCCACGGCTCCCGAAAGAGTAAAATCTATTTCAGGCACGTCTCCACCTTCCTATCTGTAGAATCCTTCAGGGAAGAAATGGAAGGCATTGACAACGTAGCACTTTTAATCAGGCGAGTAACACGAGAATCTAACGCAGGCGGTGATTCCCACTTCTTGCAGTGACCCTCAGGGAATGGATAGCATGAGGCCAAACGCTTTTGCGGTTGATACCTCTTACCAGGCTATTGCCAGGTTTCTGCCATGTGGTCTACCAACTGGTCAGAGGGAAAACTGCTGAAGTCACCTTTACCTGTTTAAATTGAGGGTATTTGGATTTAGCGGCAGGAATGTCATCCTCTATATCTAGTATGGATCAGACCTCCCGTACCAATGCTGGAATATTAATATTTGATTTAGGCTTCACCTCCTGTGGAGGGAAATCAGAATCAGATGCCTCGACCACTTGCCCATCATCCGATGACACATCTGTGTCCTGAGTAGACTGGGAAGACAATAACAAGAGATATGGTAAGAACTTACCTTTGTTATCTCTGTTTCTACGAAGTCCATAGGGTCCACAGGGTTGACCTTGGGGTATAGGTTGGGAACCAAATCCGGGCACCACGCAGTTAAAGCTTTTAGCTCCCAGGATGCACTTGGGTCCACTCTCCCTATAACCCCGCCCCCCAGCCAGAGGCACCTCAGATTGTAAGTAGCCAAAGGCCGGAGGAGGAGAGAAAAAGAGAGAGAAAACTGGAACACTCTAGAACCATACTCACAGAAAAGGAGACGGGAAGCCGGTGACCAGTAACACAGCCCATATGAAGCCAGGTGCGTCAGGGCGGGCGCCCTGTGGACCCTATGGACTTCGTAGAAACAGAGATAACAAAGGTAAGTTCTTACCATATCTCTTGTTTTCTACTTCAGGGTCCATAGGGGGTCCACAGGGTTGACCTTGGGGATGTCCCAAAGCAGTTCAACCAAGGGTGGGGACGCTCCTGTGCTGAGAGGAGAATCCGTCGCCAAAAAGGAAGCATCCTGAGAGGCAAAGGAAACCAATGCCTAGAACCTTAAAAAGGTATGGACAGAAGACCACGTGGACACCTAGTAAGGCAAAACAGCCGAGGCGCCACGACGAGCCGCCCACGAGGGTTACACGGCCCGAGAAAAAAACAAGCCTCAACGACAGAAATGCCCACCCATGGGTAGGCCCCTGAGGAAGACATACGAGGCCATCCAGTCAACATTTCATTATAGGCCGGCCATCGTTTCCTGTTAAAACCAGAAACCGCAGACCACCAATAAGGAGTCCGCTTACCATAAGGAACTTGAACGGATCACATAAAGCCAAAGAGGCCGGACCACAGTCCATGAGGCCACAACAGCCGAGAGGACTGGGAACTGAATGGCCATACCATAAGTTCCAGAATAATATGGAACCTAAAAACCACTTTAAGAAGAAACACAGGGCGAGAGCAACTCACACCCTGACATGATGCCCTCCAGAAGAGGGAGCCACCTGAGAACGCTCCCCATTCAGACACTCTCCTGGTTGATTCAAACACCCTGAGAGAGAGAGAGAGAGAGAGAGAGAGAGAGAGCTTAAACAATAGACCATGTAATGGCTATCACAACCAGCGGTTCCATGGACTGTCCCCGGAGGGAACAAAGAACCACTACTAACTCCCCAGGAGTCCCTAGGGAGGATAAGTGGCGACATAATCCAGAAAACACTCCAAAGGATGAACTGGATACCAGAGCGGAGCAATTCCATATCTTAACCATACCGACAGTGTAGAGATCCGCACTGTCAGGAAGGCCAGGCCAAGGGTGAAACCCAAGCCAGCTGGAAGGAATGCCAGAATATCTGGAAATCCTGGACACCGGAGGATCGTATCGACAGGTACGATACCATAAGAATTATGTATGCCACAGTCCGTGGCAGATCCCAGCAAAGTCTGGCCTATCTGCTCTAAACATCTCAATGAAGACAGAGCCAGGGAAGCCCGAGGACCACAGTAGGGGCGCAGTTAAAGACAAGCGATCCAGATCCAGGGAAAAACAAGGACCCTGAGACAACAGGTCCAGATAGTGAAGCAGTAGGAACGGAGCATCGAGGAGGAGACTCCGAAAATCTTAGTACCAGTGATGTCTGGGACGACCTGGAGCCCCCAGAAGGAAAGCCCCTCCGTCTCGAATTAAACTTCTGAAGACCTCGAGGAAGAAGGGAGACCGGAGGACACAGGTACACAAAGTGGAAGGACCACTTCACTGACAAAGAGTCACTGAAGGTAGCTTCAGTACTCCTAGAGCTGGACTGTAACACCGGTAATGTGTGATCGAGTCAGAAGGCCATGGGGATCAATCCCCTCAGGGAGGCCCCCTCTGCTCACCAGGAGTTGAAACCTCTCTTGGAGAAGAGACTAGTCCCCGGGATGCACGCCGTGACGGCTGAGGAAGCCCGCTTCCCAATGGAGAGCTCCGGGAATAAACACCGCAGAGTTGGCCAGGAGAAGACCCTTGGACTATGTCAGAATGAGTGACATTCCTAACATTGCCACCCAACTACCAGTGTTGCCTAGATGGAAGCCACTGTTGTGACACTGTCGGACTGAACCTATTCAGGTTTACCGTGACAAATGGGTTAGGCCAGAGTGAAAGTCCAAGACAGCTTAAACTATCAACAAGGTAAGTGGCAGGGCAGAAGCGACAGACGTCCAACTGCCCCGAAATGAATGCGGACCAGACACTGTCTTTAGCAAAGAACACCCTGGACGAGATGGCCATAGCCACCCGGACAGAGACCAACTCGCCTCCGTAGAAAGTATCATCGTTCGAACAGCGATCCGATGGAAAAAACTCGATCCATCTGGAGGGGAGTCAATTATGGCAAGGCCTGGAATGGAACTGAGCACATTCCACCCTACCAAAAGGTAGACACTCTGGTAGACCGCGCATCACAAAGAGTAATGACATATGTCGACTGCGTAGATATCCGCACACTCGAAGTTGAAGAGTGGAGATCTTGTCTTACGCCAGAAAAATTCTCAGATTCTGAGAATCCAGCAGTGCTCCCAGATGAAGAAAACCCTGTGAGGGATGCAGGGAGGACTTTTCTGTGACGAGAAGAAGCCCCGGTTATCCTGACCTGGCGGTAAAGTACCTTGGTGATCCTGCTAAAAGTAGGAGACCGTCCAGAGAAAGGAGCATTCGGATACACTGAACAGGTGAACTGTCAGAAAATCCATAAAGCTGGTAAACCCCGGTGGAGTTGAGGACAGCCCCAAAAGGCAGAGCCCGAAACTTACAAGTGTTGCTGTGGCACAGCAAACCTGAACCCATGCTGATGAGAGGGCTCTGTATGTACCCGTAGGTACGTATCCTGAATACTCGGATATACCATAAAATCCCCAGGTTCCAAACATCGGATGATGGAGCATGGACGATTCCACCTGAGTCAAGGCACCGTTGGAATCTGATTCAGGGATTTGAGACAGAGTATAGGCAAAGGAGGACCAGTCGGTCACCGCCCCAAAAAGAAAGTAGAACAACCAGTCCCTCACTGAGATAGTGAGGTTGGCCGAAATAGCTCTGCTTACCACAAAGACTGTATAGCTTTCTGGGATTGTAAGGCCCTGATCAGTTCTGAAGAAGGGCCCGTGTAACAATGCCTGTGAGGAGGCTGCATGAGCAATGAGAGGCCGTTGAGAATCAGTACCTCACTCTGGAAATTCCCCAGATGTAGACCTGTCCCGTCAGGCTGAGGGTATATCCTCAGGTGTAGAAACAGGGTCGTCCGGAAGTCCAGGACTGCTCGGTACTGGATAAGGTGGCCCCCGTGGAGGCCGACAGCCTAGGAAAAAACAGGCCTTTAGGCTGACCCTGAGGACAAAAAGACTTAACAGAGTTAGTCCGAATGTAGTGGGAGTAGCTAAAGACGGTATCTCCCCATTAGTGATACTGCCAATGATGCAACGATCTTGTCAAGGTCAGGACCAAACAAGAACTTCCCCCCGGAAGGAGTGTGCACCTCTGCTTTCCCATAACGCAGCCATAGGGTACTGCGGCGGATACAGACGCCGCCGAAACCCTGAAAGTTAGAAGACCGGCATCCCATGAGGTAATCCCACATATGACCACTGCATATTTTGTGAGCGGCAAAAAGATATTTGAACCTCAGACGTGTTGGAGGGGAAAAACGTCACAAAAGCATCACCATGCGATGGCCATGGTAGGACGGGCAACAGGCCCTGAAAACGAGTACATTGATTTCAGGCAAAGTTACCACCTACGGATCCGTAAAATTCGTCCAGGCCGGGATGGGAGGCGTATTAATGCCTGTAACCCGATGATTAACATACAAATCCATCCCAGAAGGGGATTTCCATTACTTGTGAGGACCCTCAGGGAATGGGCAACAGGAGGCCTTTGTGACTCCTCGTATCTGGGGACAGCCAGACTCCCGCTATGAGATCCACCCGCTGGGCAGAAAACGGGAGATGTATGATACTGGTGCAGGATCGACATTCTCTATATCCAGAATGAGCCTGGCTACCAGCCCCAAAGCAGGGATAATAATACTTGAGATCGGCTCCCCCCCATGTGAGAGGGAAAGAGCCGAATATACCATCCAGTTCACGGCAGAGCCACTGGTCAGTAACCACAGGGCGTATATCACGCCAATTAGTATTTCGTATAAAACGACATCCACCAGGGTGGCCGTTGTGGTAATCCCTGCAAGGGGAATGACAGACCGATGTGGTATCGGAGGTAATTCATGTACTGTGAAAAACCCCGGCAGGGAGCGATAGTCTGTGACACAGGGGTAAATTGCAAGAAATTGCGAGATACCCCGAGTTCAAAAACAAGAGATATGGTAAGAACTTACCTTTGTTATCTCTGTTTCTACGAAGTCCATAGGGTCCACAGGGTTGACCTTGGGGTATAGGTTGGGAACCAAATCCGGGCACCACGCAGTTAAAGCTTTTAGCTCCCAGGATGCACTTGGGTCCACTCTCCCTATAACCCCGCCCCCCAGCCAGAGGCACCTCAGATTGTAAGTAGCCAAAGGCCGGAGGAGGAGAGAAAAAGAGAGAGAAAACTGGAACACTCTAGAACCATACTCACAGAAAAGGAGACGGGAAGCCGGTGACCAGTAACACAGCCCATATGAAGCCAGGTGCGTCAGGGCGGGCGCCCTGTGGACCCTATGGACTTCGTAGAAACAGAGATAACAAAGGTAAGTTCTTACCATATCTCTTGTTTTCTACTTCAGGGTCCATAGGGGGTCCACAGGGTTGACCTTGGGGATGTCCCAAAGCAGTTCAACCAAGGGTGGGGACGCTCCTGTGCTGAGAGGAGAATCCGTCGCCAAAAAGGAAGCATCCTGAGAGGCAAAGGAAACCAATGCCTAGAACCTTAAAAAGGTATGGACAGAAGACCACGTGGACACCTAGTAAGGCAAAACAGCCGAGGCGCCACGACGAGCCGCCCACGAGGGTTACACGGCCCGAGAAAAAAACAAGCCTCAACGACAGAAATGCCCACCCATGGGTAGGCCCCTGAGGAAGACATACGAGGCCATCCAGTCAACATTTCATTATAGGCCGGCCATCGTTTCCTGTTAAAACCAGAAACCGCAGACCACCAATAAGGAGTCCGCTTACCATAAGGAACTTGAACGGATCACATAAAGCCAAAGAGGCCGGACCACAGTCCATGAGGCCACAACAGCCGAGAGGACTGGGAACTGAATGGCCATACCATAAGTTCCAGAATAATATGGAACCTAAAAACCACTTTAAGAAGAAACACAGGGCGAGAGCAACTCACACCCTGACATGATGCCCTCCAGAAGAGGGAGCCACATGAGAACGCTCCCCATTCAGACACTCTCCTGGTTGATTTAAACACCCTGAGAGAGAGAGAGAGAGAGAGCTTAAACAATAGACCATGTAATGGCTATCACAACCAGCGGTTCCATGGACTGTCCCCGGAGGGAACAAAGAACCACTACTAACTCCCCAGGAGTCCCTAGGGAGGATAAGTGGCGACATAATCCAGAAAACACTCCAAAGGATGAACTGGATACCAGAGCGGAGCAATTCCATATCTTAACCATACCGACAGTGTAGAGATCCGCACTGTCAGGAAGGCCAGGCCAAGGGTGAAACCCAAGCCAGCTGGAAGGAATGCCAGAATATCTGGAAATCCTGGACACCGGAGGATCGTATCGACAGGTACGATACCATAAGAATTATGTATGCCACAGTCCGTGGCAGATCCCAGCAAAGTCTGGCCTATCTGCTCTAAACATCTCAATGAAGACAGAGCCAGGGAAGCCCGAGGACCACAGTAGGGGCGCAGTTAAAGACAAGCGATCCAGATCCAGGGAAAAACAAGGACCCTGAGACAACAGGTCCAGATAGTGAAGCAGTAGGAACGGAGCATCGAGGAGGAGACTCCGAAAATCTTAGTACCAGTGATGTCTGGGACGACCTGGAGCCCCCAGAAGGAAAGCCCCTCCGTCTCGAATTAAACTTCCGAAGACCTCGAGGAAGAAGGGAGACCGGAGGACACAGGTACACAAAGTGGAAGGACCACTTCACTGACAAAGAGTCACTGAAGGTAGCTTCAGTACTCCTAGAGCTGGACTGTAACACCGGTAATGTGTGATCGAGTCAGAAGGCCATGGGGATCAATCCCCTCAGGGAGGCCCCCTCTGCTCACCAGGAGTTGAAACCTCTCTTGGAGAAGAGACTAGTCCCCGGGATGCACGCCGTGACGGCTGAGGAAGCCCGCTTCCCAATGGAGAGCTCCGGGAATAAACACCGCAGAGTTGGCCAGGAGAAGACCCTTGGACTATGTCAGAATGGGTGACATTCCTAACATTGCCACCCAACTACCAGTGTTGCCTAGATGGAAGCCACTGTTGTGACACTGTCGGACTGAACCTATTCAGGTTAACCGTGACAAATGGGTTAGGCCAGAGTGAAAGTCCAAGACAGCTTAAAGTATCAACAAGGTAAGTGGCAGGGCAGAAGCGACAGACGTCCAACTGCCCCGAAATGAATGCGGACCAGACACTGTCTTTAGCAAAGAACACCCTGGACGAGATGGCCATAGCCACCCGGACAGAGACCAACTCGCCTCCGTAGAAAGTATCATCGTTCGAACAGTGATCCGATGGAAAAAACTCGATCCATCTGGAGGGGAGTCAATTATGGCAAGGCCTGGAATGGAACTGAGCACATTCCACCCTACCAAAAGGTAGACACTCTGGTAGACCGCGCATCACAAAGAGTAATGACATATGTCGACTGCGTAGATATCCGCACCCTCGAAGTTGAAGAGTGGAGATCTTGTCTTACGCCAGAAAAATTCTCAGATTCTGAGAATCCAGCAGTGCTCCCAGATGAAGAAAACCCTGTGAGGGATGCAGGGAGGACTTTTCTGTGACGAGAAGAAGCCCCGGTTATCCTGACCTGGCGGTAAAGTACCTTGGTGATCCTGCTAAAAGTAGGAGACCGTCCAGAGAAAGGAGCATTCGGATACACTGAACAGGTGAACTGTCAGAAAATCCATAAAGCTGGTAAACCCCGGTGGAGTTGAGGACAGCCCCAAAAGGCAGAGCCCGAAACTTACAAGTGTTGCTGTGGCACAGCAAACCTGAACCCATGCTGATGAGAGGGCTCTGTATGTACCCGTAGGTACGTATCCTGAATACTCGGATATACCATAAAATCCCCAGGTTCCAAACATCGGATGATGGAGCATGGACGATTCCACCTGAGTCAAGGCACCGTTGGAATCTGATTCAGGGATTTGAGACAGAGTATAGGCAAAGGAGGACCAGTCGGTCACCGCCCCAAAAAGAAAGTAGAACAACCAGTCCCTCACTGAGATAGTGAGGTTGGCCGAAATAGCTCTGCTTACCACAAAGACTGTATAGCTTTCTGGGATTGTAAGGCCCTGATCAGTTCTGAAGAAGGGCCCGTGTACCAATGCCTGTGAGGAGGCTGCATGAGCAATGAGAGGCCGTTGAGAATCAGTACCTCACTCTGGAAATTCCCCAGATGTAGACCTGTCCCGTCAGGCTGAGGGTATATCCTCAGGTGTAGAAACAGGGTCGTCCGGAAGTCCAGGACTGCTCGGTACTGGATATGGTGGCCCCCGTGGAGGCCGACAGCCTAGGAAAAAACAGGCCTTTAGGCTGACCCTGAGGACAAAAAGACTTAACAGAGTTAGTCCGAATGTAGTGGGAGTAGCTAAAGACGGTATCTCCCCATTAGTGATACTGCCAATGATGCAACGATCTTGTCAAGGTCAGGACCAAACAAGAACTTCCCCCTGGAAGGAGTGTGCACCTCTGCTTTCCCATAACGCAGCCATAGGGTACTGCGGCGGATACAGATGCCGCCGAAACCCTGAAAGTTAGAAGACCGGCATCCCATGAGGTAATCCCACATATGACCACTGCATATTTTGTGAGCGGCAAAAAGATATTTGAACCTCAGACGTGTTGGAGGGGAAAAACGTTACAAAAGCATCACCATGCGATGGCCATGGTAGGACGGGCAACAGGCCCTGAAAACGAGTACATTGATTTCAGGCAAAGTTACCACCTACGGATCCGTAAAATCCGTCCAGGCCGGGATGGGAGGCGTATTAATGCCTGTAACCCGATGATTAACATACAAATCCATCCCAGAAGGGGATTTCCATTACTTGTGAGGACCCTCAGGGAATGGGAAACAGGAGGCCTTTGTGACTCCTCGTATCTGGGGACAGCCAGACTCCCGCTATGAGATCCACCCGCTGGGCAGAAAACGGGAGATGTATGATACAGGTGCAGGATCGACATTCTCTATATCCAGAATGAGCCTGGCTACCAGCCCCAAAGCAGGGATAATAATACTTGAGATCGGCTCCCCCCCATGTGAGAGGGAAAGAGCCGAATATACCATCCAGTTCACGGCAGAGCCACTGGTCAGTAACCACAGGGCGTATATCACGCCAATTAGTATTTCGTATAAAACGACATCCACCAGGGTGGCCGTTGTGGTAATCCCTGCAAGGGGAATGACAGACCGATGTGGTATCGGAGGTAATTCATGTACTGTGAAAAACCCCGGCAGGGAGCGATAGTCTGTGACACAGGGGTAAATTGCAAGAAATTGCGAGATACCCCGAGTTCAAAAGGGCAGTATGGTGAAGTAACTCCAAGCGAGTGACGACAATGGGGCCCGCCTGGCGATCCTCAAAGGAGAGGATCCTGAGAAACAACGCCCTTTAAGGGGGTCGTGCAAGGGGCCCGGCACCAGATGGTGCCGCATACGTAAACCTTTCTGAGTTAAAATCCTCCGCACTAATTCCTGCAGGCTATGACTTGCAGGATAGCAATAATGGGTGCAGTATCGTGTGCAATCTCCTGGTCAGATATATCTGACTATCTTGACGGAAATATTAAGCAGCGCCATACCGGTCCTGACTGACGCTAAGATTAGCTGCAGGAACCCATTATCAGCGTACGCAACTCACAGTTCCATCTAAAATATGGCAACGTGCAGCACGCAACAGTATGTGACAAACCTCACAGATATTAACAAATATATATATGTGAGGTCTCAGAACCACCCCAGGTACACCTGTATTAGGGCAGATACAGAAAAGGGATAGATATACACTGACAGGTGAGAGAAAAAGCAGACAGTCAGCACTAGCAAAAGTCACATACAATGCAGAAAAATATATATACATACATAAGCATGACATATAATATACTGCACAATGTCGCTACATTCAACTGCCCAGATTCAGTGTCTGGGAAGGCTATAGCGCTGTGTACACTCACCCAAAATGGCCAGGTACGCAGGGGGACTGGGCTCACTGACATCCTAAGAGTTCTGCAGCACCACAGAGAGAAAATGGCCGCTGGAGACCTCAGAAGAAGCGTGGCCCGCGGAGGAAGCAGCTCAGCGACGCCAGACTGTATTATTGAAAGGCGCGCTGAGCTGAGGGGAGGAGCCGCTAGACAGGGAAGGCTTCCTCCCCTGGCTAGCAATTAACCCCCCGGGATGCCGGCTCCCGCTGCCGCTATAATCCCTGGTGGGCTGTGGACACGCGGGGTATGCCTCCATGGAGGGGGAGCCCGCCGCCACCGCTAGCGCCTCCGGTCTGTCCCCAGAGACCGGAGGCATAAGGCTGCATGTACACGCGGGTCACCGCAAGCGGTGACCACGCGACTTACCTGTCCCCGTCGATCCGGCAGCAGCCCAGGGATTCCTCCAGAGCCCGGCTAGTACAGACTCTGGGGTCCCGCTGCGATCCCCAGATCTGTACTGGCGTCGCAGCGCCGGCGGGGTGTAGGAGCGGCAGCTCAGACGTCCATTGGACAGTCTGATGCTGCCGCTCTGAATAGTAAAAAAATAATAAAACAAAACTCTTTTAAGCTTAGAGGCTGCTAAGCAGCCCCCCTGCAGTAACGGTGACCCGACTCCGGCCGGGCACCAACTTAAACTGAGGTGCCTCTGGCTGGGGGGCGGGGTTATAGGGAGAGTGGACCCAAGTGCATCCTGGGAGCTAAAAGCTTTAACTGCGTGGTGCCCGGATTTGGTTCCCAACCTATACCCCAAGGTCAACCCTGTGGACCCCCTATGGACCCTGAAGTAGAAAGGGCAGTATGGTGAAGTAACTCCAAGCGAGTGACGACAATGGGGCCCGCCCGGCGATCCTCAAAGGAGAGGATCCTGAGAAACAACGCCCTTTAAGGGGGTCGTGCAAGGGGCCCGGCACCAGATGGTGCCGCATACGTAAACCTTTCTGAGTTAAAATCCTCCGCACTAATTCCTGCAGGCTATGACTTGCAGGATAGCAATAATGGGTGCAGTATCGTGTGCAATCTCCTGGTCAGATATATCTGACTATCTTGACGGAAATATTAAGCAGCGCCATACCGGTCCTGACTGACGCTAAGATTAGCTGCAGGAACCCATTATCAGCGTACGCAACTCACAGTTCCATCTAAAATATGGCAACGTGCAGCACGCAACAGTATGTGACAAACCTCACAGATATTAACAAATATATATATGTGAGGTCTCAGAACCACCCCAGGTACACCTGTATTAGGGCAGATACAGAAAAGGGATAGATATACACTGACAGGTGAGAGAAAAAGCAGACAGTCAGCACTAGCAAAAGTCACATACAATGCAGAAAAATATATATACATACATAAGCATGACATATAATATACTGCACAATGTCGCTACATTCAACTGCCCAGATTCAGTGTCTGGGAAGGCTATAGCGCTGTGTACACTCACCCAAAATGGCCAGGTACGCAGGGGGACTGGGCTCACTGACATCCTAAGAGTTCTGCAGCACCACAGAGAGAAAATGGCCGCTGGAGACCTCAGAAGAAGCGTGGCCCGCGGAGGAAGCAGCTCAGCGACGCCAGACTGTATTATTGAAAGGCGCGCTGAGCTGAGGGGAGGAGCCGCTAGACAGGGAAGGCTTCCTCCCCTGGCTAGCAATTAACCCCCCGGGATGCCGGCTCCCGCTGCCGCTATAATCCCTGGTGGGCTGTGGACACGCGGGGTATGCCTCCATGGAGGGGGAGCCCGCCGCCACCGCTAGCGCCTCCGGTCTGTCCCCAGAGACCGGAGGCATAAGGCTGCATGTACACGCGGGTCACCGCAAGCGGTGACCACGCGACTTACCTGTCCCCGTCGATCCGGCAGCAGCCCAGGGATTCCTCCAGAGCCCGGCTAGTACAGACTCTGGGGTCCCGCTGCGATCCCCAGATCTGTACTGGCGTCGCAGCGCCGGCGGGGTGTAGGAGCGGCAGCTCAGACGTCCATTGGACAGTCTGATGCTGCCGCTCTGAAGAGTAGTAAAAAAATAATAAAACAAAACTCTTTTAAGCTTAGAGGCTGCTAAGCAGCCCCCCTGCAGTAACGGTGACCCGACTCCGGCCGGGCACCAACTTAAACTGAGGTGCCTCTGGCTGGGGGGCGGGGTTATAGGGAGAGTGGACCCAAGTGCATCCTGGGAGCTAAAAGCTTTAACTGCGTGGTGCCCGGATTTGGTTCCCAACCTATACCCCAAGGTCAACCCTGTGGACCCCCTATGGACCCTGAAGTAGAAAGGGCAGTATGGTGAAGTAACTCCAAGCGAGTGACGACAATGGGGCCCGCCCGGCGATCCTCAAAGGAGAGGATCCTGAGAAACAACGCCCTTTAAGGGGGTCGTGCAAGGGGCCCGGCACCAGATGGTGCCGCATACGTAAACCTTTCTGAGTTAAAATCCTCCGCACTAATTCCTGCAGGCTATGACTTGCAGGATAGCAATAATGGGTGCAGTATCGTGTGCAATCTCCTGGTCAGATATATCTGACTATCTTGACGGAAATATTAAGCAGCGCCATACCGGTCCTGACTGACGCTAAGATTAGCTGCAGGAACCCATTATCAGCGTACGCAACTCACAGTTCCATCTAAAATATGGCAACGTGCAGCACGCAACAGTATGTGACAAACCTCACAGATATTAACAAATATATATATGTGAGGTCTCAGAACCACCCCAGGTACACCTGTATTAGGGCAGATAAAGAAAAGGGATAGATATACACTGACAGGTGAGAGAAAAAGCAGACAGTCAGCACTAGCATAAGTCACATACAATGCAGAAAAATATATATACATACATAAGCATGACATATAATATACTGCACAATGTCGCTACATTCAACTGCCCAGATTCAGTGTCTGGGAAGGCTATAGCGCTGTGTACACTCACCCAAAATGGCCAGGTACGCAGGGGGACTGGGCTCACTGACATCCTAAGAGTTCTGCAGCACCACAGAGAGAAAATGGCCGCTGGAGACCTCAGAAGAAGCGTGGCCCGCGGAGGAAGCAGCTCAGCGACGCCAGACTGTATTATTGAAAGGCGCGCTGAGCTGAGGGGAGGAGCCGCTAGACAGGGAAGGCTTCCTCCCCTGGCTAGCAATTAACCCCCCGGGATGCCGGCTCCCGCTGCCGCTATAATCCCTGGTGGGCTGTGGACACGCGGGGTATGCCTCCATGGAGGGGGAGCCCGCCGCCACCGCTAGCGCCTCCGGTCTGTCCCCAGAGACCGGAGGCATAAGGCTGCATGTACACGCGGGTCACCGCAAGCGGTGACCACGCGACTTACCTGTCCCCGTCGATCCGGCAGCAGCCCAGGGATTCCTCCAGAGCCCGGCTAGTACAGACTCTGGGGTCCCGCTGCGATCCCCAGATCTGTACTGGCGTCGCAGCGCCGGCGGGGTGTAGGAGCGGCAGCTCAGACGTCCATTGGACAGTCTGACGCTGCCGCTCTGAAGAGTAGTAAAAAAAAAATAATAAAATAAAACTCTTTTAAGCTTAGGGGCTGCTAAGCAGCCCCCCTGCAGTAACGGTGACCCGACTCCGGCCGGGCACCAACTTAAACTGAGGTGCCTCTGGCTGGGGGGCGGGGTTATAGGGAGAGTGGACCCAAGTGCATCCTGGGAGCTAAAAGCTTTAACTGCGTGGTGCCCGGATTTGGTTCCCAACCTATACCCCAAGGTCAACCCTGTGGACCCCCTATGGACCCTGAAGTAGAAACAGGGCGTTTAGATGCCTTCTGAGGTCTTTCATTCTGGAACATGGTCTGAAAGGCCATAGACGAAGCTGCCAAACTCTTAACTGAACTAGAAAAGACATTCACTCATGGTGAACAACAAAAAAAGAGAAAGTAGTCCATATAACGGAATGCACGAATGTGTTATTGGGTACTATAATATTAAAACATAACTTTTGAAAAAGCTACAGCGAAACGCGCATCAGCGTTAGGCTGTAGTATAAATATTTGTGCCCAGTTAAATTGAGAAAGTACTGATATATTTTAATGTGTCTTAAATTGTGAATGAACAAGCCGCTACTAACCTCCTGTGTTAAGGGGGTCTGATCGCGGCACTAGTGCTGCACGCTGTGACTGCCAGTATTAAGGCAGAGATTAGCCGGCAATAGTAGCGGACCGTAGCTACAGCTGTCTCTCATGTACAGCTAGTAATGTACACTGTGTCTAAACACGTTAAACTATGTACAGTATTGATGCACTAGCCGGTAATAGCGGCAGCTTACAGCGAATGCACTAGCCGGTAATTGCGGCAGCTTACAGCAGATGCACTAGCCGGTAATAGCGGCAGCTTACAGCGGATGCACTAGCCGGTAATAGATAGCAGCTTACAGCGGATGCACTAGCCGGTAATAGCGGCAGCTTACAGCGGATGCACTAGCCGGTAATAGCGGCAGCTTACAGCGGATGCACTAGCCGGTAATAGCGGCAGCTTACAGCGGATGCACTAGCCGGTAATAGCGGCAGCTTACAGCGGATGCACTAGCCGGTAATAGCGGCAGCTTACAGCGGATGCACTAGCCGGTAATAGCGGCAGCTTACAGCGGATGCACTAGCCGGTAATAGCGGCAGCTTACAGCGGATGCACTAGCCGGTAATAGCGGCAGCTTACAGCGGATGCACTAGCCGGTAATAGCGGCAGCTTACAGCGGATGCACTAGCCGGTAATAGATAGCAGCTTACAGCGGATGCACTAGCCGGTAATAGCGGCAGCTTACAGCGGATGCACTAGCCGGTAATAGCGGCAGCTTACAGCGGATGCACTAGCCGGTTATAGATAGCAGCTTACAGCGAATGCACTAGCCGGTAATAGCGGCAGCTTACAGCGAATGCACTAGCCGGTAATAGCGGCAGCTTACAGCGGATACACTAGCCGGTAATAGATAGCAGGGCAGATGTAAGGACATAGGGCAGGTTACTAGCTAATGATGGATATGTGAACTAATGATTAATCTGGGAATTAAGGGATATTCAGTAACTTTATTATATATTCATCTGAATCCTTATATCTAAATCTGATAAAAAGGAACTATATGGTACAGAAAGCAGGACGTCTTTTCTTAATATTCCTGGTTAAAGATTAGCTCTGTGCGGAGCAGTCTTTTTAGGATTATAACTAATAACTGAGTAAAAAATAAGATATATCTGTCTGTTATGGAGTAGTCTTGATACTAAATACATCACTGTTGTGTTTCTTCTCTTATAACTCAGATAACTCTGCCGGCTGCTAGAAGTGATTCATCAAATGAATAAATAGTTTCAATATTCATATACGGTTTCTCACTACACTGATGGGACACTAATACTACAGCCCTTATTTATAGGTTTTCCTACTTTACCGTCATTTTACTTCGCTGATTTTATATTATTTGTGTGTTTAAATTTATATTGAATAAAAGTTATGTTTTAATATTATAGTACCCAATAACACATTAGTGCATTCCGTTATATGGACTACTTTCTCTTTTTTTGTTGTTTATTAGGTTTATTGTCCAGGGATCGCACCCTTGTAATTTATATAGAATATCTATTGTAACTATACTTAGGGAAGGTTGTGTTGGGATAATATATCAATTTCTTTGGTGCGACCTATTATGTTTTGTGGATATTCACTCAGGGTGGTTGTACGGCTTGTGTAAGACCCTGGAAGGGAATGACGGACTGTTGTGGTAACGGAGGGGATTGCATATAGGGTAGGGAGTGACAGTCTGTGGCACAGGAGTAGACTGCAACAACTGCAGGATACCCTGAGAGGGAAGGATGGCTCGCCGGGGTAAAACGGACAGGACCATCGGGCAATCCGCAGTGGAGGCCAGTACCTGAGAAAAAAAAACGGCCAAGGTAGATCCTGTAGTGCTCGACCACCTCATCAGACATGTCTGACATACATACATTTTTTATACTATATATATATATATATATATATATATAGATATATATATAGAGAGAGAGAGAGAGAGAGACAGACAGACAGACAGAGAGAGAGAGAGAGAGAGAGAGAGAGAGTCAGCGCTAGCATAAGTCACATACAATGCAGATAGAAATCACCTACTGCAACTTGGCATTACAATCAACCGCCCAGATTCAGTGTCTGGGAAGGCTACAGTGCTGTATACACTAACCCCAGGGGAGAGAGGTATACAGGGGGGGACTGGTCCGCACGCTGCCCGGAGAGATCTGCGATACAGCAAAGAAGATGGCTGCCGGAGACCTCAGAGGGGGCGTGGCCGTAGGAGGAGAGCCGCTCAGCAATGCCAGACCTTAGCGGAAAGGCGCGCTGAGCTGAGGGGAGGAGACGCTAAACAGGGAAGGCTGCCTCCCCTGGCCGGCAATTAACCCCCGGAATGCTGGATACCACTACCAACTTCAAATCCCTGGTGGTCTAGTGGAAGCGCAGGGTATGGGGGGCCTGCCTCCACCGCCAGCACCTCCGGTCTGTCCCCAGAGACCGGAGGTTTGGACTGCTAACACGCGGATCACCACAAGCTGTGATCCGCCCTTACCTGTTCCTGTACGTCTGGCAACAGTCCAGGGAGTCCAGCGTGGCCCGGCCAGCACAGACCCCGCAGTCCCGCCGAGATCCCCAGATCTGTACTGGCGTTGTGGCGCTAGCGGGGTGATAGAGCAGCAGCGCAGATGTCCTATGGACGGTCTACCGCTGCCCGCTCTGAAGAGTCAAAGTAAAAAAACAAATAACTCATAAAATTAAAACAGCTTTGGGGCTGCCTATCCCCCCCCCCTGCGCAAAACAGTGGCCCGACTCCGGCCGGGCACCAACTAGAACTGAAGTGCCTCTAGCTCGGGGGCGAGGTATAGAGGAGGATGTTCCGATGCATTCTGGGAGAAAAGCTTTTAAATGCGTGGCGCCCGGGATCCAGATCCAGCTATACCCCAAGGTCTCCCTGTGGAGCCTATGGACCCTGAAGAAGAAACAGGCAGCAAATACAATTAGAAGTAAGCAGTACTTCCAGGAGACACCGCCAGAGCCGCAGGGGAGCAGAGTTTAGCATTTCAGGGAAGTGGGGCAGAACTATCAGGCCCAGGAGATGAATGATGGCCGTGGCTGAAAACAGCGCTTGTAGACCATGCCACGGCCAGGGAGGAGTGCGGTGCTGGAAGCTCCGCCCCCTCCACGCCTCCCAGACCTGGAGTACTTCCCAGCAGCCTGGCTCGCCCTGCTGGTCTGGGAGGGGAGCAGCGCACAGTTACCGAACTATAAAGTGAATCATAAATTACAAATAAAAGGAGAATACTAACAAAGCGCTGCTAAAGCGTGCCGACTCCTTCAGGCACCTAGAGAACACTGGACTCGGACTCGTGGGACTGCAGGGGGAGGAGCTTAGGATTTAAAGCTACAATTTCATTAAGTGCCAGCTCCAGCCCCAACCTACAATCCCAATGTCCCGTGTTCCCCAGCCTTGCTGCAAGAGAAAAGACGAAATGAACTACAGGTACAAGCAGAAACGCAAATAGTCACAATACAATAATTCATGTAATAAACCAATAACAAGTAATAACACAGTATTGATCTTAATGCAATGAAACATGAATAACAAATTGAATTCACACTTAATGATTTCTTTTATCATTTTCAAGCACCCTTTATGTATTAGTATAGTTATTTATTGTTTGAATTATAGTTTCATTTTCTTTTGTAAATGAGGATATTACACATGTAGGACTGGAACACGGATTTTTGCGTTAAATTCCAACATTATAAATGTGAAACATTTTTGCCAAGTCAGAAATAAAAGATATTTGGGAACTTTCAGAAAATAAAACTACAGGCTCAATAATAGAAATAATCGTTCCGTGTGTGATCTGGGAGAGATTTACGAACGTCTATGTATACAATGGCACGTAGAGGTTAGATGATGCATATTGTGCACCGCGCACATCACAACCAATACGCTAAGGCTTCACTTACACACAAGCCGTCTGACGGGCGTTTCAGCGCTAATTGTACTTTACCTCGAGGACCTTCATGAAGAGCTCCAGGCCTTGGTTCTCTATAAAGTGTCGACATGTCGTTGGGGACTCGTCAGTCAGGTTCCACAAGGCACTGAGCGTAAACTTTAAGGTGGTGTCCACCAGGCTCTGGCTGGTCTTCTGACGCACGATTTGCAGAAGTTGCTTTAAAAAGAAGAAAACAAAACAGACATTTCCATGGATCTTCCCTATAAATCAGGATCTGGTTATTGGATATATGTGGGATCAAAGTGACCTTACCTGAAAATCTATGTATGACTGGAGGTGTGTCTGTATGTACGAATGTATGTACGAATGTACGAATGTATGTATGTATGTATGTATGTATGTATGTATGTATGTATGTATGTATGAATGTATGAATGTATGAATGTATGAATGTATGTATGTATGTATGTATGTATGTATGTATGTATGTATGAATGTATGAATGAATGTATGAATGTATGTATGTATGTATGTATGTATGTATGAATGTATGTATGAATGTATGTATGAATGTATGAATGTATGAATGAATGAATGAATGAATGAATGAATGAATGAATGAATGAATGAATGAATGTATGTATGTATGAATGTATGAATGTATGTATGAATGTATGAATGTATGTATGTATGTATGTATGTATGTATGTATGTACGTATGAATGTATGTACGTATGTATGTATGTATTAGAACAATCCCACAGTGTATATAGAAACCATTTCTGGTATCTGTGGAACACAATCACACTGGGCTGTAAAGTATGGGCCCCAATTGAATATTACCCATTTGCCTGGCGTGGTCACATCTGATGCAATCATGTCAGAGGGGCCAGACTGACTAAGCCCACCTAGCCTGCCCCTGTGCAACCTCCCCGCTGCCTCCTGCTGGGTTTTTTTATCTGGATATTTGTTAATAAATTTCAACTGATTCAGATATAAATAGCTCATAGTTATATATATATAAAATCAATAATTTTGGTAACATTTTTGGAGAGGATATTAGCCAGATACGTGGTTATTACAGCTGCAGTTAATTCCAATTTTTCATAAACATAAATGAATGAGATGCCAGAATAAGGAGAAATGAGCAGCTCCTAAACATTCACTGAGAGCTCTATAGGGGGATGTGTAGGGTGATGTGTAGGGTGATACATAGCCTGTGTAGGGTGATGTGTAGGGTGATACATACCCTGTGTAGGGTGATGTGTAGGGTGATGTGTAGGGTGATGTGTAGGGTGATACATACCCTGTGTAGGGTGATGTGTAGGGTGATACATACCCTGTGTAGGGTGCGGTGTAGGGTGATACATACCCTGTGTAGGGTGATACGTAGGTTGATACATACCCTGTGTAGGGTGATACGTAGGTTGATACATACCCTGTGTAGAGTGATGTGTAGGGTGATACATACCCTGTGTAGGGTGATGTGTAGGGTGATACATACCCTGTGTAGGGTGATGTGTAGGGTGATGCATACCCTGTGTAGAGTGATGTGTAGGGTGATACATACCCTGTGTAGGGTGGTGTGTAGGGTGATACATACCCTGTGTAGGGTGATACATACCCTGTGTAGGGTGGTGTGTAGGGTGATGTGTAGGGTGATGCATACCCTGTGTAGGGTGATGTGTAGGGTTATAGGGTGATGTGTAGGGTGATACATACCCTGTGTAGGGTGATGTGTAGGGTGATACATACCCTGTGTAGGGTGATGTGTAGGGTTATAGGGTGATGTGTAGGGTAATACATACCCTGTGTAGGGTGATGTGTAGGGTGATGTGCAGAGTGATACATACCCTGTGTAGGGTGATGTGTAGGGTTATAGGGTGATGTGTAGGTTGATACATACCCTGTGTAGGGTGATGTGTAGGGTTATAGGGTGATGTGTAGGGTGATACATACCCTGTGTAGGGTTATAGGGTGATACATACCCTGTGTAGGGTTATAGGGTGATACATACCCTGTGTAGGGTGATGTGTAGGGTGATATATACCCTGTGTAGGGTGATGTGTAGGGTGATACATACCCTGTGTAGGGTGATGTGTAGAGTGACACATAGCCTGTGTAGGGTGATGTGTAGGGTGATACATAGCCTGTGTAGGGTGATGTGTAGGGTTATAGGGTGATGTGCAGGTTGATACATACCCTGTGTAGGGTGATGTGTAGGGTTATAGGGTGATGTGTAGGGTGATACATACCCTGTGTAGGGTTATAGGGTGATACATACCCTGTGTAGGGTTATAGGGTGATACATACCCTGTGTAGGGTTATAGGGTGATACATACCCTGTGTAGGGTTATAGGGTGATACATACCCTGTGTAGGGTGATGTGTAGAGTGATACATAGCCTGTGTAGGGTGATACATACCCTGTGTAGGGTGATGTGTAGAGTGATGTGTAGGGTGATGTGAAGGGTGATGTGTAGGGTGATGTGTAGGGTGATGTGTAGGGTGATGTGTAGGGTGATACATACCCTGTGTAGGGTGATGTGTAGGGTGATGTGTAGGGTGATACATACCCTGTGTAGGGTGATGTGTAGGGTGATACATACCCTGTGTAGGGTGCGGTGTAGGGTGATACATACCCTGTGTAGGGTGATACGTAGGATGATACATACCCTGTGTAGGGTGCGGTGTAGGGTGATAACAAGAGATATGGTAAGAACTTACCTTTGTTATCTCTGTTTCTACGAAGTCCATAGGGTCCACAGGGTTGACCTTGGGGTATAGGTTGGGAACCAAATCCGGGCACCACGCAGTTAAAGCTTTTAGCTCCCAGGATGCACTTGGGTCCACTCTCCCTATAACCCCGCCCCCCAGCCAGAGGCACCTCAGATTGTAAGTAGCCAAAGGCCGGAGGAGGAGAGAAAAAGAGAGAGAAAACTGGAACACTCTAGAACCATACTCACAGAAAAGGAGACGGGAAGCCGGTGACCAGTAACACAGCCCATATGAAGCCAGGTGCGTCAGGGCGGGCGCCCTGTGGACCCTATGGACTTCGTAGAAACAGAGATAACAAAGGTAAGTTCTTACCATATCTCTTGTTTTCTACTTCAGGGTCCATAGGGGGTCCACAGGGTTGACCTTGGGGATGTCCCAAAGCAGTTCAACCAAGGGTGGGGACGCTCCTGTGCTGAGAGGAGAATCCGTCGCCAAAAAGGAAGCATCCTGAGAGGCAAAGGAAACCAATGCCTAGAACCTTAAAAAGGTATGGACAGAAGACCACGTGGACACCTAGTAAGGCAAAACAGCCGAGGCGCCACGACGAGCCGCCCACGAGGGTTACACGGCCCGAGAAAAAAACAAGCCTCAACGACAGAAATGCCCACCCATGGGTAGGCCCCTGAGGAAGACATACGAGGCCATCCAGTCAACATTTCATTATAGGCCGGCCATCGTTTCCTGTTAAAACCAGAAACCGCAGACCACCAATAAGGAGTCCGCTTACCATAAGGAACTTGAACGGATCACATAAAGCCAAAGAGGCCGGACCACAGTCCATGAGGCCACAACAGCCGAGAGGACTGGGAACTGAATGGCCATACCATAAGTTCCAGAATAATATGGAACCTAAAAACCACTTTAAGAAGAAACACAGGGCGAGAGCAACTCACACCCTGACATGATGCCCTCCAGAAGAGGGAGCCACATGAGAACGCTCCCCATTCAGACACTCTCCTGGTTGATTTAAACACCCTGAGAGAGAGAGAGAGAGAGCTTAAACAATAGACCATGTAATGGCTATCACAACCAGCGGTTCCATTGACTGTCCCCGGAGGGAACAAAGAACCACTACTAACTCCCCAGGAGTCCCTAGGGAGGACAAGTGGAGACATAATCCAGAAAACACTCCAAAGGATGAACTGGATACCAGAGCGGAGCAATTCCATATCTTAACCATACCGACAGTGTAGAGATCCGCACTGTCAGGAAGGCCAGGCCAAGGGTGAAACCCAAGCCAGCTGGAAGGAATGCCAGAATATCTGGAAATCCTGGACACCGGAGGATCGTATCGACAGGTACGATACCATAAGAATTATGTATGCCACAGTCCGTGGCAGATCCCAGCAAAGTCTGGCCTATCTGCTCTAAACATCTCAATGAAGACAGAGCCAGGGAAGCCCGAGGACCACAGTAGGGGCGCAGTTAAAGACAAGCGATCCAGATCCAGGGAAAAACAAGGACCCTGAGACAACAGGTCCAGATAGTGAAGCAGTAGGAACGGAGCATCGAGGAGGAGACTCCGAAAATCTTAGTACCAATGATGTCTGGGACGACCTGGAGCCCCCAGAAGGAAAGCCCCTCCGTCTCGAATTAAACTTCCGAAGACCTCGAGGAAGAAGGGAGACCGGAGGACACAGGTACACAAAGTGGAAGGACCACTTCACTGACAAAGAGTCACTGAAGGTAGCTTCAGTACTCCTAGAGCTGGACTGTAACACCGGTAATGTGTGATCGAGTCAGAAGGCCATGGGGATCAATCCCCTCAGGGAGGCCCCCTCTGCTCACCAGGAGTTGAAACCTCTCTTGGAGAAGAGACTAGTCCCCGGGATGCACGCCGTGACGGCTGAGGAAGCCCGCTTCCCAATGGAGAGCTCCGGGAATAAACACCGCAGAGTTGGCCAGGAGAAGACCCTTGGACTATGTCAGAATGGGTGACATTCCTAACATTGCCACCCAACTACCAGTGTTGCCTAGATGGAAGCCACTGTTGTGACACTGTCGGACTGAACCTATTCAGGTTTACCGTGACAAATGGGTTAGGCCAGAGTGAAAGTCCAAGACAGCTTAAAGTATCAACAAGTTAAGTGGCAGGGCAGAAGCGACAGACGTCCAACTGCCCCGAAACGAATGCGGACCAGACACTGTCTTTAGCAAAGAACACCCTGGACGAGATGGCCATAGCCACCCGGACAGAGACCAACTCGCCTCCGGAGAAAGTATCATCGTTCGAACAGCGATCCGATGGAAAAAACTCGATCCATCTGGAGGGGAGTCAATTATGGCAAGGCCTGGAATGGAACTGAGCACATTCCACCCTACCAAAAGGTAGACACTCTGGTAGACCGCGCATCACAAAGAGTAATGACATATGTCGACTGCGTAGATATCCGCACACTCGAAGTTGAAGAGTGGAGATCTTGTCTTACGCCAGAAAAATTCTCAGATTCTGAGAATCCAGCAGTGCTCCCAGATGAAGAAAACCCTGTGAGGGATGCAGGGAGGACTTTTCTGTGACGAGAAGAAGCCCCGGTTATCCTGACCTGGCGGTAAAGTACCTTGGTGATCCTGCTAAAAGCAGGAGACCGTCCAGAGAAAGGAGCATTCGGATACACTGAACAGGTGAACTGTCAGAAAATCCATAAAGCTGGTAAACCCCGGTGGAGTTGAGGACAGCCCCAAAAGGCAGAGCCCGAAACTTACAAGTGTTGCTGTGGCACAGCAAACCTGAACCCATGCTGATGAGAGGGCTCTGTATGTACCCGTAGGTACGTATCCTGAATACTCGGATATACCATAAAATCCCCAGGTTCCAAACATCGGATGATGGAGCATGGACGATTCCACCTGAGTCAAGGCACCGTTGTAATCTGATTCAGGGATTTGAGACAGAGTATAGGCAAAGGAGGACCAGTCGGTCACCGCCCCAAAAAGAAAGTAGAACAACCAGTCCCTCACTGAGATAGTGAGGTTGGCCGAAATAGCTCTGCTTACCACAAAGACTGTATAGCTTTCTGGGATTGTAAGGCCCTGATCAGTTCTGAAGAAGGGCCCGTGTAACAATGCCTGTGAGGAGGCTGCATGAGCAATGAGAGGCCGTTGAGAATCAGTACCTCACTCTGGAAATTCCCCAGATGTAGACCTGTCCCGTCAGGCTGAGGGTATATCCTCAGGTGTAGAAACAGGGTCGTCCGGAAGTCCAGGACTGCTCGGTACTGGATATGGTGGCCCCCGTGGAGGCCGACAGCCTA
Organism: Taudactylus pleione; assembly: GCA_031769625.1. Lineage (NCBI taxonomy): Eukaryota > Metazoa > Chordata > Amphibia > Anura > Myobatrachidae > Taudactylus > Taudactylus pleione. The sequence goes on along the minus strand of JAUIMM010002250.1, from coordinate 328,351 downwards.
GGAAAAAACAGGCCTTTAGGCTGACCCTGAGGACAAAAAGACTTAACAGAGTTAGTCCGAATGTAGTGGGAGTAGCTAAAGACGGTATCTCCCCATTAGTGATACTGCCAATGATGCAACGATCTTGTCAAGGTCAGGACCAAACAAGAACTTCCCCCTGGAAGGAGTGTGCACCTCTGCTTTCCCATAACGCAACCATAGGGTACTGCGGCGGATACAGACGCCGCCGAAACCCTGAAAGTTAGAAGACCGGCATCCCATGAGGTAATCCCACATATGACCACTGCATATTTTGTGAGCGGCAAAAAGATATTTGAACCTCAGACGTGTTGGAGGGGAAAAACGTTACAAAAGCATCACCATGCGATGGCCATGGTAGGACGGGCAACAGGCCCTGAAAACGAGTACATTGATTTCAGGCAAAGTTACCACCTACGGATCCGTAAAATCCGTCCAGGCCGGGATGGGAGGCGTATTAATGCCTGTAACCCGATGATTAACATACAAATCCATCCCAGAAGGGGATTTCCATTACTTGTGAGGACCCTCAGGGAATGGGAAACAGGAGGCCTTTGTGACTCCTCGTATCTGGGGACAGCCAGACTCCCGCTATGAGATCCACCCGCTGGGCAGAAAACGGGAGATGTATGATACTGGTGCAGGATCGACATTCTCTATATCCAGAATGAGCCTGGCTACCAGCCCCAAAGCAGGGATAATAATACTTGAGATCGGCTCCCCCCCATGTGAGAGGGAAAGAGCCGAATATACCATCCAGTTCACGGCAGAGCCACTGGTCAGTAACCACAGGGCGTATATCACGCCAATTAGTATTTCGTATAAAACGACATCCACCAGGGTGGCCGTTGTGGTAATCCCTGCAAGGGGAATGACAGACCGATGTGGTATCGGAGGTAATTCATGTACTGTGAAAAACCCCGGCAGGGAGCGATAGTCTGTGACACAGGGGTAAATTGCAAGAAATTGCGAGATACCCCGAGTTCAAAAGGGCAGTATGGTGAAGTAACTCCAAGCGAGTGACGACAATGGGGCCCGCCCGGCGATCCTCAAAGGAGAGGATCCTGAGAAACAACGCCCTTTAAGGGGGTCGTGCAAGGGGCCCGGCACCAGATGGTGCCGCATACGTAAACCTTTCTGAGTTAAAATCCTCCGCACTAATTCCTGCAGGCTATGACTTGCAGGATAGCAATAATGGGTGCAGTATCGTGTGCAATCTCCTGGTCAGATATATCTGACTATCTTGACGGAAATATTAAGCAGCGCCATACCGGTCCTGACTGACGCTAAGATTAGCTGCAGGAACCCATTATCAGCGTACGCAACTCACAGTTCCATCTAAAATATGGCAACGTGCAGCACGCAACAGTATGTGACAAACCTCACAGATATTAACAAATATATATATGTGAGGTCTCAGAACCACCCCAGGTACACCTGTATTAGGGCAGATAAAGAAAAGGGATAGATATACACTGACAGGTGAGAGAAAAAGCAGACAGTCAGCACTAGCATAAGTCACATACAATGCAGAAAAATATATATACATACATAAACATGTCATATAATATACTGCACAATGTCGCTACATTCAACTGCCCAGATTCAGTGTCTGGGAAGGCTATAGCGCTGTGTACACTCACCCAAAATGGCCAGGTACGCAGGGGGACTGGGCTCACTGACATCCTAAGAGTTCTGCAGCACCACAGAGAGAAAATGGCCGCTGGAGACCTCAGAAGAAGCGTGGCCCGCGGAGGAAGCAGCTCAGCGACGCCAGACTGTATTATTGAAAGGCGCGCTGAGCTGAGGGGAGGAGCCGCTAGACAGGGAAGGCTTCCTCCCCTGGCTAGCAATTAACCCCCCGGGATGCCGGCTCCCGCTGCCGCTATAATCCCTGGTGGGCTGTGGGCTGTATGCCTCCATGGAGGGGGAGCCCGCCGCCACCGCTAGCGCCTCCGGTCTGACTCTGGGGTCCCGCTGCGATCCCCAGATCTGTACTGGCGTCGCAGCGCCGGCGGGGTGTAGGAGCGGCAGCTCAGACGTCCATTGGACAGTCTGACGCTGCCGCTCTGAAGAGTAGTAAAAAAAAAATAATAAAATAAAACTCTTTTAAGCTTAGGGGCTGCTAAGCAGCCCCCCTGCAGTAACGGTGACCCGACTCCGGCCGGGCACCAACTTAAACTGAGGTGCCTCTGGCTGGGGGGCGGGGTTATAGGGAGAGTGGACCCAAGTGCATCCTGGGAGCTAAAAGCTTTAACTGCGTGGTGCCCGGATTTGGTTCCCAACCTATACCCCAAGGTCAACCCTGTGGACCCCCTATGGACCCTGAAGTAGAAACATACCCTGTGTAGGGTGATACGTAGGATGATACATACCCTGTGTAGGGTGATACGTAGGTTGATACATACCCTGTGTAGAGTGATGTGTAGGGTGATACATACCCTGTGTAGGGTGGTGTGTAGGGTGATACATACCCTGTGTAGGGTGATGTGTAGGGTGATACATACCCTGTGTAGGGTGATGTGTAGGGTGATGTGTAGGGTGATGCATACCCTGTGTAGAGTGATGTGTATGGTGATGCATAGCCTGTGTAGGGTGGTGTGTAGGGTGATACATACCCTGTGTAGGGTGGTGTGTAGGGTGATGTGTAGGGTGATGCATACCCTGTGTAGGGTGATGTGTAGGGTTATAGGGTGATGTGTAGGTTGATACATACCCTGTGTAGGGTGATGTGTAGGGTTATAGGGTGATGTGTAGGGTGATACATACCCTGTGTAGGGTGATGTGTAGGGTTATAGGGTGATGTGTAGGGTGATACATACCCTCTGTAGGGTGATGTGTAGGGTGACACATAGCCTGTGTAGGGTGATGTGTAGGGTGATACATACCCTGTGTAGGGTGATGTGTAGGGTTATAGGGTGATGTGTAGGTTGATACATACCCTGTGTAGGGTGATGTGTAGGGTTATAGGGTGATGTGTAGGGTGATACATACCCTGTGTAGGGTTATAGGGTGATACATACCCTGTGTAGGGTTATAGGGTGATACATACCCTGTGTAGGGTGATGTGTAGGGTGATATATACCCTGTGTAGGGTGATGTGTAGGGTGATACATACCCTGTGTAGGGTGATGTGTAGGGTGACACATAGCCTGTGTAGGGTGATGTGTAGGGTGATACATACCCTGTGTAGGGTGATGTGTAGGGTTATAGGGTGATGTGTAGGTTGATACATACCCTGTGTAGGGTGATGTGTAGGGTTATAGGGTGATGTGTAGGGTGATACATACCCTGTGTAGGGTTATAGGGTGATACATACCCTGTGTAGGGTTAAAGGGTGATACATACCCTGTGTAGGGTTATAGGGTGATACATACCCTGTGTAGGGTGATGTGTAGGGTGATACATACCCTGTGTAGGCTTATAGGGTGATACATACTCTGTGTAGGGTTATAGGGTGATACATACCCTGTGTAGGGTGATGTGTAGAGTGATACATACCCTGTGTAGGGTGATGTGTAGGGTGATACATACCCTGTGTAGGGTGATGTGTAGGGTGATACATAGCCTGTGTAGGGTGATCTGTAGGGTAATAGGGTGATGTGTAGGGTGATACATACCCTGTGTAGGGTGATGTGTAGGGTGACACATACCCTGTGTAGGGTGACACATACCCTGTGTAGGGTGACACATACCCTGTGTAGGGTGACACATACCCTGTGTAGGGTGACACATACCCTGTGTAGGGTGACACATACCCTGTGTAGGGTGATCTGTAGGGTGATGTGTAGGGTGATACATACCCTGTGTAGGGTGATGTGTAGGGTGATACATACCCTCTGTAGGGTTATAGGGTGATACATACCCTGTGTAGGGTTATAGGGTGATACATACCCTGTGTAGGGTGATGTGTAGAGTGATACATACCCTGTGTAGGGTGATGTGTAGGGTGATACAGAGCCTGTGTAGGGTGATGTGTAGGGTGATACAGAGCCTGTGTAGGGTGATGTGTAGGGTGATACATAGCCTGTGTAGGGTGATGTGTAGGGTGATACATAGCCTGTGTAGGGTGATGTGTAGGGTGATACATACCCTGTGTAGGGTGATGTGTAGGGTTATAGGGTGATGTGTAGGGTGATACATACCCTGTGTAGGGTATGTGTAGGGTGACACATACCCTGTGTAGGGTGACACATACCCTGTGTAGGGTGACACATACCCTGTGTAGGGTGACACATACCCTGTGTAGGGTTATAGGGTGATGTGTAGGGTGATACATACCCTGTGTAGGGTGATGTGTAGGGTTATAGGGTGATGTGTAGGTTGATACATACCCTGTGTAGGGTGATGTGTAGGTTATAGGGTGATGTGTAGGGTGATACATACCCTGTGTAGGGTTATAGGGTGATACATACCCTGTGTAGGGTTATAGGGTGATACATACCCTGTGTAGGGTGATATGTAGGGTGATACATACCCTGTGTAGGGATATAGGGTGATACATACCCTGTGTAGGGTTATAGGGTGATACATACCCTGTGTAGGGTTATAGGGTGATACATACCCTGTGTAGGGTGATATGTATGGTGATACATACCCTGTGTAGGGTTATAGGGTGATACATACCCTGTGTAGGGTTATAGGGTGATACATACCTTGTGTAGGGTGATATGTAGGGTGATACATACCCTGTGTAGGGATATAGGGTGATACATACCCTGTGTAGGGTTATAGGGTGATACATACCCTGTGTAGGGTGATGTGTAGAGTGATACATACCCTGTGTAGGGTGATGTGTAGGGTGATACATAGCCTGTGTAGGGTGATGTGTAGGGTGATACATAGCCTGTGTAGGGTGATACATACCCTGTGTAGGGTGATGTGTAGGGTGATACATACCCTGTGTAGGGTGATGTGTAGGGTGACACATACCCTGTGTAGGGTGACACATACCCTGTGTAGGGTGACACATACCCTGTGTAGGGTGACACATACCCTGTGTAGGGTGACACATACCCTGTGTAGGGTGACACATACCCTGTGTAGGGTGACACATACCCTGTGTAGGGTGACACATACCCTGTGTAGGGTGATGTGTAGGGTGATGTGTAGGGTGATACATACCCTGTGTAGGGTGATGTGTAGGGTGATACATACCCTCTGTAGGGTTATAGGGTGATACATACCCTGTGTAGGGTTATAGGGTGATACATACCCTGTGTAGGGTGATGTGTAGAGTGATACATACCCTGTGTAGGGTGATGTGTAGGGTGATACAGAGCCTGTGTAGGGTGATGTGTAGGGTGATACATAGCCTGTGTAGGGTGATGTGTAGGGTGATACATAGCCTGTGTAGGGTGATGTGTAGGGTGATACATACCCTGTGTAGGGTGATGTGTAGGGTTATAGGGTGATGTGTAGGGTGATACATACCCTGTGTAGGGTGATGTGTAGGGTGACACATACCCTGTGTAGGGTGACACATACCCTGTGTAGGGTGACACATACCCTGTGTAGGGTGACACATACCCTGTGTAGGGTTATAGGGTGATGTGTAGGGTGATACATACCCTGTGTAGGGTGATGTGTAGGGTTATAGGGTGATGTGTAGGTTGATACATACCCTGTGTAGGGTGATGTGTAGGGTTATAGGGTGATGTGTAGGGTGATACATACCCTGTGTAGGGTTATAGGGTGATACATACCCTGTGTAGGGTTATAGGGTGATACATACCCTGTGTAGGGTTATAGGGTGATACATACCCTGTGTAGGGTGATATGTAGGGTGATACATACCCTGTGTAGGGATATAGGGTGATACATACCCTGTGTAGGGTTATAGGGTGATACATAGCCTGTGTAGGGTGATGTGTTGGGTGATACATACCCTGTGTAGGGTTATAGGGTGATACATACCCTGTGTAGGGTTATAGGGTGATACATACCCTGTGTAGGGTGATATGTAGGGTGATACATACCCTGTGTAGGGATATAGGGTGATACATACCCTGTGTAGGGTTATAGGATGATACATACCCTGTGTAGGGTGATGTGTAGAGTGATACATACCCTGTGTAGGGTGATGTGTAGGGTGATACATAGCCTGTGTAGGGTGATGTGTAGGGTGATACATAGCCTGTGTAGGGTGATACATACCCTGTGTAGGGTGATGTGTAGTGTGATACATACCCTGTGTAGGGTGATCTGTAGGGTTATAGGGTGATGTGTAGGGTGATACATACCCTGTGTAGGGTGATGTGTAGGGTGACACATACCCTGTGTAGGGTGACACATACCCTGTGTAGGGTGACACATACCCTGTGTAGGGTGACACATACCCTGTGTAGGGTTATAGGGTGATGTGTAGGGTGATACATACCCTGTGTAGGGTGATACATACCCTGTGTAGGGTGATGTGTAGGGTGATACATAGCCTGTGTAGGGTGATACATACCCTGTGTAGGGTGATGTGTAGGGTGATACATAGCCTGTGTAGGGTGATGTGTTGGGTGATACATACCCTGTGTAGGGTGATACATACCCTGTGTAGGGTGGTGTGTAGGGTGATACATACCCTGCGTAGAGTGATACATACCCTGTGTAGGGTGATGTGTAGGGTGATACATACCCTGTGTAGGGCGATACATACCCTGTGTAGGGTGATACATACCCTGTGTAGGGTGATACATACCCTGTGTAGGGTGATGTGTAGGGTGATACATTCCCTGTGTAGGGTGATGTGTAGGGTGATACATACCCTGTGTGGGGTGATGTGTAGGGTGATACATACCCTGTGTGGGGTGATGTGTAGGGTGATACATACCCTGTGTGGGGTGATGTGTAGGGTGATACATACCCTGTGTAGGGTGATGTGTAGGGTGATACATACCCTGTGTAGGGTGATCTGTAGGGTTATAGGGTGATGTGTAGGGTGATACATACCCTGTGTAGGGTGGTGTGTAGGGTGATACATACCCTGTGTAGGGTGATGTGTAGGGTGATACATACCCTGTGAAGGGTGTGGTGTAGGGTGATACATACCCTGTGTAGGGTGTGGTGTAGGGTGATACATACCCTGTGTAGGGTGTGGTGTAGGGTGATACATACCCTGTGTAGGGTGATACGTAGGTTGATACATACCCTGTGTAGGGTGATACGTAGGTTGATACATACCCTGTGTAGAGTGATGTGTAGGGTGATACATACCCTGTGTAGAGTGATGTGTAGGGTGATACATACCCTGTGTAGAGTGATGTGTAGGGTGATACATACCCTGTGTAGGGTGGTACGTAGGGTGATACATACCCTGTGTAGGGTGGTACGTAGGGTGATACATACCCTGTGTAGGGTGGTACGTAGGGTGATACATACCCTGTGTAGGGTGGTACGTAGGGTGATACATACCCTGTGTAGGGTGGTACGTAGGGTGATACATACCCTGTGTAGAGTGATGTGTAGGGTGATACATACCCTGTGTAGGGAGATGTGTAGGGTGGCTGTGTAGGGGGATACATACCCTGCATAGGATGCTGTGTAGGGTGATACATACCCTGTGAAGGGTGTGGTGTAGGGTGATACATACCCTGTGTAGGGTGTGGTGTAGGGTGATACATACCCTGTGTAGGGTGTGGTGTAGGGTGATACATACCCTGTGTAGGGTGATACGTAGGTTGATACATACCCTGTGTAGGGTGATACGTAGGTTGATACATACCCTGTGTAGAGTGATGTGTAGGGTGATACATACCCTGTGTAGGGTGATGTGTAGGGTGATACATACCCTGTGTAGGGTGATGTGTAGGGTGATACATACCCTGTGTAGGGTGGTACATAGAGTGATACATACCCTGTGTAGGGTGGTACGTAGAGTGATACATACCCTGTGTAGGGTGGTACGTAGAGTGATACATACCCTGTGTAGGGTGGTACGTAGAGTGATACATACCCTGTGTAGAGTGATGTGTAGGGTGATACATACCCTGTGTAGGGTGGTGTGTAGGGTGATATATACCCTGTGTAGGGTGATGTGTAGAGTGATACATACCCTGTGTAGGGTGATGTGTAGAGTGATACATACCCTGTGTATGGTGATGTGTAGGGTGATACATACCCTGTGTAGGGTGGTACGTAGGGTAATACATACCCTGTGTGGGGTGATGGGTAGTGTGATACATACCCTGTGTAGGGTGATGTGTGGTGTGATACATACCCTGTGTAGAGTGGTGTGTAGGGTGATACATACCCTGTGTAGGGTGATGTGTAGGGTGATACATACCCTGTGTAGGGTGGTACGTAGAGTGATACATACCCTGTGTAGGGTGATACATACCCTGTGTGGGGTGATGGGTAGTGTGGTACATACCCTGTGTAGGGTGATGTGTAGGGTGATACATACCCTGTGTAGGGTGGTACGTAGGGTGATACATACCCTGCGTAGGGTAATGTGTAGGGTGATACATATCCTGTGTAGGGTGGTACGTAGGGTGATACATACCCTGTGTAGGGTGAGACATACCCTGTGTAGGGTGATGTGTAGGGTGATACATACCCTGTGTAGGGTGGTACGTAGGTTGATACATACCCTGTGTAGGGTGATGTGTAGGGTGATACATACCCTGTGTAGGGTGATGTGTAGGGTGATACATACCCTGTGTAGGGTGGTACGTAGGGCGATACATACCCTGCGTAGGGTAATGTGTAGGGTGATACATATCCTGTGTAGGGTGGTACGTAGGGTGATACATACCCTGTGTAGGGTTATAGGGTGATACATACCCTGTGTAGGGTTATAGGGTGATACATACCCTGTGTAGGGTGATATGTAGGGTGATACATACCCTGTGTAGGGATATAGGGTGATACATACCCTGTGTAGGGTTATAGGGTGATACATACCCTGTGTAGGGTGATGTGTAGAGTGATACATACCCTGTGTAGGGTGATGTGTAGGGTGATACATAGCCTGTGTAGGGTGATGTGTAGGGTGATACATAGCCTGTGTAGGGTGATACATACCCTGTGTAGGGTGATGTGTAGGGTGATACATACCCTGTGTAGGGTGATGTGTAGGGTGATACATACCCTGTGTAGGGTGATGTGTAGGGTGATACATACCCTGTGTAGGGTGATCTGTAGGGTTATAGGGTGATGTGTAGGGTGATACATACCCTGTGTAGGGTGATGTGTAGGGTGACACATACCCTGTGTAGGGTGACACATACCCTGTGTAGGGTGACACATACCCTGTGTAGGGTGACACATACCCTGTGTAGGGTTATAGGGTGATGTGTAGGGTGATACATACCCTGTGTAGGGTGATACATACCCTGTGTAGGGTGATGTGTAGGGTGATACATAGCCTGTGTAGGGTGATACATACCCTGTGTAGGGTGATGTGTAGGGTGATGTGTTGGGTGATACATACCCTGTGTAGGGTGATACATACCCTGTGTAGGGTGGTGTGTAGGGTGATACATACCCTGCGTAGAGTGATACATACCCTGTGTAGGGTGATACATACCCTGTGTAGGGTGATACATACCCTGTGTAGGGTGATGTGTAGGGTGATACATACCCTGTGTAGGGCGATACATACCCTGTGTAGGGCGATACATACCCTGTGTAGGGTGATACATACCCTGTGTAGGGTGATACATACCCTGTGTAGGGTGATGTGTAGGGTGATACATTCCCTGTGTAGGGTGATGTGTAGGGTGATACATACCCTGTGTAGGGTGATGTGTAGGGTGATACATACCCTGTGTGGGGTGATGTGTAGGGTGATACATACCCTGTGTGGGGTGATGTGTAGGGTGATACATATCCTGTGTGGGGTGATGTGTAGGGTGATACATACCCTGTGAAGGGTGATGTGTAGGGTGATGCATACCCTGTGTAGGGTGATCTGTAGGGTTATAGGGTGATGTGTAGGGTGATACATACCCTGTGTAGGGTGGTGTGTAGGGTGATACATACCCTGTGTAGGGTGATGTGTAGGGTGATACATACCCTGTGTAGGGTGATGTGTAGGGTGATACATACCCTGTGTAGGGTGTGGTGTAGGGTGATACATACCCTGTGTAGGGTGTGGTGTAGGGTGATACATACCCTGTGTAGGGTGTGGTGTAGGGTGATACATACCCTGTGTAGGGTGTGGTGTAGGGTGATACATACCCTGTGTAGGGTGTGGTGTAGGGTGATACATACCCTGTGTAGGGTGTGGTGTAGGGTGATACATACCCTGTGTAGGGTGTGGTGTAGGGTGATACATACCCTGTGTAGGGTGATACGTAGGTTGATACATACCCTGTGTAGGGTGATACGTAGGTTGATACATACCCTGTGTAGAGTGATGTGTAGGGTGATACATACCCTGTGTAGGGTGATGTGTAGGGTGATACATACCCTGTGTAGGGTGATGTGTAGGGTGATACATACCCTGTGTAGGGTGGTACGTAGGGTGATACATACCCTGTGTAGGGTGGTACGTAGGGTGATACATACCCTGTGTAGGGTGGTACGTAGGGTGATACATACCCTGTGTAGGGTGGTACGTAGGGTGATACATACCCTGTGTAGGGTGGTACGTAGGGTGATACATACCCTGTGTAGAGTGATGTGTAGGGTGATACATACCCTGTGTAGGGAGATGTGTAGGGTGATACATACCCTGTGTGGGGTGCTGTGTAGGGGGATACATACCCTGCGTAGGATGCTGTGTAGGGTGATACATACCCTGTGTAGGGTGATGTGTAGGGTGATACATACCCTGTGTAGGGTGGTACGTAGAGTGATACATACCCTGTGTAGGGTGATGTGTAGGGTGATACATACCCTGTGTAGGTTGGTACATAGAGTGATACATACCCTGTGTAGGGTGATGTGTAGGGTGATACATACCCTGTGTGGGGTGATGTGTAGGGTGATACATACCCTGTGTGGGGTGATGTGTAGGGTGATACATACCCTGTGTGGGGTGATGTGTAGAGTGATACATACCCTGTGAAGGGTGATGTGTAGGGTAATACATACCCTGTGTAGGGTGATCTGTAGGGTTATAGGGTGATGTGTAGGGTGATACATACCCTGTGTAGGGTGGTGTGTAGGGTGATACATACCCTGTGTAGGGTGATGTGTAGGGTGATACATACCCTGTGTAGGGTGATGTGTAGGGTGATACATACCCTGTGTAGGGTGTGGTGTAGGGTGATACATACCCTGTGTAGGGTGTGGTGTAGGGTGATACATACCCTGTGTAGGGTGTGGTGTAGGGTGATACATACCCTGTGTAGGGTGTGGTGTAGGGTGATACATACCCTGTGTAGGGTGTGGTGTAGGGTGATACATACCCTGTGTAGGGTGTGGTGTAGGGTGATACATACCCTGTGTAGGGTGTGGTGTAGGGTGATACATACCCTGTGTAGGGTGTGGTGTAGGGTGATACATACCCTGTGTAGGGTGTGGTGTAGGGTGATACATACCCTGTGTAGGGTGATACGTAGGTTGATACATACCCTGTGTAGGGTGATGCGTAGGTTGATACATACCCTGTGTAGAGTGATGTGTAGGGTGATACATACCCTGTGTAGGGTGATGTGTAGGGTGATACATACCCTGTGTAGGGTGATGTGTAGGGTGATACATACCCTGTGTAGGGTGGTACGTAGGGTGATACATACCCTGTGTAGGGTGGTACGTAGGGTGATACATACCCTGTGTAGGGTGGTACGTAGGGTGATACATACCCTGTGTAGGGTGGTACGTAGGGTGATACATACCCTGTGTAGGGTGGTACGTAGGGTGATACATACCCTGTGTAGAGTGATGTGTAGGGTGATACATACCCTGTGTAGGGAGATGTGTAGGGTGATACATACCCTGTGTGGGGTGCTGTGTAGGGGGATACATACCCTGCGTAGGATGCTGTGTAGGGTGATACATACCCTGTGTAGGGTGATGTGTAGGGTGATACATACCCTGTGTAGGGTGGTACGTAGAGTGATACATACCCTGTGTAGGGTGATGTGTAGGGTGATACATACCCTGTGTAGGTTGGTACATAGAGTGATACATACCCTGTGTAGGGTGGTACGCAGAGTGATACATACCCTGTGTAGGGTGGTACGTAGAGTGATACATACCCTGTGTAGGGTGGTACGTAGAGTGATACATACCCTGTGTAGAGTGATGTGTAGGGTGATACATACCCTGTGTAGGGTGGTGTGTAGGGTGATATATACCCTGTGTAGGGTGATGTGTAGAGTGATACATACCCTGTGTAGGGTGATGTGTAGAGTGATACATACCCTGTGTATGGTGATGTGTAGGGGGATACATACCCTGTGTAGGGTGGTACGTAGGGTAATACATACCCTGTGTGGGGTGATGGGTAGTGTGATACATACCCTGTGTAGGGTGATGTGTGGTGTGATACATACCCTGTGTAGAGTGGTGTGTAGGGTGATACATACCCTGTGTAGGGTGATGTGTAGGGTGATACATACCCTGTGTAGGGTGGTACGTAGAGTGATACATACCCTGTGTAGGGTGATACATACCCTGTGTGGGGTGATGGGTAGTGTGGTACATACCCTGTGTAGGGTGGTACGTAGGGTGATACATACCCTGTGTAGGGTGATACATACCCTGTGTAGGGTGATGTGTAGGGTGATACATACCCTGTGTAGGGTGGTACGTAGGTTGATACATACCCTGTGTAGGGTGATGTGTAGGGTGATACATACCCTGTGTAGGGTGATGTGTAGGGTGATACATACCCTGTGTAGGGTGGTACGTAGGGCGATACATACCCTGCGTAGGGTAATGTGTAGGGTGATACATATCCTGTGTAGGGTGGTACGTAGGGTGATACATACCCTGTGTAGGGTGATGTGTAGGGTGATACATACCCTGTGTAGGGTGGTACGTAGAGTGATACATACCCTGTGTAGGGTGGTACGTAGGGTGATACATACCCTGTGTGGGGTGATGGGTAGTGTGATACATACCCTGCGTAGCGTGATGTGTAGGGTGATACATACCCTGTGTAGGGTGATGTGTAGGGTGATACATACCCTGTGTAGGGTGGTATGAAGGGTGATACATACCCTGTGTAGGGTGATGTGTAGGGTGATATATACCCTGTGTAGGGTGAAGAGTAGGGTGATACATACCCTGTGTAGGGTGGTGTGTAGGGTGATACATATCCTGTGTAGGGTGGTACGTAGGGTGATACATACCCTGTGTAGGGTGATGTGTAGGGTGATACATACCCTGTGTAGGGTGATGTGTAGGGTGATACATACCCTGTGTAGGGTGATGTGTAGGGTGATACATACCCTGTGTAGGGTGATGTGTAGGGTGATACATACCCTGTGTAGGGTGGTACGTAGGGTGATATATACCCTGTGTGGGGTGATGGGTAGTGTGATACATACCCTGTGTAGGGTGGTACGTAGGGTGATACATACCCTGTGTGGGGTGATGGGTAGTGTGATAGATACCCTGCGTAGGGTGATGTGTAGCGTGATGTGTAGGGTGATACATACCCTGTGTAGGGTGATACATACCCTGTGTAGGGTGGTGTGTAGGGTGATGTGTAGTGTGATACATACCCTGTGTAGGGTGATGTGTAGGGTAATACATACCCTGTGTAGGGTGATGTGTAGGGCAATACATACCCTGTGTAGGGTGGTGTGTAGAGTGATGTGTAGGGTGATACATACCCTGCGTAGGGCAAAGTGTAGGGTGATACATATCCTGTGTAGGGTGGTACGTAGGGTGATACATACCCTGTGTAGGGTGATGTGTAGGGTGATACATACCCTGTGTAGGGTGGTACATAGAGTGATACATACCCTGTGTAGGGTGATGTGTAGGGTGATACATACCCTGTGTAGGGTGGTACGTAGGGTGATACCTACCCTGTGTGGGGTGATGGGTAGTGTGATACATACCCTGCATAGGGTGATGTGTAGGGTGATACATACCCTGTGTAGGGTGATGTGTAGGGTGATACATACCCTGTGTAGGGTGGTATGTAGGGTGATACATACCCTGTGTAGGGTGAAGTGTAGGGTGATACATACCCTGTGTAGGGTGAAGTGTAGGGTGATACATACCCTGTGTAGGGTGAAGTGTAGGGTGATACATACCCTGTGTAGGGTGATGTGTAGGGTGATACATACCCTGTGTAGGGTGGTATGTAGGGTGATACATATCCTGTGTAGGGTGGTACGTAGGGTGATACATACCCTGTGTAGGGTGATGTGTAGGGTGATACATACCCTGTGTAGGGTGAAGTGTAGGGTGATACATACCCTGTGTAGGGTGAAGTGTAGGGTGATACATACCCTGTGTAGGGTGAAGTGTAGGGTGATACATACCCTGTGTAGGGTGGTACGTAGGGTGATACATACCCTGTGTAGGGTGATGTGTAGGGTGATACATACCCTGTGTAGGGTGAAGTGTAGGGTGATACATACCCTGTGTAGGGTGAAGTGTAGGGTGATACATACCCTGTGAAGGGTGGTGTGTAGGGTGATACATACCCTGTGTAGGGTGGTACGTAGGGTGATACATACCCTGTGTGGGGTGATGGGTAGTGTGATACATACCCTGTGTGGGGTGATGGGTAGTGTGATACATACCCTGTGTAGGGTGGTACATACCCTGTGTGGGGTGATGGGTAGTGTGATAGATACCCTGCGTAGGGTGATGTGTAGCGTGATGTGTAGGGTGATACATACCCTGTGTAGGGTGATGTGTAGGGTAATACATACCCTGTGTAGGGTGATGTGTAGGGCGATACATACCCTGTGTAGGGTGGTGTGTAGGGTGATGTGTAGGATGATACATACCCTGCGTAGGGTGATGTGTATGGTGATACATACCCTGTGTAGGGTGATGTGTGGGGTGATACATACCCTGTGTAGGGTGATGTGTGGGGTGATACATACCCTGTGTAGGGTGATGTGTGGGGTGATACATACCCTGACAATGAAGAGTTCGGCCCCCAGCTGAGCCGTCTGTTCAGTTGACAACTGAAAATAAATAGATACATATTACAATCTATTTGATATAAATTAGGACGTCCTACAGGTGTGTCCTCAGAAATCGTCCTTTCTGCGCCATATGGCAGGATTCCAAGTTTTTCCCTAATTTTGCATCTAAGTTCGCATGTAGTGTACTCGGTACTAAGGATTATTCTTTCTATAGCAAACAAAATTAGAATAAAGACACATATAAAGAATACAGATGAAGGGTGCAGGATACTCCCATCAGAATCGTCTTCTGCCTTTTTACAGACTACAAACTTTTTCTTACTTTGCTTATAGTGTACTATGTACTAAGGATCAGAGTTACTGTAGTATAGGATCGGTATAAAGTCTTACTTTGCTTATAGTGTACTAGGTACTAAGGATCAGTGTTACTGTAGTATAGGATCGGTATAAAGTCTTACTTTGCTTATAGTGTACTATGTACTAAGGATCAGAGTTACTGTAGTATAGGATCGGTATAAAGTCTTACTTTGCTTATAGTGTACTAGGTACTAAGGATCAGTGTTACTGTAGTATAGGATCGTATAAAGTCTTACTTTGCTTATAGTGTACTAGGTACTAAGGATCAGTGTTACTATAGTATAGGATCGGTATAATGTCTTATTTTGCTTATAGTGTACTAGGTACTAAGGATCAGTGTTACTGTATTATAGGATCGGTATAATGTATTACTTTGCTTATAGTGTACTAGGTACTAAGGATCAGAGTTACTGTAGTATAGGATCGGTATAAAGTCTTACTTTGCTTATAGTGTACTAGGTACTAAGGATCAGAGTTACTGTAGTATAGGATCGGTATAAAGTCTTACTATGCTTATAGTGTACTAGGTACTAAGGATCAGAGTTACTGTAGTATAGGATCGGTATAAAGTCTTACTATGCTTAAAGTGTACTAGGTACTAAGGATCAGAGTTACTGTAGTATAGGATCGGTATAAAGTCTTACTTTGCTTATAGTGTACTAGGTACTAAGGATCAGAGTTACTGTAGTATAGGATCGGTATAAAGTCTTACTTTGCTTATAGTGTACTATGTACTAAGGATCAGAGTTACTGTAGTATAGGATCGGTATAATGTCTTACTATGCTTATAGTGTACTAGGTACTAAGGATCAGTGTTACTGTAGTATAGGATCGGTATAATGTCTTACTTTGCTTATAGTGTACTAGGTACTAAGGATCAGTGTTACTGTAGTATAGGATCGGTATAAAGTCTTACTTTGCTTATAGTGTACTAGGTACTAAGGATCAGTGTTACTGTAGTATAGGATCGGTATAATGTATTACTTTGCTTATAGTGTACTAGGTACTAAGGATCAGTGTTACTGTAGTATAGGATCGGTATAATGTCTTACTTTGCTTATAGTGTACTAGGTACTAAGGATCAGAGTTACTGTAGTATAGGATCGGTATAAAGTCTTACTTTGCTTATAGTGTACTAGGTACTAAGGATCTGTGTTACTGTAGTATAGGATCGGTATAAAGTCTTAATTTGCTTATAGTGTACTAGGTACTAAGGATCAGTGTTACTGTAGTATAGGATCGGTATAATGTCTTACTTTGCTTATAGTGTATTAGGTACTAAGGATCAGTGTTACTGTAGTATAGGATCGGTATAAAGTCTTACTTTGCTTATAGTGTATTAGGTACTAAGGATCAGTGTTACTGTAGTATAGGATCGGTATAAAGTCTTACTTTGCTTATAGTGTACTAGGTACTAAGGATCAGTGTTACTGTAGTATAGGATCGGTATAAAGTCTTACTTTGCTTATAGTGTACTATGTACTAAGGATCAGTGATACTGTAGTATAGGATCGGTATAAAGTCTTACTTTGCTTATAGTGTACTAGGTACTAAGGATCAGTGTTACTGTAGTATAGGATCGGTATAAAGTCTTACTTTGCTTATAGTGTACTAGGTACTAAGGATCAGTGTTACTGTAGTATAGGATCGGTATAAAGTCTTACTTTGCTTATAGTGTACAAGGTACTAAGGATCAGAGTTACTGTAGTATAGGATCGGTATAATGTATTACTTTGCTTATAGTGTACTAGGTACTAAGGATCAGAGTTACTGTAGTATAGGATCGGTATAAAGTCTTACTTTGCTTATAGTGTACTAGGTACTAAGGATCAGTGTTACTGTAGTATAGGATCGGTATAAAGTCTTACTTTGCTTATAGTGTACTAGGTACTAAGGATCAGTGTTACTGTAGTATAGGATCGGTATAATGTCTTACTTTGCTTATAGTGTACTAGGTACTAAGGATCAGTGTTACTGTAGTATAGGATCGGTATAAAGTCTTACTATGCTTATAGTGTACTAGGTACTAAGGATCAGTGTTACTGTAGTATAGGATCGGTATAATGTCTTACTTTGCTTATAGTGTACTAGGTACTAAGGATCAGAGTTACTGTAGTATAGGATCGGTATAATGTCTTACTTTGCTTATAGTGTACTAGGTACTAAGTATCAGTGTTACTGTAGTATAGGATCGGTATAAAGTCTTACTTTGCTTATAGTGTACTAGGTACTAAGGATCATTGTTACTGTAGTATAGGATCGGTATAAAGTCTTACTTTGCTTATAGTGTACTAGGTACTAAGGATCAGTGTTACTGTAGTATAGGATCGGTATAATGTCTTACTTTGCTTATAGTGTACTAGGTACTAAGGATCAGAGTTACTGTAGTATAGGATCGGTATAATGTCTTACTTTGCTTATAGTGTACTAGGTACTAAGGATCAGTGTTACTGTAGTATAGGATCGGTATAAAGTATTACTTTGCTTATAGTGTACTAGGTACTAAGGATCAGTGTTACTGTAGTATAGGATCGGTATAATGTCTTACTTTGCTTATAGTGTACTAGGTACTAAGGATCAGTGTTACTGTAGTATAGGATCGGTATAAAGTCTTACTTTGCTTAAAGTGTACTAGGTACTAAGGATCAGAGTTACTGTAGTATAGGATCGGTATAAAGTCTTACTTTGCTTATAGTGTACTATGTACTAAGGATCAGTGTTACTGTAGTATAGGATCGGTATAATGTCTTACTTTGCTTATAGTGTACTAGGTACTAAGGATCAGTGTTACTGTAGTATAGGATCGGTATAAAGTCTTACTTTGCTTATAGTGTACTATGTACTAAGGATCAGTGTTACTGTAGTATAGGATCGGTATAATGTCTTACTTTGCTTATAGTGTACTAGGTACTAAGGATCAGTGTTACTGTAGTATAGGATCGCTATAATGTCTTACTTTGCTTATAGTGTACTAGGTACTAAGGATCAGTGTTACTGTAGTATAGGATCGGTATAAAGTCTTACTTTGCTTATAGTGTACTAGGTACTAAGGATCAGTGTTACTGTAGTATAGGATCGGTATAATGTCTTACTTTGCTTATAGTGTACTAGGTACTAAGGATCAGTGTTACTGTAGTATAGGATCGGTATAATGTCTTACTTTGCTTATAGTGTACTAGGTACTAAGGATCAGTGTTACTGTAGTATAGGATCGGTATAATGTCTTACTTTGCTTATAGTGTACTAGGTACTAAGGATCAGAGTTACTGTAGTATAGGATCGGTATAAAGTCTTACTTTGCTTATAGTGTACTATGTACTAAGGATCAGTGTTACTGTAGTATAGGATCGGTATAATGTCTTACTATGCTTATAGTGTACTAGGTACTAAGGATCAGTGTTACTGTAGTATAGGATCGGTATAATGTATTACTTTGCTTATAGTGTACTAGGTACTAAGGATCAGTGTTACTGTAGTATAGGATCGGTATAATGTCTTACTTTGCTTATAGTGTACTAGGTACTAAGGATCAGAGTTACTATAGTATAGGATCGGTATAATGTCTTATTTTGCTTATAGTGTACTAGGTACTAAGGATCAGTGTTACTGTAGTATAGGATCGGTATAATGTCTTACTTTGCTTATAGTGTACTAGGTACTAAGGATCAGTGTTACTGTAGTATAGGATCGGTATAAAGTCTTACTTTGCTTATAGTGTATTAGGTACTAAGGATCAGAGTTACTGTATTATAGTATCGGTATAAAGTCTTACTTTGCTTATAGTGTACTAGGTACTAAGGATCAGTGTTACTGTAGTATAGGATCGGTATAAAGTCTTACTTTGCTTATAGTGTACTATGTACTAAGGATCAGTGTTACTGTAGTATAGGATCGGTATAATGTCTTATTTTGCTTATAGTGTACTAGGTACTAAGGATCAGAGTTACTGTAGTATAGGATCGGTATAAAGTCTTACTTTGCTTATAGTGTACTAGGTACTAAGGATCAGTGTTACTATAGTATAGGATCGGTATAATGTCTTATTTTGCTTATAGTGTACTAGGTACTAAGGATCAGAGTTACTGTAGTATAGGATCGGTATAATGTATTACTTTGCTTATAGTGTACTATGTACTAAGGATCAGTGTTACTGTAGTATAGGATCGGTATAAAGTCTTACTTTGCTTATAGTGTACTAGGTACTAAGGATCAGTGTTACTGTAGTATAGGATCGGTATAAAGTCTTACTATGCTTATAGTGTACTAGGTACTAAGGATCAGTGTTACTGTAGTATAGGATCGGTATAAAGTCTTACTTTGCTTATAGTGTACTATGTACTAAGGATCAGAGTTACTGTAGTATAGGATCGGTATAAAGTCTTACTTTGCTTATAGTGTACTAGGTACTAAGGATCAGTGTTACTGTAGTATAGGATCGGTATAAAGTCTTACTTTGCTTATAGTGTACTAGGTACTAAGGATCAGTGTTACTGTAGTATAGGATCGGTATAATGTATTACTTTGCTTATAGTGTACTATGTACTAAGGATCAGTGTTACTGTAGTATAGGATCGGTATAAAGTCTTACTTTGCTTATAGTGTACTAGGTACTAAGGATCAGTGTTACTGTAGTATAGGATCGGTATAAAGTCTTACTATGCTTATAGTGTACTAGGTACTAAGGATCAGTGTTACTGTAGTATAGGATCGGTATAATGTCTTACTTTGCTTATAGTGTACTAGGTACTAAGGATCAGAGTTACTGTAGTATAGGATCGGTATAAAGTCTTACTTTGCTTATAGTGTACTATGTACTAAGGATCAGTGTTACTGTAGTATAGGATCGGTATAATGTCTTACTATGCTTATAGTGTACTAGGTACTAAGGATCAGTGTTACTGTAGTATAGGATCGGTATAATGTATTACTTTGCTTATAGTGTACTAGGTACTAAGGATCAGTGTTACTGTAGTATAGGATCGGTATAATGTCTTACTTTGCTTATAGTGTACTAGGTACTAAGGATCAGAGTTACTATAGTATAGGATCGGTATAATGTCTTATTTTGCTTATAGTGTACTAGGTACTAAGGATCAGTGTTACTGTAGTATAGGATCGGTATAATGTCTTACTTTGCTTATAGTGTACTAGGTACTAAGGATCAGTGTTACTGTAGTATAGGATCGGTATAAAGTCTTACTTTGCTTATAGTGTATTAGGTACTAAGGATCAGAGTTACTGTATTATAGTATCGGTATAAAGTCTTACTTTGCTTATAGTGTACTAGGTACTAAGGATCAGTGTTACTGTAGTATAGGATCGGTATAAAGTCTTACTTTGCTTATAGTGTACTATGTACTAAGGATCAGTGTTACTGTAGTATAGGATCGGTATAATGTCTTATTTTGCTTATAGTGTACTAGGTACTAAGGATCAGAGTTACTGTAGTATAGGATCGGTATAAAGTCTTACTTTGCTTATAGTGTACTAGGTACTAAGGATCAGTGTTACTATAGTATAGGATCGGTATAATGTCTTATTTTGCTTATAGTGTACTAGGTACTAAGGATCAGAGTTACTGTAGTATAGGATCGGTATAATGTATTACTTTGCTTATAGTGTACTATGTACTAAGGATCAGTGTTACTGTAGTATAGGATCGGTATAAAGTCTTACTTTGCTTATAGTGTACTAGGTACTAAGGATCAGTGTTACTGTAGTATAGGATCGGTATAAAGTCTTACTATGCTTATAGTGTACTAGGTACTAAGGATCAGTGTTACTGTAGTATAGGATCGGTATAAAGTCTTACTTTGCTTATAGTGTACTATGTACTAAGGATCAGAGTTACTGTAGTATAGGATCGGTATAAAGTCTTACTTTGCTTATAGTGTACTAGGTACTAAGGATCAGTGTTACTGTAGTATAGGATCGGTATAAAGTCTTACTTTGCTTATAGTGTACTAGGTACTAAGGATCAGTGTTACTGTAGTATAGGATCGGTATAATGTATTACTTTGCTTATAGTGTACTATGTACTAAGGATCAGTGTTACTGTAGTATAGGATCGGTATAAAGTCTTACTTTGCTTATAGTGTACTAGGTACTAAGGATCAGTGTTACTGTAGTATAGGATCGGTATAAAGTCTTACTATGCTTATAGTGTACTAGGTACTAAGGATCAGTGTTACTGTAGTATAGGATCGGTATAATGTCTTACTTTGCTTATAGTGTACTAGGTACTAAGGATCAGAGTTACTGTAGTATAGGATCGGTATAATGTCTTACTATGCTTATAGTGTACTAGGTACTAAGGATCAGTGTTACTGTAGTATAGGATCGGTATAAAGTCTTACTTTGCTTATAGTGTACTAGGTACTAAGGATCAGAGTTACTGTAGTATAGGATCGGTATAAAGTCTTACTTTGCTTATAGTGTACTAGGTACTAAGGATCAGAGTTACTGTAGTATAGGATCGGTATAATGTCTTACTATGCTTATAGTGTACTAGGTACTAAGGATCAGTGTTACTGTAGTATAGGATCGGTATAAAGTCTTACTTTGCTTATAGTGTACTAGGTACTAAGGATCAGAGTTACTATAGTATAGGATCGGTAAAATGTCTTACTTTGCTTATAGTGTACTAGGTACTAAGGATCAGAGTTACTGTAGTATAGGATCGGTATAATGTCTTACTTTGCTTATAGTGTACTAGGTACTAAGGATCAGTGTTACTGTAGTATAGGATCGGTATAAAGTCTTACTTTGCTTATAGTGTATTAGGTACTAAGGATCAGTGTTACTGTAGTATAGGATCGGTATAAAGTCTAACTTTGCTTATAGTGTACTAGGTACTAAGGATCAGTGTTACTGTAGTATAGGATCGGTATAATGTCTTACTTTGCTTATAGTGTACTAGGTACTAAGGATCAGTGTTACTGTAGTATAGGATCGGTATAATGTCTTACTTTGCTTATAGTGTACTAGGTACTAAGGTTCAGTGTTACTGTAGTATAGGATCGGTATAAAGTCTTACTATGCTTATAGTGTACTAGGTACTAAGGATCATTGTTACTGTAGTATAGGATCGGTATAATGTCTTACTTTGCTTATAGTGTACTAGGTACTAAGGATCAGAGTTACTGTAGTATAGGATCGGTATAATGTCTTACTTTGCTTATAGTGTACTAGGTACTAAGGATCAGTGTTACTGTAGTATAGGATCGGTATAATGTCTTACTATGCTTATAGTGTACTAGGTACTAAGGATCAGTGTTACTGTAGTATAGGATCGGTATAAAGTCTTACTTTGCTTATAGTGTACTAGGTACTAAGGATCAGAGTTACTGTAGTATAGGATCGGTATAAAGTCTTACTTTGCTTATAGTGTACTAGGTACTAAGGATCAGAGTTACTGTAGTATAGGATCGGTATAAAGTCTTACTATGCTTATAGTGTACTAGGTACTAAGGATCAGAGTTACTGTAGTATAGGATCGGTATAAAGTCTTACTATGCTTATAGTGTACTAGGTACTAAGGATCAGAGTTACTGTAGTATAAGATCGGTATAAAGTCTTACTATGCTTATAGTGTACTAGGTACTAAGGATCAGAGTTACTGTAGTATAGGATCGGTATAATGTCTTACTTTGCTTATAGTGTACTAGGTACTAAGGATCAGTGTTACTGTAGTATAGGATCGGTATAATGTATTACTTTGCTTATAGTGTACTAGGTACTAAGGATCATTGTTACTGTAGTATAGGATCGGTATAAAGTCTTACTATGCTTATAGTGTACTAGGTACTAAGGATCAGAGTTACTGTAGTATAGGATTGGTATAATGTCTTACTTTGCTTATAGTGTACTAGGTACTAAGGATCAGTGTTACTGTAGTATAGGATCGGTATAAAGTCTTACTTTGCTTATAGTGTACTAGGTACTAAGGATCAGAGTTACTGTAGTATAGGTCGGTATAAAGACTTACTTTGCTTATAGTGTACTAGGTACAAAGGATCAGTGTTACTGTAGTATAGGATCGGTATAAAGTCTTACTTTGCTTATAGTGTACTAGGTACTAAGGATCAGAGTTACTGTAGTATAGGATCGGTATAAAGTCTTACTTTGCTTATAGTGTACTAGGTACTAAGGATCAGAGTTACTGTAGTATAGGTCGGTATAAAGACTTACTTTGCTTATAGTGTACTAGGTACTAAGGATCAGTGTTACTGTAGTATAGGATCGGTATAAAGTCTTACTTTGCTTATAGTGTACTAGGTACTAAGGATCAGTGTTACTGTAGTATAGGATCGGTATAAAGTCTTACTATGCTTATAGTGTACTAGGTACTAAGGATAAGAGTTACTGTAGTATAGGATCGGTATAATGTCTTACTTTGCTTATAGTGTACTAGGTACTAAGGAT
Organism: Taudactylus pleione; assembly: GCA_031769625.1. Taxonomy (NCBI): domain Eukaryota; kingdom Metazoa; phylum Chordata; class Amphibia; order Anura; family Myobatrachidae; genus Taudactylus; species Taudactylus pleione. The sequence goes on along the minus strand of JAUIMM010002250.1, from coordinate 304,550 downwards.
CAGTGTTACTGTAGTATAGGATCGGTATAAAGTCACAGATTAAGGATAATGATGTGTGGCACAGTTTATAAAGTCGCACATTAAGGATAAGGATGCGTGGCATGGTTTATAAAGTCGCACATTAAGGATAAGGATATGTGGCAATGTTGTAAAGTCGCAGATTAAGGATAATGATGTGTGGCACAGTTTATAAAGTCGCACATTAAGGATAAGGATGTGGGGCACAGTTTATAAAGTCGCGGATTAAGGATAATGATGTGTGGCACGGTTTATAAAGTCGCAGATTAAGGATAAGGATATGTGGCAATGTTGTAAAGTCGCAGATTAAGGATAATGATGTGTGGCACAGTTTATAAAGTCGCAGATTAAGGATAATGATGTGTGGCACGGTTTATAAAGTCGCAGATTAAGGATAAGGATGTGTGGCACGGTTTATAAAGTCGCAGATTAAGGATAAGGATGTGTGGCACGGTTTATAAAGTCGCAGATTAAGGATAATGATGTGTGGCACGGTTTATAAAGTCGCAGATTAAGGATAATGATGTGTGGCACAGTTTATAAAGTCGCAGATTAAGGATAAGGATGTGTGGCACAGTTTATAAAGTCGCAGATTAAGGATAAGGATGTGTGGCACAGTTTATAAAGTCGCAGATTAAGGATAAGGATGTGTGGCACGGTTTATAAAGTCGCAGATTAAGGATAAGGATGTGTGGCACGGTTTATAAAGTCGCAGATTAAGGATAATGATGTGTGGCACGGTTTATAAAGTCGCAGATTAAGGATAATGATGTGTGGCACAGTTTATAAAGTCGCAGATTAAGGATAAGGATGTGTGGCACAGTTTATAAAGTCGCAGATTAAGGATAAGGATGTGTGGCACGGTTTATAAAGTCGCAGATTAAGGATAAGGATGTGTGGCACAGTTTATAAAGTCGCAGATTAAGGATAAGGATGTGTGGCACGGTTTATAAAGTCGCAGATTAAGGATAAGGATGTGTGGCACAGTTTATAAAGTCGCAGATTAAGGATAAGGATGTGTGGCACGGTTTATAAAGTCGCAGATTAAGGATAAGGATGTGTGGCACGGTTTATAAAGTCGCAGATTAAGGATAATGATGTGTGGCACGGTTTATAAAGTCGCAGATTAAGGATAATGATGTGTGGCACAGTTTATAAAGTCGCAGATTAAGGATAAGGATGTGTGGCACAGTTTATAAAGTCGCAGATTAAGGATAAGGATGTGTGGCATGGTTTATAAAGTCGCAGATTAAGGATAAGGATGTGTGGCACAGTTTATAAAGTCGCAGATTAAGGATAAGGATGTGTGGCACGGTTTATAAAATCGCAGATTAAGGATATGGATGTGTGGCACGGTTTATAAAGTCGCAGATTAAGGATATGGATGTGTGGCACGGTTTATAAAGTCGCAGATTAAGGATATGGATGTGTGGCGCTGGTCTCTCCCATCAGACCTGGCTTTTGTCTTTCTATTCTAGAGTTAAACTTTTTCCTCAATTTTGCGTCTTCATTCGTTTATAGTGTACTACTTACTTGCGATTATTGTTTTGGCACGGCTAAATCACAAAGTTGTGTGCGCTAATCAGTCTTATCTGGTGTGATATGAGGATAGGTGTACATGGCACATCGGTAGCTGACAGTGCCTGGTGTAAATGCTCAGTGACTATTACAATTTAGTGTACGGAGAAGCATTTTAGGAGCAGACGCCCGATGTTCTATCGTTTGTCCAAATTATTTATCCCTCATTTTCCATCCTCAGCAAACATATCACGCATGTGGTAAACTACAAAAATCTGCAGCGCCCCCCAGGGGACAATGAGAACACAAGACGTGCGCATAAGTGTGTTTGCTCCACAGACAGGGTGTAGTATGTAAATAGCGACATTCAAAGTAAAACTAAGGATTATAATACTGACAGAGCAATACAAACCTTTGCAGCGAGGATAGAGATTATGGCAACCGCCATCCTCTGCATGTTCTGGTCTTCATGGTTACACAACCACTGCATCACAAGCTTTGCAGCATCAAACCTGCGGAGAAAGCGTATTATGTCACTCTGCACAGTGCAGGTCTCACCGGCATTGCTAGAGATGTCAGGGCCACCCGAGGCTGGAGCACAGTCATTGCTATAGAGATGTCAGGGCCACCCGAGGCTGGAGCACCGTCATTGCTATAGAGATGTCAGGGCCACCCGAGGCTGGAGCACCGTCATTGCTATAGAGATGTCAGGGCCACCCGAGGCTGGAGCACAGTCCCCGCTACAGAGATGTCAGGGCCACCCGAGGCTGGAGCACAGTCACTGCTATAGATGTCAGGGCCAACCAAGGCTGGAACGCCGTCATTGCTACAGAGATGTCAGGGCCACCCGAGGCTGGAGCACCGTCATTGCTACAGAGATGTCAGGGCCACCCGAGGCTGGAGCACCGTCATTGCAAGAGATGTCAGGGCCAACCAAGGCTGGAGCACAGTCATTGCTACAGAGATGTCAGGGCCACCCGAGGCTGGAGCACAGTCATTGCTATAGATGTCAGGGCCAACCAAGGCTGGAGCACCGTCATTGCTACAGAGATGTCAGGGCCACCCTAGGCTGGAGCACAGTCACTGCAGAGATGTCAGGGCCAACCAAGGCTGGAGCACCATCACTGCTACAGAGATGTCAGGGCCACCCGAGGCTGGAGCACCGTCATTGCTACAGAGATGTCGGGGCCACCCGAGGCTGGAGCACAGTCACTGCTACAGAGATGTCAGGGACACCCGAGGCTGGAGCACCGTCATTGCTAGAGATGTCAGGGCCACCCGAGGCTGGAGCACCGTCATTGCTACAGAGATGTCAGGGCCACCCGAGGCTGGAGCACAGTCATTGCTACAGAGATGTCAGGGCCACCCGAGGCTGGAGCACCGTCATTGCTACAGAGATGTCAGGGCCACCCGAGGCTGGAGCACCTTCATTGCTACAGAGATGTCAGGGCCACCCGAGGCTGGAGCACAGTCATTGCTACAGAGATGTCAGGGCCACCCGAGGCTGGAGCACAGTCATTGCTACAGAGATGTCAGGGCCACCCGAGGCTGGAGCACCGTCATTGCTACAGAGATGTCAGGGCCACCCGAGGCTGGAGCACCGTCATTGCTACAGAGATGTCAGGGCCACCCGAGGCTGGAGCACCGTCACTGCTACAGAGATGTCAGGGCCACCCGAGGCTGGAGCACAGTCACTGCTACAGAGATGTCAGGGCCACCCGAGGCTGGAGCACCGGCATTGCTACAGAGATGTCAGGGCCACCCGAGGCTGGAGCACCGGCATTGCTACAGAGATGTCAGGGACACCCGAGGCTGGAGCACAGTCACTGCTACAGAGATGTCAGGGCCACCCGAGGCTGGAGCACAGTCACTGCTACAGAGATGTCAGGGCCACCCGAGGCTGGAGCACAGTCATTGCTAGAGATGTCAGGGCCACCCGAGGCTGGAGCACCGGCATTGCTACAGAGATGTCAGGGCACCCGAGGCTGGAGCACAGTCATTGCTACAGAGATGTCAGGGCCACCCGAGGCTGGAGCACAGTCCCCGCTACAGAGATGTCAGGGCCACCCGAGGCTGGAGCACAGTCCCCGCTACAGAGATGTCAGTGCCACCCGAGGCTGGAGCACAGTCCCCGCTACAGAGATGTCAGGGCCACCCGAGGCTGGAGCACAGTCACTGCTATAGATGTCAGGGCCAACCAAGGCTGGAGCGCCGTCATTGCTACAGAGATGTCAGGGCCACCCGAGGCTGGAGCACCGTCATTGCTACAGAGATGTCAGGGCCACCCGAGGCTGGAGCACTGGCACTGCAGGGAAACTGGAACGCACTAGCATTAATTATATAAGCAGGTTACTGCAGCCTCACTAGGGGTCGGTTTATTAATACTATGACCGTGCAGATCAGCAATTTCTACATGGTGCAAGTATCCTAAATGAACACTGCAAACTGCAGTTGCCATAATTAAGGAGGACTGCGGTCGGAAACAATGTTCCAAGCTTTAAAAAGCTTGTCGCTAATAGCTAATGAATGGCATCTTCACATAGCATTAGTCACTGAAGCCTACGGGCTACAGCATCACTGGAGAATGCATCCCTGATGGCCCACCCCGTCCGAGGTAACATGCGTCAGCAGTAAGGGGTCATAGTGATCACTCTACTACAAATCTCTTCACTGGGACACATTCTGATCAGAGGTTTTTGTTATATACACACTTATAATAATCTATCACAACTGTGATGTGCGGAGATAAGAAATGATCGTTACTGGGGCCAATTCACATCACTCGTTACATAGGCCCCAGTGTAATGTAACATCAAATGTATGAGCACATACCTGTTAAATGGGACATCTTGTAAGATTCTATCACTGCAGAGGGACAGGAGACAGTTCTTCTGCAACTAAAATAAAGTGACAGGTTCAGTACAGTCTGCAGTGTCTCAGCCATCTATACTAATATCAGCGACGGAAAGCCGGGTATGATCGCGCAGATCATAGGTGTGAAAATGAGAGATATGGTAAGAACTTATCCTTGTTATCTCTCTTCGAAGTCCATGGGGTTTACAGGGTTGACCTTGGGGTATAGCTGGATCTGGATCCACAGGCACCACGCAGTTAAAGCTTTAGCTCCCAGGATGCACTGGGTCCATCCTCCTTTATACCCCGCCCCCAAGCCACAGGCACCTCAGTTGGTAAGTAGCCAAGGCTGGAGGAGGAACAGAGAGAAGGAAGACTGGAACACACAAGAACCATAACCACAGAAAGGGAGACGGAAAACCGGTGACCAGCAACACAGCCCATAAGAAGCCAGGTGCGTCAGGGCGGGCGCCCTGTGGACCCTATGGACTTCGAAGAAAGAGAGATAACAAATGTAAGTTCTTACCATATCTCTCATTTACTTCTTCAGGGTCCATAGTGTTGCCCTTGGGGATGTCCCAAAGCAGTCCAATTAAGGGCGGGGACGCTCCTGCGCTGAGAGGAGAATCCGGTGCCCAAAGGAAGCATCCTGAGAGGCGAAGGTGTCAAAAGCATAGAACCTCAGAATGGTCTGGATGGAAGACCACGTGGCCGCCTTACACAGCTGAACAGCCGAGGCGCCACGGCGAGCTGCCCACGAGGGGCCCACAGACCGAGTAGAGTGTGTATAAGCCTCAGAAATAGCCATACGAAGCCATCTAGCCAAAGTTTGTTTATTAGCTGGTCATCCCCTCTTGTGAAACCCAAAGAGAACGAATGAAGCTGCCCACACACACAGCGATATTTTACATGATTTGGCCAATTTTGACGAATCGTGACGACAAATCGTGATAAATATGCCCAAATCGTGAGTGTCCACTCACGATGCCAATGCGCGTCCCCGCTGGTCGCACATAACAACTTCAGATCTGCCATGCTGTAGGGCAGGTTGCCAATCTGGGACACAATGCACTGGATGCACGATAGATCTTAAGTCAGACTGGACATTTTTTATTCCAAATCGTGCGTAGAACTGCCGGGGAGCTGCCTGGGGAGAGTTCAGGGGAAATCGCACACATCGTGGTATCGTGTGCAGATCGCTATGTGTGTGGGCACCTTAAGGAATCAGACTTCCGAATGGAACTAGTCCGGTCCACATAAATTTTGAGAGCACGGACCACATCCAAGGAGGCCTCACCAGCCGAGAGGTCTGGTGACTGAAAGGCCAGTACAACAATTTCCTGATTAATATGGAATTTAGAAACCACTTTTAGGTAGAAAACCTCGACGAGTGCGAAGCACCGCCCTGTACTGGTGAAATATCAGACAGGGGGACAACAGGAGTGCACCCCCAATTCTGACACCCTCCTGGCCGAAGCAATTGCCAGGAGAAAAAGAGTCTTAGTCGTCAACCACTTGAGTTCTACCGACTGGACCCTGGAGGGTCCGAAGAACCACCGCCAAATCCCAAGGAGCCACTGGGGGAACAAAGGGAGGCTGAATCCTGAGAGCACCCTGGAAAAAAGGTGTGGATATCCGGTAGCGGAGCTATCCTTCGCTGGAACCACACAGACCGTGCAGAAACATGGACTTTTAAGGAGGCCAGGCGTAGGCCGAGGTCCAAACCAGACTGAAGGAATGCCAAAATCCTAGAAATATGAAACACTTGAGGATCATAATTTCTCATGCCACACCACTGAAAATAGGTATGCCACACTCTGTGGTAGATCCTGGCCGAGGCAGGCTTGCATGCCCGCAGCTTCGTGCTGATGACCGTGCTAGAGAAGCCCCTGGACCTTAAGATGGATGTCTCAAGAGCCACGCCGTCAAAGACAGACAACCCAGACCCGGGTAAAGGCAGGGACCCTGAGACAACAGGTCCGAACGTAGAGGAAGTAGGAACAAAGTGTCGATGGAAAGACTCCGAAGATCAGAGTACCAAGGACGTCTGGGCCAAGCCGGAGCCAGCAGCAGAACCGCGCTGCCGTCCAGCTTGAATTTCCGAAGAACTCGAGGAAGCAGGAATACCGGAGGGAACAGATATGCAAACTGGAAGGTCCACTTCACTGACCAAGCTTATGTCAGCATCTTTTGTGCTGGACCCGCACACTGGCAACTTGTGATTGCAACGGGAGGCCATGAGGTCCACCTCTGGGAGGCCCCATTTGTCCACTAGGAGTTCACCTCTTGGTGAAGAGACCATTCCCCGGGATGCACGTCGTGATGGCTGAGGAAGTCCGCCTCCCTATTGAGGACTCCTGGAATGAACACTGCTGAAATGGCCGGAAGGTGGCACTCTGCCCAAGACAGGATGCGTGACACCTCTGTCATCGCAGCCCAACTAAAAGTGCCCCCTTGATGGTTGATGCACGCCACCGCGATGGCGTTGTCAGACTGAACCTGCACGGCTTTTCCTTGAAGAACGGGACTTGACAAATGGAAGGCCCTGTACACGGCCCGAAGTTCAAGAATGTTGATTGGGAGAACCGCTTCTTATGCTGTCCAACGGCCCTGGAGTAAATGTGGACCTGTCACTGCACCCCAACCCTGGACAATGGCATCTGTTGTGAGAAGAACCCAGTCCTGGATCCAAAATGGTCGAACCCTGGTGAGATGAGATGTCTGAAGCCACCAAGAGAGAGACAGGCGCACATCCGGAGACAGCACCAGCTTCTGAGTCCTGATCCGGTGTGGTAACCCATTCTATTTGGATAGAATCAGCCCCTGCATGGGCCTGGAATGGAACTGGGCATATTCTACTAAGTCGAATGCGGATACTATGGACCCTAGAACCCGTATTGCCAAGTGAACCAACACCCGGCAACTAACTGCGCACCCGCATTTGCAGGGAGATCTTTTCTGGGGTTAGAAAGATCCTCTGCTGATGAGAATCCAGAAGGGCTCCCAAATGAACCATCCTCTGTGAGGGAATTAGGGAGGACTTCTTCCAATTTATCAGCCACCCGTGCACTTGCAGACAAGCGATCGTCAGGTGCAGATGACGTAGAAGTACTTCCGGAGAGCCCGCCTGCAATAGGAGGTCGTCGAGATATGGTAGAAGCCGTATACCCTGGCTCTGTAGATGGGCAGCCATGACAGCCATAATTTTGGTGAATACCCTTGGAGCCGTGGAGACACCTAAGGGCAGCGCCTGAAACTGGAAGTGTTGCTGCAGTATAGCAAACCGCAGATACCGCTGGTGGGAAGGCGCTATGGAAACATGAAAGTAGGCGTCCTGAATGTCCAGTGACACCATGTAGTCCCTAGGTTCCATAGCCAGAACGATGGAACGCAAAGTTTCCATCCTGAATTTGGGCACTCTGAGGAACTTGTTCAGAGACTTTAGGTTGAGGATAGGCTGATTAGAACCATTGAGTAGAGTAGTAACCAGTCCCGCGCTGAGAAAACGGAACTGGATCAATGTCCCCTGCTTTCAGCAAAGACTCTATGGCTCCCCGAATCTGCAAGGCCTTGGTTTTATCAAGAGGAGGACTTGTGCAGAAAAACTGGTGGGCAGGTCTGTGATGAAAGGAGAAAATGTACCCCGAGAGACCACTTCTTGTACCAAGCATCCGTGGTGGTATTGCACCAGCACTGGGCAAATTGAAGAAGTCGGCCTCCCACTCTGGGATCCCCCAGAGGGAGGCCCGTCCCATCAGGCTGAGGGTTTATCCTGCGGCTTGGAAGTAGGGTGTCTAGCGCTCCAAGCTTGATTCTTAGGCTTAGGGGTTGACTTGGCTGCCGATTGACCTTTGGACTTCCCCTGAGAACAAAAGGACCGAAATGCAGAGGTCCTAGCTTTTGAAGCCGCAGTGCAGATGGCAGAAAAGCAGACAAACTTTCCTAGGGTGTCTACAATTTTGTCCAGGTCTGGGCCAAACAGTATCTCTCCATTGAAGGGCAAGGACTCCAGTCCCTTTTTGGAATCAGCATCCACCCTCCAGGAGCGTAACCACAAAGAACGGCGAGCAGACACGGCTGCGGCCGAGACTCTGGAGGTCAGTAGACTGGAATTCAAAGCCACCTCACCAATATAGGCGGCGGCATCTCTCATCTGTCCCACTAAAGCTCTCTGAGCCTCAGGAGCCTCCTCAGGGAAAGTATCCTCCAGCACATTGGCCCAGCTCTCAATGGCCTTAGCCACCCAGGAGATAGCCATGGACAGACGGGCCACAGCCCTCGAGAGAGAATAAATTGATTTCAAGCAAGTCTCCACCTTCCTGTCTGTGGAATCCCACTTTTTGCAATGACTAGCAGGAAACGGATAACTAGAAGCTAAACATTTTTGCGGCTGAATCCTCTAATTAGGCGACTGTCAGGCCTCTGCCATGTGGTCTGTCAGCTGGTCAGAGAGAGAAAAAACTGCAGAAGTCACTTTTGCCTGTTTGAAATTTCGGTATTTGAACTTAGGGGCCGCAGCGTCATCGTCTATGTCAAGAATGGATCGAACCGCCCTTACCAATGCCGGCACATTAATAGAAGATTTAGGTTCCACCTCCCGAATAGGGAAATCCAAATCAGATCCCTCAGGTATTTCCCCATCATCCGAAGATGCATCCTTGTCTGACAGTTGCGTAGGCTGGGATGACATAACAGGGCGTTTAGATGCCTTCTGAGGCTTGTCACTCTGTAGCATGGTCTGAAAGGCCGAAGATGAGGCCACCAAACTCTGGACTGAACTAGGGAACACATCCACCCAAGGTGGCTGACCAGATTTCGGAAGTCCCTGGAAGGGAATGACAGACTGTTGTATCACCGGAGGAGACTGCATATACAGCGGTAACCCCTGATAGGGAGCAACAGTCTGAGGCCTAGGAGTAGACTGCAATAACTGCAGGATACCCTGAGAGGGGAGGATGGCTGTTTGGGGTAACCCCATATGGGGAAGAACTGCCGGGACCGCCTTGCGGTAAGTGATGGAGGCCAGAACCTGAGAAAACACCGCCCAAGGAGGGTCCTGTCCCATAGTTGGGGCGTTTGAGGGACCAGGCAACTGCTAGCACCTCACACATACCCCATCCTGAGAGCAATCTTCCTTCCCAAGCCCTGCAGGAGAATAGATTGGGAGCCGCGGAGTGCTCGACCTTCTTATCAGACATGGCTGATTAAATTAAAATATATATATATATATATATATATATATATATGTCTGGGAGCGCCAAACTGGGGAACCCACAAGTGCCAGGGCCGTAGGAGAAGGAAAGGGATAGTTATAGACTGACAGTATCAAAAATAAAGGCACAGACAGGCAGCACTAGCAATAGTCACATACACTGCAGAAGTAATACTCACTGCACCTCGTCACTACAATCACCCTACCCAGATTCAGTGTCTGGAAGGGCTATAGTGTAGGGTACACTGTCCCAGCAGGGGAGAGGTACACAGGGGGACCGGTCCGCACGAAGCCTGTGAGATCTGTGCTGCATCTAAGAAAAAAGTTGGCCGCCGGAGACCTCAGACGGGGTGTGGCCGTAGGAGAGCAGCTCAGCAACGCCAGACCCAAGCGGAAAGGCTCGTTTAGCTGAGGGGAGGAGCTGCTAAACAGGGAAGGCTGCCTCCCCTGGCTGGCTATTAACGCCCGGACGGCGGCTCCCACAGTCGGCAAAGTTCTCTGGTGGTCTAGTGGACGAACGGGGTATGGGGGGGCCCGCCGCCACTGCCAGCACCTCCGGTCTGTCCCCAGAGACTGGAGGCAACAGACTGCATATATACGCGGATCACTGCAAGCGGTGACCCACGACCTTACCTGTCCCCGTAGATCTGTCAGCAGTCCGGGGAGCCCGCAGAGTCCGGCTAGCACAGACTCTGGGGGTCCTGCCGAGATCCCCAGATCTGTACTGGCGTTGCGGAGTCAGCGGGGTGATGGAACGTCAGCTTGAACGTCCAATGGACAGTCCGACGCGGCCTGCTCTGAAGAGTTTAAGAGTAAATTAAACTAAAAACTCATAAAAATAAAATGTAGCTTAGGGGCTGCTAATCAGCCCCCCTCCCCAGCCCCCACAAACAGTGACCCGACTCTGGCCGGGAACCAACTTAAACTGAGGTGCCTGTGGCTCGGGGGCGGGGTATAGAGGAGGATGGACCCAGTGCATCCTGGGAGCTAAAGCTTTTAACTGCGTGGTGCCTGTGGATCCAGATCCAGCTATAATCCAAGGTCAACCTTGTGGACCCCCTATGGACCCTGAGGTAGAAAGTTACATATTATCACTAAGACAGACATTACTGATCGGACTAAGACACGATCTAGGCTTTAGAATGGAATCACACAATCGATTGTATATAACTTTAATCAGTTCTTGTTGTCCTATGACTCATGTATTAGCCTGTATGTGTGGCGGGAACCTCATTGTAATCCACTGACCCATTGTAACTTCCAAAAATCGGCACCTTTGCCTGATTGGTACCAATAAAGCATCTGTACAGAGTTGAGATGAACGCTAGGCCTCACCTGTACCCATAATATATAATAAAAAGCTTTGAGTTATGTGGTTGTTAGTAGTTGATCTCCTTATGTAAAACAGTTCTGTCCAACCTGTGACCCACGTCTAGCCCTCCATGTGGCCTCCTGAGAGCAGAACATTGAGGGTTGTAGCCTGAAGACTTTTCTAGGGAATTCTTGGTTCAAGTCTAGTGAAGTAGAATGGGCAGGGGATGTATAATTATAATACACAGCACTACACTGACTTGTGTGGAGGTAAGAGGTGACTCCTATAGATGGATCACCTATGCCGTATGATATACTATACCTCCATGCAGGTCAGTCTAGTGCTGTGTAAGAGGTGACCCCTATACATGGATCACCTATGCCGTATGATATACTATACCCCCATGCAGGTCAGTGTAGTGCTGTGTAAGAGGTGACCCCTATAGATGGATCACCTATGCCGTATGATATAGTATACCCCCATGCAGGTCAGTGTAGTGCTGTGTAAGAGGAGACCCCTATAGACGGATCACCTATGCCGTATGATATACTATACCTCCATGCAGGTCAGTGTAGTGCTGTGTAAGAGGAGACCCCTATAGATGGATCACCTATGCCGTATGATATACTATACCTCCATGCAGGTCAGTGTAGTGCTGTGTAAGAGGAGAACCCTATAGATGGATCACCTATGCCGTATGATATACTATATCTCCATGCAGGTCAGTTTAGTGCTGTGTAAGAGGAGACCCCTATAGACGGATCACCTATGCCGTATGATATACTATACCTCCATGCAGGTCAGTGTAGTGCTGTGTAAGAGGAGACCCCTATAGACGGATCACCTATGCTGTATGATATACTATACCCCCATGCAAGTCAGTGTAGTGCTGTGTAAGAGGTGACCCCTATAGATGGATCACCTATGCTGTATGATATACTATACCCCCATGCAAGTCAGTGTAGTGCTGTGTAAGAGGTGACCCCTATAGATGGATCACCTATGCCGTATGATATACTATACCCCCATGCAGGTCAGTGTAGTGCTGTGTAAGAGGAGACCCCTATAGACGGATCACCTATGCCGTATGATATACTGTACCCCCATGCAGGTCAGTGTAGTGCTGTGTAAGAGGAGACCCCTATAGACGGATCACCTATGACGTATGATATACTATACCTCCATGCAGGTCAGTGTAGTGCTGTGTAAGAGGAGACTCCTATAGATGGATCACCTATGCCGTATGATATACTATACCTCCATGCAGGTCAGTGTAGTGCTGTGTAAGAGGAGACCCCTATAGATGGATCACCTATGCCGTATGATAACAAGAGATATGGTAAGAACTTACCTTTGTTATCTCTGTTTCTACGAAGTCCATAGGGTCCACAGGGTTGACCTTGGGGTTATAGCTGGAACAGGATCCATGGGCACCACACAGTTAAGCTTTTAGCTCCCAGGATGCACTTGGGTCCTCCTCTATACCCCGCCCCCGAGCCACAGGCACCTCAGTTGGTAAGCAGCCTAGGCCGGAGGAGAATATGGAACAGAGAGAAGGAAGACTGGAACACACAAGAAACCATACTCACAGCAATAGGAGACGGAAAACCGGTGACCAGCCACACAGCCCATTTGAAGCCAGGTGCGTCAGGGCGGGCGCCCTGTGGACCCTATGGACTTCGTAGAAACAGAGATAACAAAGGTAAGTTCTTACCATATCTCTTGTTTTCTACTTCAGGGTCCATAGGGGGTCCACAGGGTTGACCTTGGGGATGTCCCAAAGCAGTTCAACTAAGGGCGGGGACGCTCCTGTGCTGAAAGGAGCACCCGGCGCCCAAAGGAAGCATCCTGAGAGGCGAAGGTGTCACACGCATAGAACCTCAAAAACGTTTGAATAGAAGACCAAGTGGCCGCCTTACACAGCTGAACAGCAGAAGCGCCACGTCTAGCAGCCCAAGAGGGACCCACAGAACGAGTGGAATGAGCCTTAACAGAGGCTGGCACAGGTAAACCCTCTTGTGCATAAGCCTCACAAATAACGGAACGAAGCCAACGGGCTAACGTTTGTTTGTTGGCAGGCCAACCCCTCTTGTGAAAACCAAAGAGGATAAACAAGGAATCAGACTTCCTAACCGAAGCCGTCCGGTCTACATAAATTCTAAGCGCCCGGACCACATCTAAGGAAGTCTCACCGGCTGAAAGATCAGGGGACTAAAAAGCTGGCACAACAAGTTCCTGATTAATGTGGAACTTCGAGACCACTTTGGGCAAAAACTCAGGACGAGTGCGGAGCACCGCTCTGTCCTGGTGAAAAATCAGGAAAGGAGGGCGACAGGAAAGCGCCCCCAATTCAGACACCCTCCTGGCCGAAGCAATTGCCAGGAGAAAAACCGTCTTAAATGTCAGCCACTTGAGCTCCACCGCCTCAAGAGGCTCAAACGGAGGACCCTGCAGGACCCGTAGCACCACCGCCAAGTCCCAAGGAGCCACAGGAGGCACAAAGGGAGGCTGGATCCTGAGAACACCCTGGAAAAAGGTGTGAACGTCTGGTAGTATTGCAATCCGCCGTTGAAACCACACGGACAAGGCGGACACATGAACCTTCAGAGATGCAAGGCGTAAGCCGAGATCCAATCCTGACTGAAGAAATTCCAAGATCCTAGAAACTCGGAACACCTGAGGATCATAATGTCTGGACTCACACCACTGAAAGTAAGTGTGCCACACTCTGTGATAAATCCGTGCTGAAGCAGGCTTGCGTGCCCTGAGCATGGTACCAATAACCGAACCGGAGAAGCCCCGAGACCTCAAGACGGCTGTCTCAAGAGCCACGCCGTCAAAGACAGCCGACCCAGATCCGGGTAAAGGCAGGGCCCCTGAGACAACAGGTCCCGACGCTGAGGAAGAAGGTACGGAGCGTCGATGGAGAGGCTCCTGAGATCGGAGTACCAAGGACGTCTGGGCCACGCCGGAGCTACCAGCACGAGCATGCCGCCGTCCTGCTTGAATTTCCGCAGAACCCGAGGAAGCAGGGATAGCGGAGGAAACAGATACGCCAGGTGAAACGTCCATTTCACCGACAGCGCGTCCACCAGACTTGCGCCTGCGTCTCTTGTCCTTGACCCGTAAACGGGCAACTTGTGATTGTGACGGGAGGCCATCAAGTCCAGCTCCGGCAGTCCCCACCTGTCCACGAGTAGCTGAAACACCTCTGGGTGAAGCGACCATTCCCCGGGATGCACGTCGTGACGGCTGAGGAAGTCCGCCTCCCAATTGAGGACTCCGGGGATGAAGACCGCCGAGATCGCCGGAATGTGACCCTCCGCCCAAGTCAGGATACGAGACACCTCCGACATCGCTGCCTGACTGCGAGTTCCGCCTTGGTGGTTGATATACGCCACCGTGGTGGCGTTGTCGGACTGCACCTGTACTGCCCTTCCGTGAAGAGCGGGGCCGGACGACTGCAGGGCCCTGTATACTGCCCGCAGTTCCAGGATGTTGATGGGGAGAAGTGCTTCTTCCGCTGACCAACGACCCTGAAGCGACAAAGAGCCGGTCACTGCCCCCCAACCCCGGAGACTGGCATCCGTCGTGAGCAGGACCCAGTCCGGGATCCAAAATGGGCGCCCCTCGACCAGATGAGCTGTCTGAAGCCACCAAGCCAAAGATTGCCGAACGTCCGGAGACAACACCAGCACCTGAGAGCGGATCCGGTGAGGTAACCCGTTCCATTCTGATAGAATCAGCCCCTGCAGGGGCCGGGAATGGAACTGGGCAAATTCCACCATGTCGAATGTCGACACCATGGACCCCAGAACTCTCATAGCCGAATGGACCGACAGGCGGCAACGGCTCAGGCAACTGTGTATCCGCAGCTGTAGGGAGGCGACCTTCTCCGGAGTCAGGAAGATTCTTTGCTGACGCGAATCCAGCAGGGCTCCCAAATGAACCATCCGCTGTGATGGAATCAGGGAGGACTTTTTCCAATTTATCAACCACCCGTGTGCTTGCAGGCAAGCGATCGTCAGGTGGAGATGTTGAAGCAGTACCTCCGGGGAGCTCGCCAGCAACAGGAGGTCGTCCAGATACGGCAGCAGCCGTACATTCTGGTTCCGAAGATGTGCGGCCATGACCGCCATAATCTTCGTGAACACCCTCGGTGCCGTGGAGAGACCAAAGGGTAGCGCCCGGAACTGATAGTGGTGTTGAAGGATAGCGAACCTCAGATACCGCTGGTGTGAAGATGCTATCGGAACATGGAGGTAGGCGTCCTGGATGTCCAGGGACACCATGTAATCCCCCGGTTCCATCGCCAGAATGATGGAACGTAACGTTTCCATCCTGAACTTGGGAACTCTGAGGAATTTGTTCAGAGACTTCAAGTTGAGGATAGGGCGATGAGAACCATTGGGTTTCTGCACCAGAAACAGAGACGAATAATACCCCGTCCCTCGTTGTGATAGAGGAACGGGAACAATGACCCCTGCTTTCAGCAAGGACTCTATAGCCTCCTGAACCTGTAACGCCTTGGTCTTGTCCTGAGAAGGACTTGTGCAGAAAAACTGGTGGGGTGGTCTGTGCCGAAAAGACAGGGCGTACCCCTGGGAGACCACTTCTCGAACCCAGGCATCCGTGGTGGTATTGTGCCAGCACTGGGCAAATAGAAGAAGTCGGCCTCCCACTCTGAGGTCCCCCAGAGGGAGGCCCGTCCCATCAGGCCGCAGGTTTATCTTCCTGCTTGGAAGAAGGGCGCCGAGCACTCCAGGCTTGCTTCTTGGGTTTAGAGGCAGTCTTACTCGCAGACTGTCTCGGGAAGGACTGACCTTTTGCCTTACCCTGAACCCGAAAGGAACGAAAAGCCGAACTCCGAACCTTAGCAGGCAGTGCCGCCGAAGGGAGGAAGGCCGACTTGGATTTAGCCAGGGTGTCCACTATTTTGTCCAAGTCCGGACCAAATAGTAATTCACCATTGAAAGGTAAGGCCTCCAGACCCTTCTTTGAATCAGAGTCCGCTCTCCAGGACCGCAACCACAAGGATCGGCGGCCAGACACCGCTGCAGCCGATACCCGCGAGGTCAGCAGACTAGCATCTAAAGAAGCTTCACCAATGTAAGAAGCAGCGTCCCTCATTTGTCCCAACAACGCCCGCTGGACATCCGGAGCGTCGTCTGGGAAGGTATCTTCCAATGCATTGGCCCACCCCTCAATGGCCTTGGCCACCCAGGAGATGGCCATGGACGGTCGGGCCACCGCCCCGGAGAGGGAGTAAATAGACTTTAAGCAAGTCTCAACTTTCCTGTCCGTGGGATCCTTCAGCGAGGATATCGACGGTAATGGTAAGGTGGCGCCCCGAGTTAAACGGGTGACATGGGAATCCACCGCCGGTGGAGTTTCCCATTTTTTACAATGTGCCTCAGGGAAGGGGTAATTAGAAGCCAACCGCTTCTGAGGAAGGAATCGCTTACTGGGCGCCTGCCAAGCTACCGCCATATGATCCGTCAACTGATCCGACAGGGGAAACACCGCAGAAGCCACCTTAGTTTTTTTTAAACTAGGAAACTTCGACTTAGGAACCGGTGCCTCATCCTCTATAAGAAGAATAGCTCGCACCGCCCTAACTAGTGCTCGCACATTAATGGACGACTTGGTATCCATTTCCTGGACCGAGGCGTCCGAGTCAGTGTCATCAGGGACCTCCCCATCATCTGAGGAACCCTCTGAGTCCGATACCTGAGCAGCCCGTGTCATGAGTGGGCGTTTTGAAATCCTAGAAGGCATGTCAGTCTGCAACATTGACTGAAAAGCCGAGGAAGCGGCCGCCAAATTTTGCACGGAGTTGGAGAGCACATCCACCCATGGTGGAGGAGTCGCCATAGGGGCCTGAAAAGGTACCACAGGCTGCTGCGGCACAGGGGAAGCCTGTATATACATAGGCAACCCCGCATAGGGACCTACTGATTGAGACCCAGGAGGACTCCGCAATAACTGCGGGACACCCGGGGAATGGGGGATGGTCGGCTGGGGCACCGCCCTAGTAGGGAGAGCAGTCGGGACCGACAGACGGTCCGCAATAGACACAAGCACTTGAGAAAACATCGCCCACGGTGGTTCCTGCGCCAGAGAAGGTCTGGATGGGCCAGGAGCCACCTGGCATCGACTACACAGGCCATCCTGTGACAAATCCTCCCTATCTACTCCTGCAGAACAGCATCCGCAGGAGGCCAACACCGGAGCCACTGAGCGCTCAACCTACTCGTCTGACATGACAGAATATATTATATATCTGGCACCAGGGTAGAAGTAAAACGCACTCACCGGTGTGCAGAACAACAGCCCACAATATGGCACTGAGTAGCACACAACTGTATGTGACGGACCTCACAAATACGTGATCTATATAAGTGAGGTCAGTAGAAACGCCCCTCCCCCACACACCTGTAGGGCTTGTAGGAGAAGTAAAGGGATAGGTATAAGCTGACAGTAAGTAGAAAATAAGCACAGACAGGCAGCACTAGCAAAAGTCACATACCATGCAGGAAGATATACTCACTGCACCTTTACACTACAATCAACCTGCCCAGATTCAGTGTCTGGGAGGGCTATAGTGCTGTGTACGCTGTCCTTAATCAGGGGAGAGGTACACAGGGGGACCGGTCCGCGTGCTCCCTGAGATCTGCGCTGCCACTGGGAAAATGGCCGCTGGAGACCTCAGAGGAGGAGTGGCCGTGTAACTGCAGCTCAGCGACGCCAGACTGCGTGCTGAAAGGCGCGCTGAGCTGAGGGGAGGAGCCGCTGACAGGGAAGGCTTCCTCCCCTGGCTGGCCATAACCCCAGGGATGCTGGCTTCCCGCTTGCCCCTTTATCCCTGGTGGTCTAGTGGTCCCACGGGTTATGGGGGGGGCCCGCCGCCACTGCCAGCAGCCTCCGGTCTGACCCCAGGACCAGAGGCTAAAGGACTGCATTTAAGGCATTCCGCGCGCCGCCGCTAGCCAGCGACGCGCGGCTTACCTGAATCCCCGGCGACTCCGGCAGCAGTCCTGGGAGGTAGACAGAGTCCGGCTAGTACGGACTCTGCCCTCCCGCCGCGATCCCCAGATCAGAACTGGCGTCGCGGCGCCAGTCGGGGATCAGAGCGGCAGCGTGGGCGTCTGTACAGACAGCCCTTCGCTGCCATCTGTAGTAAAAAGAGATTAAAATAAATAAAATCTAACTTAAAATAAAAAGCTTCTGGGGGCTGCTCCTGCAGCCCCCCTGCGCGGTGACCGACTCCGGCCGGGCACCAGCTTACACTGAGGTGCCTGTGGCTCGGGGGCGGGGTATAGAGGAGGACCCAAGTGCATCCTGGGAGCTAAAAGCTTAACTGTGTGGTGCCCATGGATCCTGTTCCAGCTATAACCCCAAGGTCAACCCTGTGGACCCCCTATGGACCCTGAAGTAGAAATACTATACCCCCATGCAGGTCAGTGTAGTGCTGTGTAAGAGGAGACCCCTATAGACGGATCACCTATGACGTATGATATACTATACCTCCATGCAGGTCAGTGTAGTGCTGTGTAAGAGGAGACCCCTATAGATGGATCACCTATGCCGTATTATGTATGATATACTATACCTCCATGCAGGTCAGCGTAGTGCTGTGTAAGAGGAGACCCCTATAGACGGATCACCTATGCCGTATGATATACTATACCTCCATGCAGGTCAGTGTAGTGCTGTGTAAGAGGAGACCCCTATAGATGGATCACCTATGCCGTATGATATACTATACCCCCATGCAGGTCAGTGTAGTGCTGTGTAAGAGGTGACCCCTATAGATGGATCACCTATGCCGTATGATATACTATACCCCCATGCAGGTCAGTGTAGTGCTGTGTAAGAGGAGACCCCTATAGACGGATCACCTATGCCGTATGATATACTATACCCCCATGCAGGTCAGTGTAGTGCTGTGTAAGAGGTGGCCCCTATAGATGGATCACCTATGCTGTATGATATACTATACCCCCATGCAGGTCAGTGTAGTGCTGTGTAAGAGGTGACCCCTATAGACGGATCACCTATGCCGTATGATATACTATACCCCCATGCAGGTCAGTGTAGTGCTGTGTAAGAGGAGACCCCTATAGATGGATCACCTATGCTGTATGATATACTATACCCCCATGCAGGTCAGTGTAGTGCTGTGTAAGAGGAGACCCCTATAGACGGATCACCTATGCCGTATGATATACTATACCCCCATGCAGGTCAGTGTAGTGCTGTGTAAGAGGAGACCCCTATAGACGGATCACCTATGCCGTATGATATACTATACCCCCATGCAGGTCAGTGTAGTGCTGTGTAAGAGGAGACCCCTATAGACGGATCACCTATGCCGTATGATATACTGTACCTCCATGCAGGTCAGTGTAGTGCTGTGTAAGAGGAGACCCCTATAGATGGATCACCTATGCCGTATGATATACTGTACCTGCTGGTGATTGGGGAAGTGTTTCATGGCTTCTAGCAGTAAGTGAGTGACATCGGCCAACAGCTTTACGGGCATGCCAGCCGCCAGGTCCTGCTTGGTCAGGTTAAAGACACAGGCGCTGGCAGCGAGCTGCACAGGTAGGTTGGTGGGGTGGTTTCTCATGCCGACCACCACTAACTGCAACACAAAGAGCAGAGATAAAGCAGCGTCTCCCAAGGTCTGCTCAGGTACGCTATGGGACGTATTACCTTCAGCATCTCTGGGTTGGCTCTTTCCATTACATGTGTTAGACTGAACAGGTGGAACAGCGCCTCGCGCACAAAGAAGGAGCGCTCGCTATATCTGCGCAGAGCTTCGGCAATCTGTGTCTGATTGGCTTCTCCAGACACCTTCACGTGCACAGAGGGAGAGAAGTCACAGAAAGATCACATCAACGTACAATATACAGCGAATATGCCAAAGCAATAATGTCACTGATTATCCGGGTGTTTCTCACCCTACAGGACGCCGCATATGAGAGAAGGGGATTGCGCAGGTGGTCATGACTGCGGTAATTGTACAGCTCATCCGCAGAGTCTTCACGACTTACACAAGGGGGTGTCATACATGGGGTGTCACACAGGGGGTCTCATACAGGGGGTGTCACACAGGGGGTCTCATACAGGGGGCGTCACATAGGGGGTGTCACACAGGGGATGTCACACAGGGGGTGTCACACAGGGGGAATCATACAGGGGGTGTCATACAAGGGAATCACACAAGGGGTGTCACAAAAGGGGTGTCACAAAAGGGGTGTCACAAAAGGGGTGTCACACAAGGGGGTGTCATACAGGGGGTGTCATACAGGGGGTGTCATACAGGGGGTGTCATACAGGGGGTGTCATACAGGGGGTGTCATACAGGGGAATCACACAGGGGAATCACACAGGGGGTGTCATACAGGGGGTGTCATACAGGGGGTGTCATACAGGGGGTGTCATACAAGGAAATCATACAGGGGGTGTCACACAGGGGGTCTCACACAGGGGGTCTCACACAGGGGGTGTCACACAGGGGGTGTCACACAAGGGGAATCAGACAGGGGGAGTCACACAGGGGGAGTCACACAGGGGGTGTCACACAGGGGGAGTCACACAGGGGGAGTCACACAGGGGGTGTCATACAGGGGGTGTCATACAGGGGGTGTCATACAGGGGAATCACACAGGGGGTGTCACACAGGGGGTGTCACACAGGGGGTGTCACACAGGGGGTGTCACACAGGGGGTGTCATACAGGGGGTCTCATACAGGGGGTGTCATACAAGGGGAATCATACAGGGGGTGTCACACAGGGGGTGTCATACAGGGGGTGTCACACAGGGGGAGTCATACAGGGGGTGTCATACAGGGGGTGTCACACAGGGGGAGTCATACAGGGGGTGTCATACAGGGGAATCATACAGGGGGTGTCACACAGGGGAATCATACAGGGGGTGTCACACAGGGGGAGTCACACAGGGGGTGTCACACAGGGGGAGTCACACAGGGGGTGTCATACAGGGGGTGTCACACAGGGGGAATCATACAGGGGGTGTCATACAGGGGAATCATACAGGGGGTGTCACACAGGGGAATCATACAGGGGGTGTCACACAAGGGGAATCATACAGGGGGTGTCACACAGGGGGTGTCATACAGGGGGTGTCACACAAGGGGAATCATACAGGGGGTGTCACAGAAGGGGTGTCATACAGGGGGTGTCATACAGGGGGTGTCACACAGGGGGTGTCACACAGGGGGTGTCACACAGGGGGTGTCATACAGGGGGTGTCACACAAGGGGAATCATACAGGGGGTGTCATACAGGGGGTGTCACACAGGGGGTGTCATACAGGGGGTGTCATACAGGGGGTGTCACACAGGGGGAATCATACACCTCCCGCTGCATTTGCATTATTGCAAGGATTGCAATTACGAAGCTGCCTGCATGCATACATCATCTATCTATAGCCTGCATGTATAAATCATCTATCTATAGCCTGCATGCATACATCATCTATCTATAGCCTGCATGCATACATCATCTATCTATAGCCTGCATGCATACATCATCTATCTATAGCCTGCATGCATACATCATCTATCTATAGCCTGCATGCATACATCATCTATCTATAGCCTGCATGCATACATCATCTATCTATAGCCTGCATGCATACATCATCTATCTATAGCCTGCATGTATACATCATCTATCTATAGCCTGCGTGCATACATCATCTATCTATAGCCTGCGTGTATACATCATCTAGTGTCCCCTCTAGCTCCGGCGGCAGGCAGGGCGCCGTAGCTAGTGAGGGCAATCTTGTGTGTACGCCGAAGGCGTGCGCGCCCGAAAAGGGGGCGTGGTTACGAAAAGGGGGCGTATCTATAAGACGCGTCCCCTTTTCGTCATACTTGGGGGCGTGCCCGGCGCTTACGGACATGCCGGGCAGCCCCCAAGCGCTGCAGAAAGGGAGAATAGATGCCGGGCGCATGCGCCCGGCGTCTATTCTCCGGCGGTGACCGGGTCACCGCATGTTTGTCCACCCGCGGGACACTGCGTCCCGTGGGTGAGAACGGCTCCCGCAGGCTGTTAGGGCAGGGCGCTTTTTGCCCTCCTCCTGGAGGGCAGGGTGCTTTTTGCCCTCCAGAAGGAGGGCAGGGCGCCGCGCCGCGCTAAAACAGCCTAGCGGGAACGCTAATCATCTATCTATAGCCTGCGTGCATATAACATTTATCTATAGCCTGCGTGCATCCATCATCTATCTATAGCCTGCCTGCATCCATAATCTATCTATAGCCTGCGTGTATACATCATTATCTATAGCCTGCGTGTATACATCATCAATCTACAGCCTGCATGTATACATCATCTATCTATAGCCTGCGTGCATACATCATCTATCTATAGCCTGCATGTATACATCATCTATCTATAGCCTGCGTGCATACATCATCTATCTATAGCCTGCGTGTATACATCATCTATCTATAGCCTGCGTGTATACATCATCCATCTATAGCCTGCGTGTATACATCATCTATCTATGGCCTGCGTGTATACATATCTATAGCCCGCGTGCATACATCATCTATCTATGGCCTGCGTGTATACATCATCCATCTATAGCCTGCGTGTATACATCATCTATCTATAGCCCGCGTGCATACATCATCTATCTATGGCCTGCGTGTATACATATCTATAGCCCGCGTGCATACATCATCTATCTATGGCCTGCGTGTATACATCCATCTATAGCCTGCGTGTATACATCATCCATCTATAGCCTGCGTGTATACATCATCTATCTATAGCCCGCGTGCATACATCATCTATCTATGGCCTGCGTGTATACATATCTATAGCCCGCGTGCATACATCATCTATCTATGGCCTGCGTGTATACATCATCCATCTATAGCCTGCGTGTATACATCATCTATCTATAGCCCGCGTGCATACATCATCTATCTATGGCCTGCGTGTATACATATCTATAGCCCGCGTGCATACATCATCTATCTATGGCCTGCGTGTATACATCCATCTATAGCCTGCGTGTATACATCATCCATCTATAGCCTGCGTGTATACATCATCTATCTATAGCCCGCGTGCATACATCATCTATCTATGGCCTGCGTGTATACATATCTATAGCCCGCGTGCATACATCATCTATCTATGGCCTGCGTGTATACATCATCCATCTATAGCCTGCGTGTATACATCATCTATCTATAGCCCGCGTGCATACATCATCTATCTATGGCCTGCGTGTATACATATCTATAGCCCGCGTGCATACATCATCTATCTATGGCCTGCGTGTATACATCCATCTATGGCCTGCGTGTATACATCCATCTATGGCCTGCGTGTATACATCCATCTATGGCCTGCGTGTATACATCCATCTATGGCCTGCGTGTATACATCCATCTATGGCCTGCGTGTATACATCATCTATCTATAGCCTGCGTGTATACATCATCCATCTATAGCCTGCGTGTATACATCATCCATCTATAGCCTGCGTGTATACATCATCCATCTATAGCCTGCGTGTATACATCATCCATCTATAGCCTGCGTGTATACATCATCTATCTATAGCCTGCGTGTATACATCATCTATCTATAGCCTGCGTGTATACATCATCTATCTATAGCCTGCGTGTATACATCATCTATCTATAGCCTGCGTGTATACATCATCTATCTATAGCCTGCGTGCATACATCATCTATCTATAGCCTGCGTGCATACATATCTATAGCCTGCGTGCATACATATCTATAGCCTGCGTGCATACATATCTATAGCCTGCGTGCATACATATCTATAGCCTGCGTGCATACATATCTATAGCCTGCGTGCATACATATCTATAGCCTGCGTGCATACATATCTATAGCCTGCGTGCATACATATCTATAGCCTGCGTGTATACATATCTATAGCCTGCGTGCATACATATCTATAGCCTGCGTGTATACATCATATATCTATAGCCTACATGCATACATCATCTATCTATAGCCTGCGTGTATACATCATCTATCTATAGCCTGTGTGCATACATATCTATAGCCTGTGTGTATACATCATCTATCTATAGCCTGCGTGCATACATATCTATAGCCTGCATGTATACATCATATCTCTATAGCCTACATGCATACATCATCTATCTATAGCCTGCGTGTATACATAATCTATCTATAGCCTGTGTGCATACATATCTATAGCCTGTGTGTATACATATCTGTAGCCTGCATGCATACATCTATCTATAGCCTGCGTGTATACATATCTATAGCCTGCGTGTATACATCATCTAGCTATAGCCTGCGTGTATACATCATATCTATAGCCTGCATGTATACATCATCTATCTATAGCCTGTATGTATACATTATATATCTATAGCCTGCGTGCATACATCATCTAGCTATAGCCTGCGTGTATACATCATATATCTATAGCCTGCGTGCATACATCATATCTATAGCCTGCGTGCATACAGCATTTCTATAGCCTGCGTGTATACATTATATATCTACAGCCTGCGGGCAGCTTTGCAATTGCGATCGTTGCTGATCAGGTCCAGTAAGTACAGTAAGCCATACAGCCAAACATCCATCATAGGCAAAGGGAATGGGAACTACTGCACTGTGGACCTGATTCAGAGCCGGACGCTCTCTCAGAACGCTCGCTCTGAATCAGGGCGGTATTCTTTTTTTTTGTGAGCCGGCCTCCTGGCCGTTCGCTAAGCTGTAGGTGACGAGACCCTTGTGATAGGGTCTCATCCATCGCAAGCAACAGTGAGCTTCCGGCTATAATAGAGCCGGAAGCTCACTACTGAGGCCGCCCCCAAACGGCAGGCATTTCTTCGGGAACGCCTCCGTTTGGCCAGCCACCCCCCCCCTGCCCACCTCCAAAATGGGGCAAGCTGTCACTCAAAATCAACAGCCGCCCGGTTTTGGTGCGAGACCCGTAGCGACGGAGCGCCGTCGCTGGCCAGGTCTCGCGCATGCCAGAGCCATCTCCGGCGTGCGCAGTGAGGGACCATCCACCCGCTTGCGAGTGGGTCTGAATCAGGCCCTGTGTGTGTGTAACACAAGTTTCATTTTGCACTGAACGAATATGTAACAATATGATGAAGTTTTACTTGTTACATCTAATTTCTTATGGCCACATACACGGCAATAGGAAATTACAATACGGTATTACTGCCAATACACTAGTGAATAAGGGCCCGGCACGGCGAAGAGCTACCGCTATTACTTTACTTCCAGGTATAGACCTGGCGAATCTACACATGCGCCATTCTGGGCTGCAGGTGAGGGGTCTGAGCGAATAAGCAGAACCGCAGGTTACTATGGGCTAACGCCATCTGAGGACGCGCTTAGGTAGCTCCACAGATCTTGGTAAATTTGTTTTAATTGCAGTTCCCATAGACATCTATGGGGACAGGTTTTGCAAATGATAGTAGAGGGACCACGACACATATCCTCATTATAAATACAATCATTACATAAAAATGTGGCGAGACTCAGAAAAACTGACATTTTCAGAAGACTGGACACAAATTTAGTTTGATAAATAAGCCCCTAAATCAGAAGCAGATATTGTAATCACAGAGAACTAGAACAACGTACGAATCTCTCACCTTAACATTTTCCTCTCCAGAGAGGAGCTCCGAGTAGCCAGCCTCGGTGGCCAGCAGTCCAACAAACACGATCTGCGGCCGCTGCACGATAAAGGCCTCCACGGCTTTGTCCGTAACATGCTTCCTCCCAGAGATGTCTAATGAAACTAAACTGCGCAAGATATCCTTCTGCTCCAGCAAGCGGCACGCTATGTCCGAGGTGAACTGCTTGTCATCAGATATATCCAGATGGCTGAGGTACTTCAGCTCCTTAATCACTTCCAGGATTTGAGTGGTGGTCATTTTTAGACACTTGAGATGGTGCATAGTGAGGGACTGGAGTCGGTCTCTGCAGCCCAGCAGCGCAGTAATGTCCGTTACCGAGGTGTTGGATATATCCAGGCTCTCCAGTCTGGGGAGTGAAGCCACGTCGGCCAGATCTTCATTATAGAACAAGACATTGGTGATGCTCAGAGCTCGGAGACCAGACAAGCAGCTGAAGCATCGCTCATACGGGTCCTCCAGAGACAGAGTCAGGGAGTTGAGGATCAAGCACTGGAGGTTTTCTCTGATCCACTTGCTGCTACCGAGTCCGCTAATGATGTCAGTGATGGTTATGTCAGCATTGACCCCAGTGGCATCCAGTTCCACCAGTTTGTGGTGGCAGAAAGCTCGGCGAAAGGCTGCCGCTGAAATCTTTGCCTTGCGGATACAAGCGCGCTTCAGTCGCAGTTGGTTTCCTCGGAAGACTCCAACAGTAACTTCGTTTAGCTGCCCTAGAGATGGTACAACCACAGATTTATGCCGACAGGCTCAGATATAAAACACAGAGCATTGTATACACCTTGTGTTCTCCATAGTAATCACCATACAAGACCCAGCGCAGGTTATTACACAGAGCATTGTATACACCTTGTGTTCTCCATAGTAATCACCATACAAGACCCAGCGCAGGTTATTACACAGAGCATTGTATACACCTTGTGTTCTCCATAGTAATCACCATACAAGACCCAGCGCAGGTTATTACACAGAGCATTGTATACACCTTGTGTTCTCCATAGTAATCACCATACAAGACCCAGCGCAGGTTATTACACAGAGCATTGTATACACCTTGTGTTCTCCATAGTAATCACCATACAAGACCCAGCGCAGGTTATTACACAGAGCATTGTATACACCTTGTGTTCTCCATAGTAATGACCATACAAGACCCAGCGCAGGTTATTACACAGAGCATTGTATACACCTTGTGTTCTCCATAGTAATCACCATACAAGACCCAGCGCAGGTTATTACACAGAGCATTGTATACACCTTGTGTTCTCCATAGTAATCGCCATACAAGACCCAGCGCAGGTTATTACACAGAGCATTGTATACACCTTGTGTTCTCCATAGTAATCTCCATACAAGACCCAGCGCAGGTTATTACACAGAGCATTGTATACACCTTGTGTTCTCCATAGTAATCGCCATACAAGACCCAGCGCAGGTTATTACACAGAGCATTGTATACACCTTGTGTTCTCCATAGTAATCGCCATACAAGACCCAGCGCAGGTTATTACACAGAGCATTGTATACACCTTGTGTTCTCCATAGTAATCACCATACAAGACCCAGCGCAGGTTATTACACAGAGCATTGTATACACCTTGTGTTCTCCATAGTAATCACCATACAAGACCCAGCGCAGGTTATTACACAGAGCATTGTATACACCTTGTGTTCTCCATAGTAATCACCATACAAGACCAAGCGCAGGTTATAACACAGAGCATTATATACACCATGTGTTCTCCTTAGTAATCACCATACAAGACCAAGCGCAGGTTATAACACAGAGCATTATATACACCATGTGTTCTCCTTAGTAATCACCATACAAGACCCAGCGCAGGTTATTACACAGAGCATTGTATACACCTGTGTTCTCCATAGTAATGACCATACAAGACCCAGCGCAGGTTATTACACAGAGCATTGTATACACCTTGTGTTCTCCATAGTAATCACCATACAAGACCCAGCGCAGGTTATTACACAGAGCATTGTATACACCTTGTGTTCTCCATAGTAATCACCATACAAGACCCAGCGCAGGTTATTACACAGAACATTGTATACACCTTGTGTTCTCCATAGTAATCGCCATACAAGACCCAGCGCAGGTTATTACACAGAGCATTGTATACACCTTGTGTTCTCCATAGTAATCTCCATACAAGACCCAGCGCAGGTTATTACACAGAGCATTGTATACACCTTGTGTTCTCCATAGTAATCGCCATACAAGACCCAGCGCAGGTTATTACACAGAGCATTGTATACACCTTGTGTTCTCCATAGTAATCGCCATACAAGACCCAGCGCAGGTTATTACACAGAGCATTGTATACACCTTGTGTTCTCCATAGTAATCACCATACAAGACCCAGCGCAGGTTATTACACAGAGCATTGTATACACCTTGTGTTCTCCATAGTAATCACCATACAAGACCCAGCGCAGGTTATTACACAGAGCATTGTATACACCTTGTGTTCTCCATAGTAATCACCATACAAGACCAAGCGCAGGTTATAACACAGAGCATTATATACACCATGTGTTCTCCTTAGTAATCACCATACAAGACCCAGCGCAGGTTATTACACAGAGCATTGTATACACCTGTGTTCTCCATAGTAATGACCATACAAGACCCAGCGCAGGTTATTACACAGAGCATTGTATACACCTTGTGTTCTCCATAGTAATCACCATACAAGACCCAGCGCAGGTTATTACACAGAGCATTGTATACACCTTGTGTTCTCCATAGTAATCACCATACAAGACCCAGCGCAGGTTATTACACAGAGCATTGTATACACCTTGTGTTCTCCATAGTAATCACCATACAAGACCCAGCGCAGGTTATTACACAGAACATTGTATACACCTTGTGTTCTCCATAGTAATCGCCATACAAGACCCAGCGCAGGTTATTACACAGAGCATTGTATACACCTTGTGTTCTCCATAGTAATCTCCATACAAGACCCAGCGCAGGTTATTACACAGAGCATTGTATACACCTTGTGTTCTCCATAGTAATCGCCATACAAGACCCAGCGCAGGTTATTACACAGAGCATTGTATACACCTTGTGTTCTCCATAGTAATCGCCATACAAGACCCAGCGCAGGTTATTACACAGAGCATTGTATACACCTTGTGTTCTCCATAGTAATCGCCATACAAGATTCAGCGCAGGTTATTACACAGAGCATTGTATACACCCTGTGTTCTCCATAGTAATCGCCATACAAGACCAAGCGCAGGTTATTACACAGAGCATTGTATACACCTTGTGTTCTCCATAGTAATCACCATACAAGACCCAGCGCAGGTTATTACACAGAGCATTGTATACACCTTGTGTTCTCCATAGTAATCGCCATACAAGACCAAGCGCAGGTTATTACACAGAGCATTGTATACACCTTGTGTTCTCCATAGTAATCGCCATACAAGACCCAGCGCAGGTTATTACACAGAGCATTGTTTACACCTTGTGTTCTCCATAGTAATAGCCATACAAGACCCAGCGCAGGTTATTACACAGAGCATTGTATACACCTTGTGTTCTCCATAGTAATCGCCATACAAGACCAAGCGCAGGTTATTACACAGAGCATTGTTTACACCTTGTGTTCTCCATAGTAATAGCCATACAAGACCCAGCGCAGGTTATTACACAGAGCATTGTATACACCTTGTGTTCTCCATAGTAATCGCCATACAAGACCAAGCGCAGGTTATTACACAGAGCATTGTATACACCTTGTGTTCTCCATAGTAATCACCATACAAGACCCAGCGCAGGTTATTACACAGAGCATTGTATACACCTTGTGTTCTCCATAGTAATCGCCATACAAGACCCAGCGCAGGTTATTACACAGAGCATTGTATACACCTTGTGTTCTCCATAGTAATCGCCATACAAGACCCAGCGCAGGTTATTACACAGAGCATTGTTTACACCTTGTGTTCTCCATAGTAATAGCCATACAAGACCCAGCGCAGGTTATTACACAGAGCATTGTATACACCTTGTGTTCTCCATAGTAATCGCCATACAAGACCCAGCGCAGGTTATTACACAGAGCATTGTATACACCTTGTGTTCTCCATAGTAATCACCATACAAGACCCAGCACAGGTTATTACACAGAGCATTGTATACACCTTGTGTTCTCCATAGTAATCACCATACGAGACCCAGCGCAGGTTATTACACAGAGCATTGTATACACCTTGTGTTCTCCATAGTAATCGCCATACAAGACCAAGCGCAGGTTATTACACAGAGCATTGTATACACCTTGTGTTCTCCATAGTAATCGCCATACAAGACCCAGCGCAGGTTATTACACAGAGCATTGTTTACACCTTGTGTTCTCCATAGTAATAGCCATACAAGACCCAGCGCAGGTTATTACACAGAGCATTGTATACACCTTGTGTTCTCCATAGTAATCGCCATACAAGACCCAGCGCAGGTTATTACACAGAGCATTGTTTACACCTTGTGTTCTCCATAGTAATAGCCATACAAGACCCAGCGCAGGTTATTACACAGAGCATTGTATACACCTTGTGTTCTCCATAGTAATCGCCATACAAGACCAAGCGCAGGTTATTACACAGAGCATTGTATACACCTTGTGTTCTCCATAGTAATCACCATACAAGACCCAGCGCAGGTTATTACACAGAGCATTGTATACACCTTGTGTTCTCCATAGTAATCGCCATACAAGACCCAGCGCAGGTTATTACACAGAGCATTGTATACACCTTGTGTTCTCCATAGTAATCGCCATACAAGACCCAGCGCAGGTTATTACACAGAGCATTGTTTACACCTTGTGTTCTCCATAGTAATAGCCATACAAGACCCAGCGCAGGTTATTACACAGAGCATTGTATACACCTTGTGTTCTCCATAGTAATCGCCATACAAGACCCAGCGCAGGTTATTACACAGAGCATTGTATACACCTTGTGTTCTCCATAGTAATCACCATACAAGACCCAGCACAGGTTATTACACAGAGCATTGTATACACCTTGTGTTCTCCATAGTAATCACCATACGAGACCCAGCGCAGGTTATTACACAGAGCATTGTATACACCTTGTGTTCTCCATAGTAATCGCCATACAAGACCCAGCGCAGGTTATTACACAGAGCATTGTATACACCTTGTGTTCTCCATAGTAATCGCCACACAAGACCCAGCGCAGGTTATTACACAGAGCATTGTATACACCTTGTGTTCTCCATAGTAATCACCATACAAGATCCAGCGCAGGTTATTACTTTTATGTGTAAGTATTTATAAGAAGAGGGCGTATGCCATGTAGTACTGGAAACTGCACCCACATACCCACCTGTCACCCCCCCAGGCTCCCCTTCCACCGCTGGTGCCCATTCCTCCTGTCACCCCCCCAGGCTCCCCTAGCACCGCTGATACCCATTCCTCCTGTCACCTCCCCAGACTCCCCTTCCACCGCTAATGCCCATTCCCACCTGTCACCTCCCCCCGGCTCCCCTACCACCGCTGGTGCCCATTCCTCCTGTCACCCCATTAGGCTCCCCTACCACCGCTGGTGCCCATTCCCACCTGTCACCTCCCCCCGGCTCCCCTACCATCACTGGTGCCCATTCCTCCTGTCACCCCCCCAGGCTCCCCTACCACCGCTGATGCCCATTCCTCCTGTCACCACCCAGGGTCCCCTTCCACCACTGATGCCCATTCCTCCTGTCACCCCCCCAGGCTGCCCTTCCACCGCTGATGCCCATTCCTCCTGTTCCCCCCCAGGCTCCCCTTCCACCGCTGATGCCCATTCCTCCTGTCACCCCCCCAGGCTCCCCTTCCACCGCTGATGCCCATTCCTCCTGTCACCCCCCCCCCAGGCTCCCCTTCCAACGCTGATGCCCATTCCTCCTGTCACCCCCCCAGGCTGCCCTTACACCGCTGATGCCCATTCCCACCTGTCACCCCCCCCCAGGCTGCCCTTACAACGCTGATGCCCAGTCCTCCTGTCACCCCCCCAGGCTCCCCTTCCACCGCTGATGCCCATTCCTCCTGTCACCCCCCCAGGCTGCCCTTACACCGCTGATGCCCATTCCTCCTGTCACCCCCCCAGGCTGCCCTTACACCGCTGATGCCCATTCCTCCTGTCACCCCCCAGGCTCCCCTAACACCGCTGATGCCCATTCCTCCTGTCACCCCCCCAGGCTCCCCTACCACCGCTGATGCCCATTCCTCCTGTCACCCCCCCAGGCTCCCCTACCACCGCTGATGCCCATTCCTCCTGTCCCAATCAATCCTTTTATGTGCTTTAAAAAAACACAAACAAAAACATTATACTGACAAAACTCTAAGGTAGGTGCGAGTTGGGTCACTGGTCTCACGCCAAACTCGCACTGCGAACTTCATTCGCAATCCAATTCAGACTTGCATTGAGTTTTCAGAGGAAATTTGTGGGGGTTTTGCGGGCACCCCCCTAACCGGGTGAAAAGATAGGGAAAATCTTTATTTTAGGGTAAAAATGCCAGAACACAGTGCAGAACCCCTGCTGCACCCCTCCCAATGAATAATCAGGCACTTGGAGAAGTTTAAATAGCATAATTTGGCCAATAAATAAAAGATATGCCAGTATATGTGTGAATTTCTCTAAAAAGCTCAATAATGATTTAAAAAATGTGGGACAAGTAGGTGGAGGTGTAAATGATGAGGGACAGGTATGTGGAGGTGTAAATGATGCGGGACAGGTAGGTGGAGGTGTAAATGATGCGGGACAGGTAGGTGGAGGTGTAAATGATGGGGGACAGGTAGGTGGAGGTGTAAATGATGGGGGACAGGTATGTGGAGGTGTAAATGATGGGGGACAGGTATGTGGAGGTGTAAATGATGGGGGACAGGTATGTGGAGGTGTAAATGATGGAGGACAGGTATGTGGAGGTGTAAATGATGTGGGACAGGTAGGTGGAGGTGTAAATGATGAGGGACAGGTAGGTGGAGGTGTAAATGATGTGGGACAGGTAGGTGGAGGTGTAAATGATGTGGGACAGGTAGGTGGAGGTGTAAATGATGTGGGACAGGTAGGTGGAGGTGTAAATGATGTGGGACAGGTAGGTGGAGGTGTAAATGATGTGGGACAGGTAGGTGGAGGTGTAAATGATGTGGGACAGGTAGGTGGAGGTGTAAATGATGTGGGACAGGTAGGTGGAGGTGTTGTATTGACGGGAAAGGAATTTTAGAAATGGTAGATAAGAGTTTTACAAACTTCTATAAGAAGACTGAAAAATTACTATACAAAAATGTGTCTTCCCCCAAATACTGGAAAGACTTTAATATGATGAAAAAACACCTGTTTGTTAAAATTTTTCCATCACTAATAAAAAGTAGCCATTTGACAGCATGTAAGAAACCTCCAGAAACTTTCCTTATGGCCACTAACAGCCTTCTATAAGGTCCTGCTATTTCAGCTATCACCAACAGCCTGCTATCTGTTATCACTAAGCCTCTTATGGTCCTGCTATCTCAGTTGTCACTAACAGCCTTCTATATGGTCCTGCTATCTGTTATCACTAAGCCTCTTATGGTCCTGCTATCTCAGTTGTCACTAACAGCCTTCTATATGGTCCTGCTATCTCAGTTGTCACTAACAGCCTTCTATATGGTCCTGCTATCTCAGTTGTCACTCACAGCCTTCTATATGGTCCTGCTATCTCAGTTGTCATTAAGCCTCTATATGGTCCTGCTATCTCAGTTGTCATTAAGCCTCTACATGGTCCTGCTATCTCAGTTGTCATTAAGCCTCTATATGGCCCTGCTATCGAAGTTGTCACTTACAGCCTTCTATATGGCCCTGCTATCGAAGTTGTCACTTACAGCCTTCTATATGGTCCTGCTACCTCAGTTGTCACTTACAGCCTTCTATATGGTCCTGCTACCTCAGTTGTCACTAACAGCATCTTATGCTATCTCAGATGCCCCTTTTTTGGGGTTAAGGATAATTTCCCCACTTTTCATGCCTTTCTCCCAGTTCACTTTTGTGTAAAAGTCGCACAACCTCATCACGAGTTCTGCGAATTGGCATTTCCATCGGATCGCTTATTTCTCGAGTGCCCACATTCACGCAACGTATGAGAGTTTCGCACCTAATAGGACTGTCCCCTAAGTATTGTGTAAGAAATGAACATTGGGCTTATATTGATCATGTATTGAAGTAAAAAAAAAAAAAAATTTATGTCATACCTGGCTAAGTTCTTTTCTTCTAACTCAACAGGGGACACAGGGACTACGCAGGCAGGTGGAGTCTGGGCACCAAACAGTTAATTTCAGAGTTGTGCAGCCCAGGCTCCTCCTCCCCTACACCCCGCCGCCAGCCCAGGCTCCTCCTACCCTACACCCTGCTGCCAGCCCAGGGAGGTCAGTCAAGTTAGCAAGCCCAAGGCAGGAGCGGGAAGGAGGTGAAGGAAGACCGTCACAAACAGACAAAAACACCTGAAGAGACAGGGAAACCAGAACACAAGGAGAAACCCCGCCAGTCAGGTGCGTCAGGGTGGGTGCCCTGTGTCCCCTACGGAGTTAGAAGAAAAGGACTTAACCAGGTATGACAAGTCTCCTTTTCTTCTTCACCCTTCCATAGAGGACGCAGGGACGTCCAAAAGCAATTCCCCCAGGGTAGGGGACGCTGCTGAGCTGCACTGAGTATCCATCACCCAAAGGCCGCATCCGCAGAGGCGAAGGAATCAAATGCATAAAAGAGAATAAGAGCACGAGCAGAAGACCATGTGGCTTCCCTGCAAAGATGCCCCGCAGAGGCGCCACGACAAACTGCCCAAGAGGTACCAACCGATCTTGTGGAATGAGCAGTTACCATAGCCGGGGGGTTCCGCCACCAAGTACACGTGGCGGATGGTTAAGCGGAGCCACCTGTCCAAGGTCTGCTTCGTAGTCAGCCAGCCCCACTTGTGGAAACCAGAGAGAATGAAAAGGGAATCAGACTTATGGATATCCTTAGTACATTCTACATACAACATCTAAAGAGGCATCCTTCGGAGACTGAAAACCCAGGAACACAATCTCCTGATTGAGGTGGAATCTGGAAACCACCTTCGGAAGGTAGCCTAGTCGAATACGAAGAACGGCCCGGTCAGAGTGAAAGAAGTCAGACACTCTCCGAGCCGAAGCAATAGCCAGAAGGAAAATAGTCTTCTACTTGAGCCAACAAAGGCCCACCGGATCCAAAGGCTCAAAGGGAGGTAACTGAAAAGCCCGAAGCACCAGGGACAAGTCCCACGGAGCCACCGGTGGAACAAACAGAGGCTGCACATGGTGAACTCCCTGACAGAAGGTACGAACATCTGGAATCACGGCAATAGGTCTCTGAAAGAGAACAGAGACCTGAATTTTAAGAAAGACACACGAAGACCCAAATCCAGACCGGCCTGTAGAATCTGGAATTAAGACCCCAGGAAGAATACCAGGAGAAATGTGCACGCCAAATCAGATGATAACCTCTAGCGGATGAAGGCTTTTCACGGTTGGTGCGAATGACCAACCGTGAAAAACCTTTAGTTCTCAAGACTGATGTCTCAAGAGCCACCCCGTCAAAGCAAGCAGAGTCAGGTCCGGGTGGAATCACAAGCCTTGAGACAGAAGATTCGGCCATGGAGGAAGACGCAGCGGAGCGTCGATGGAGAGGCTCAGAAATCTGCTTACCAAGCCCTCTGCGGCCAATTGGGAGCTACCAGAATCACGGTGCCACCTTCTAACTTCAATTGCGGAGAACCCTCGACAAAAGCAAGATCGGAGGAAATACGTACATGAGTTTGAAAGTCCATTGAACCACCAAGGAGTCCACCAGAAGAGCTCCTGGGTCTCTGGTGCGAGATCCGTACTTTGGGACATTGTGGTTGTACTGAGACGCCATCAAATTGACGTCCGGCAGGCCAAAACGATGAGCTAGAAGCTAAAAGACGTCTGGATAAAGAGCCCACTCGCCTGAGTGGATGGCCCGTCAACTTAGAAAATCCACTTCCCAATTTTGGACAACCGGAATGAAAAACGCCGACAGAGCTGGAACCTGACGCTCTACCCAACGGAGAATGCGACTCACCTTTCATGGTGCCGCAACTGCGAGTGCCGCCCTGATGGTTTATGTAAGCGACGGCCCACGCATTGACTGACTGTACCTGGACTGGCCGATGTTAATGGAATTGCTGAGCCTGACCAGAGAGCCCTGAAGACAGTTAAAAGTTCCAGGACACTGATCGGGAGATGGCTCTCCTGAGTTGTCCATAGACCCTTGAAGGACTGCTGGTAGGTCACAGCTCCCCACCCATCCAGGCATCATGCCAGGTAGAGGCCCGTCCCGTCAATCGGTAGGCTTGTCGGCTGCTTTAGTAGCTGGGTGTCTGGTAGGCCAGGACTGCTTGCTTTTGGGCTTGGCGGTCTTAGCGGAAGAATTCTGGGTCCTAGGAAAAGACTGTCCCTTGGCCTTCCCTTGCGGGCGAAAGGAAGATGCTGGAGCTCTAGGGGCTGCTGCCAAAGGCAAAAACACTGTCTTGGACGCCGCCATCGTGGCTACTATATTATCCAATTCCAATCCAAAAAGAACATCGCCAGAATAAGGAAGGGCCTCCTTAGAGTCTGAGTCAGCACGCCAGGAGCGCAGCCAGAGGTCCCGTCTGGCCAACAACGAAGAAGCTGACACCTTGGAGGTTAAGATGCCAGTGTCAAGAGCCACTTCAAGATACGAAGTGGTCTGCTTAATATGCGCCACCATAGGTAATAGCTGTTTGCCATAGTCCCCTGACGAAAGGCCCTCCTCTAGGCCATCTGCCCAAGAGCCAATCGCCTTAGCCACCCACGCAGATGCAAGGGCCGGACGTGCGATTACACCTGCTTGCACATAATTCCCTTGAGGAAATTTTCCAACTTCCTGTCTGTTGGACCCTTAAGGGAAGCCGTATTCGATATAGGGAGGGTATAATTCTTGATAAGACAGGCAATGTGCACATCAACTGGAGGAGGAGACTCCCATTTGCTACGCACCACGGCAGGGAGTGGGTAAAAGGACGCAATGCGCTTGGAGACCTGAAACCGCCTGTTAGGAGCAGCCCAAGCCTCCGCTAGTATTTCCTCAAGCTGTTCGGATTTAGGAAACTCCACAAACCTTTTTCTGATGTTTGCAAAACGGCGCCTTGGGTCTAGGAGACGGCTCCTCATCCTCAATAGAAAGGACTGAGCTAACCGCCTTAACTAAGGGTGTCTGCGCTGTGACTACTGGAAATAGCTGCTCAATAGTGAATTAAAATCGAAAGTGTCAAATTGAGTGCTTGAAAAAACAAGAGATATGGTAAGAACTTACCTTTGTTATCTCTGTTTCTACGAAGTCCATAGGGTCCACAGGGTTGACCTTGGGGTTATAGCTGGAACAGGATCCATGGGCACCACACAGTTAAGCTTTTAGCTCCCAGGATGCACTTGGGTCCTCCTCTATACCTCGCCCCCGATCCACAGGCACCTCAGTTGGTAAGCAGCCTAGGCCGGAGGAGAATATGGAACAGAGAGAAGGAAGACTGGAACACACAAGAAACCATACTCACAGCAATAGGAGACGGAAAACCGGTGACCAGCCACACAGCCCATTTGAAGCCAGGTGCGTCAGGGCGGGCGCCCTGTGGACCCTATGGACTTCGTAGAAACAGAGATAACAAAGGTAAGTTCTTACCATATCTCTTGTTTTCTACTTCAGGGTCCATAGGGGGTCCACAGGGTTGACCTTGGGGATGTCCCAAAGCAGTTCAACTAAGGGCGGGGACGCTCCTGTGCTGAAAGGAGCACCCGGCGCCCAAAGGAAGCATCCTGAGAGGCGAAGGTGTCAAACGCATAGAACCTCAAAAACGTTTGAATAGAAGACCAAGTGGCCGCCTTACACAGCTGAACAGCAGAAGCGCCACGTCTAGCAGCCCAAGAGGGACCCACAGAACGAGTGGAATGAGCCTTAACAGAGGCTGGCACAGGTAAACCCTCTTGTGCATAAGCCTCACAAATAACGGAACGAAGCCAACGGGCTAACGTTTGTTTGTTGGCAGGCCAACCCCTCTTGTGAAAACCAAAGAGGATAAACAAGGAATCAGACTTCCTAACCGAAGCCGTCCGGTCTACATAAATTCTAAGCGCCCGGACCACATCTAAGGAAGTCTCACCAGCTGAAAGACCAGGGGACTGAAAAGCTGGCACAACAAGTTCCTGATTAATGTGGAACTTCGAGACCACTTTGGGCAAAAACTCAGGACGAGTGCGGAGCACCGCTCTGTCCTGGAGAAAAATCAGGAAAGGAGGGCGACAGGAAAGCGCCCCCAATTCAGACACCCTCCTGGCCGAAGCAATTGCCAGGAGAAAAACCGTCTTAAATGTCAGCCACTTGAGCTCCACCGCCTCAAGAGGCTCAAACGGAGGACCCTGCAGGACCCGTAGCACCACCGCCAAGTCCCAAGGAGCCACAGGAGGCACAAAGGGAGGCTGGATCCTGAGAACACCCTGGAAAAAGGTGTGAACGTCTGGTAGTATTGCAATCCGCCGTTGAAACCACACGGACAAGGCGGACACATGAACCTTCAGAGATGCAAGGCGTAAGCCGAGATCCAATCCTGACTGAAGAAATTCCAAGATCCTAGAAACTCGGAACACCTGAGGATCATAATGTCTGGACTCACACCACTGAAAGTAAGTGTGCCACACTCTGTGATAAATCCGTGCTGAAGCAGGCTTGTGTGCCCGGAGCATGGTACCAATAACCGAACTGGAGAAGCCCCGAGACCTCAAGACGGCTGTCTCAAGAGCCACGCCGTCAAAGACAGCCGACCCAGATCCGGGTAAAGGCAGGGCCCCTGAGACAACAGGTCCCGACGCTGAGGAAGAAGGTACGGAGCGTCGATGGAGAGGCTCCTGAGATCGGAGTACCAAGGACGTCTGGGCCACGCCGGAGCTACCAGCACGAGCATGCCGCCGTCCTGCTTGAATTTCCGCAGAACCCGAGGAAGCAGGGATAGCGGAGGAAACAGATACGCCAGGTGAAACGTCCATTTCACCGACAGCGCGTCCACCAGACTTGCACCTGCGTCTCTTGTCCTTGACCCGTAAACGGGCAACTTGTGATTGTGACGGGAGGCCATCAAGTCCAGCTCCGGCAGTCCCCACCTGTCCACGAGTAGCTGAAACACCTCTGGGTGAAGCGACCATTCCCCGGGATGCACGTCGTGACGGCTGAGGAAGTCCGCCTCCCAATTGAGGACTCCGGGGATGAAGACCGCCGAGATCGCCGGAATGTGACCCTCCGCCCAAGTCAGGATACGAGACACCTCCGACATCGCTGCCTGACTGCGAGTTCCGCCTTGGTGGTTGATATACGCCACCGTGGTGGCGTTGTCGGACTGCACCTGTACCGCCCTTCCGTGAAGAGCGGGGCCGGACGACTGCAGGGCCCTGTATACAGCCCGCAGTTCCAGGATGTTGATGGGGAGAAGTGCTTCTTCCGCTGACCAACGACCCTGAAGCGACAAAGAGCCGGTCACTGCCCCCCAACCCCGGAGACTGGCATCCGTCGTGAGCAGGACCCAGTCCGGGATCCAAAATGGGCGCCCCTCGACCAGATGAGCTGTCTGAAGCCACCAAGCCAAAGATTGCCGAACGTCCGGAGACAACACCAGCACCTGAGAGCGGATCCGGTGAGGTAACCCGTTCCATTCTGATAGAATCAGCCCCTGCAGGGGCCGGGAATGGAACTGGGCAAATTCCACCATGTCGAATGTCGACACCATGGACCCCAGAACTCTCATAGCCGAATGGACCGACAGGCGGCAACGGCTCAGGCAACTGTGTATCCGCAGCTGTAGGGAGGCGACCTTCTCCGGAGTCAGGAAGATCCTTTGCTGACGCGAATCCAGCAGGGCTCCCAAATGAACCATCCGCTGAGATGGAATCAGGGAGGACTTTTTCCAATTTATCAACCACCCGTGTGCTTGCAGGCAAGCGATCGTCAGGTGGAGATGTTGAAGCAGTACCTCCGGGGAGCTCGCCAGCAACAGGAGGTCGTCCAGATACGGCAGCAGCCGTACATTCTGGTTCCGAAGATGTGCGGCCATGACCGCCATAATCTTCGTGAACACCCTCGGTGCCGTGGAGAGACCAAAGGGTAGCGCCCGGAACTGATAGTGGTGTTGAAGGATAGCGAACCTCAGATACCGCTGGTGTGAAGATGCTATCGGAACATGGAGGTAGGCGTCCTGGATGTCCAGGGACACCATGTAATCCCCCGGTTCCATCGCCAGAATGATGGAACGTAACGTTTCCATCCTGAACTTGGGAACTCTGAGGAATTTGTTCAGAGACTTCAAGTTGAGGATAGGGCGATGAGAACCATTGGGTTTCTGCACCAGAAACAGAGACGAATAATACCCCGTCCCTCGTTGTGATAGAGGAACGGGAACAATGACCCCTGCTTTCAGCAAGGACTCTATAGCCTCCTGAACCTGTAACGCCTTGGTCTTGTCCTGAGAAGGACTTGTGCAGAAAAACTGGTGGGGTGGTCTGTGCCGAAAAGACAGGGCGTACCCCTGGGAGACCACTTCTCGAACCCAGGCATCCGTGGTGGTATTGTGCCAGCACTGGGCAAATAGAAGAAGTCGGCCTCCCACTCTGAGGTCCCCCAGAGGGAGGCCCGTCCCATCAGGCCGCAGGTTTATCTTCCTGCTTGGAAGAAGGGCGCCGAGCACTCCAGGCTTGCTTCTTGGGTTTAGAGGCAGTCTTACTCGCAGACTGTCTCGGGAAGGACTGACCTTTCGCCTTACCCTGAACCCGAAAGGAACGAAAAGCCAAACTCCGAACCTTAGCAGGCAGTGCCGCCGAAGGGAGGAAGGCCGACTTGGATTTAGCCAGGGTGTCCACTATTTTGTCCAAGTCCGGACCAAATAGTAATTCACCATTGAAAGGTAAGGCCTCCAGACCCTTCTTTGAATCAGAGTCCGCTCTCCAGGACCGCAACCACAAGGATCGGCGGCCAGACACCGCTGCAGCCGATACCCGCGAGGTCAGCAGACTAGCATCTAAAGAAGCTTCACCAATGTAAGAAGCAGCGTCCCTCATTTGTCCCAACAACGCCCGCTGGACATCCGGAGCGTCGTCTGGGAAGGTATCTTCCAATGCATTGGCCCACCCCTCAATGGCCTTGGCCACCCAGGAGATGGCCATGGACGGTCGGGCCACCGCCCCGGAGAGGGAGTAAATAGACTTTAAGCAAGTCTCAACTTTCCTGTCCGTGGGATCCTTCAGCGAGGATATCGACGGTAATGGTAAGGTGGCGCCCCGAGTTAAACGGGTGACATGGGAATCCACCGCCGGTGGAGTTTCCCATTTTTTACAATGTGCCTCAGGGAAGGGGTAATTAGAAGCCAACCGCTTCTGAGGAAGGAATCTCTTACTGGGCGCCTGCCAAGCTACCGCCATATGATCCGTCAACTGATCCGACAGGGGAAACACCGCAGAAGCCACCTTAGTTTTTTTGAAACTAGGAAACTTCGACTTAGGAACCGGTGCCTCATCCTCTATAAGAAGAATAGCTTGCACCGCCCTAACTAGTGCTCGCACATTAATGGACGACTTGGTATCCATTTCCTGGACCGAGGCGTCCGAGTCAGTGTCATCAGGGACCTCCCCATCATCTGAGGAACCCTCTGAGTCCGATACCTGAGCAGCCCGTGTCATGAGTGGGCGTTTAGAAATCCTAGAAGGCATGTCAGTCTGCAACATTGACTGAAAAGCCGAGGAAGCGGCCGCCAAATTTTGCACGGAGTTGGAGAGCACATCCACCCATGGTGGAGGCGTCGCCATAGGGGCCTGAAAAGGTACCACAGGCTGCTGCGGCACAGGGGAAGCCTGTATATACATAGGCAACCCCGCATAGGGACCTACTGATTGAGACCCAGGAGGACTCCGCAATAACTGCGGGACACCCGGGGAATGGGGGATGGTCGGCTGGGGCACCGCCCTAGTAGGGAGAGCAGTCGGGACCGACAGACGGTCCGCAATAGACACCAGCACTTGAGAAAACATCGCCCACGGTGGTTCCTGCGCCAGAGAAGGTCTGGATGGGCCAGGAGCCACCTGGCATCGACTACACAGGCCATCCTGTGACAAATCCTCCCTATCTACTCCTGCAGAACAGCGTCCGCAGGAGGCCAACACCGGAGCCACTGAGCGCTCAACCTCCTCGTCTGACATGACAGAATATATTATATATCTGGCACCAGGGTAGAAGTAAAACGCACTCACCGGTGTGCTGAACAACAGCCCACAATATGGCACTGAGTAGCACACAACTGTATGTGACGGACCTCACAAATACGTGATCTATATAAGTGAGGTCAGTAGAAACGCCCCTCCCCCACACACCTGCAGGGCTTGTAGGAGAAGTAAAGGGATAGGTATAAGCTGACAGTAAGCGGAAAATAAGCACAGACAGGCAGCACTAGCAAAAGTCACATACCATGCAGGAAGATATACTCACTGCACCTTTACACTACAATCAACCTGCCCAGATTCAGTGTCTGGGAGGGCTATAGTGCTGTGTACACTGTCCTTAATCAGGGGAGAGGTACACAGGGGGACCGGTCCGCGTGCTCCCCGAGATCTGCGCTGCCACTGGGAAAATGGCCGCTGGAGACCTCAGAGGAGGAGTGGCCGAGTAGATGCAGCTCAGCGACGCCAGACTGCGTGCTGAAAGGCGCGCTGAGCTGAGGGGAGGAGCCGCTGAACAGGGAAGGCTTCCTCCCCTGGCTGGCCATAACCCCAGGGATGCTGGCTTCCCGCTTGCCCCTTTATCCCTGGTGGTCTAGTGGTCCCACGGGTTATGGGGGGGGCCCGCCGCCACTGCCAGCAGCCTCCGGTCTGTCCCCAGGACCGGAGGCTAAAGGACTGCATTTAAGGCATTCCGCGCGCCGCCGCTAGCCAGCGACGCGCGGCTTACCTGAATCCCCGGCGACTCCGGCAGCAGTCCTGGGAGGTAGACAGAGTCCGGCTAGTACGGACTCTGCCCTCCCGCCGCGATCCCCAGATCAGTACTGGCGTCGCGACGCCAGTCGGGGATCAGAGCGGCAGCGTGGGCGTCTGTACAGACAGCCCTTCGCTGCCGTCTGTAGTAAAAAGATTAAAAATAAATAAAATCTAACTTAAAATAAAAAGCTTCTGGGGGCTGCTCCTGCAGCCCCCCTGCGCGGTGACCGACTCCGGCCGGGCACCAGCTTACACTGAGGTGCCTGTGGCTCGGGGGCGGGGTATAGAGGAGGACCCAAGTGCATCCTGGGAGCTAAAAGCTTAACTGTGTGGTGCCCATGGATCCTGTTCCAGCTATAACCCCAAGGTCAACCCTGTGGACCCCCTATGGACCCTGAAGTAGAA
Organism: Taudactylus pleione; assembly: GCA_031769625.1. NCBI lineage: Eukaryota > Metazoa > Chordata > Amphibia > Anura > Myobatrachidae > Taudactylus > Taudactylus pleione. Next base: position 261,450 of record JAUIMM010002250.1, on the reverse strand, counting down.
AAATTAATTAGTACTGTATAATAAACAAACGAACATAAAACATTCAAATGTTTATAGTCTTAATAAACTAGGTGTAGGAGTGGAGATGTAGCGTTGCTTCCCAACATGATCCGCAAAACAAAAGTCCGTTGCTATAGCCCTATCTATCCCTACTATACCTTCAGATCAACGAGGACTTCTTCCTGCTGAGCGGGGGTACCTTCTCACGGCTTCCGCCGGGTACAATACGTACTCAGTGGTGGGGTGTGTGCTCAATGTCGCTCCACTGGCTCCTGATTCTCCTAACTAAGGCAACAACGTCCACTTGAGGGAGAGGCTCCTACTGAACAGACGAGGGCTCATCTTCAGAGGCACAGGAAAAAGTCATCCTCCTGGTCTGAGGAGAGTTCCGAATCAGAAACATCAGCTGTCTAGAGCTCTCACGTCTGGACGGTCTGCATCCAGAAGTACGGTCCCTACCAAGCATCTGCTGAAAGGAGGCAGACACCTGTGCTAAGCCCTGCACTGACTGGGAGAAAGTGCCCATCCATGGAAGTTTTAGCGTAGGCAGCTGCAGATGAGGCTACATAATAGGGGCGACTTGGACCCCCAAAGTAGAAGGACATGTGCGGGAGCTGTAAGGCGATCCACCAACTGCGACATAACCTGCGACAGGATGGCCGCCCATGCCGATTCCCGGCTGGAAGCAGTAGATGGGACAACACCGGATACAGAGACCATCCTGGACCACATCCTGTGGGAAAGACCAGCAGACCAGTGTCTACATGTATGCAGCAAAGGAGCCTCCATCTCCTTGGGCGTTATGTTCTTGGAAGACATGTTACCGTGTTCCAAGGAAAGTCCCAAACACCAAGTTATATAACAGGGGTGCGTAATAGGGAACAGTGTGCTGAATGTAGGGGCAACACAAATTTAATAAGTGGGGTTTAACGGAGGGGGAGTTATCCCCTTTTAGAGCAACAGTAAAAAAGATAGAAAAAATAGAAGTTTGAAAAATGAGAAGAAGCACAGTCACATTCAATGCAATAATAATAGCCTGATAATGCTCCACAAACAATCCCCAATCGGCTGGATCCTGGAGCTAGACTTTATAACCTGACCTGAGGGGAGGTATACAGGGAGACAGGAGACAAACTTCTCTGAGACTAACTATAGCCAGCACCTCTGTAAAATGGCTTCTCAGCGTCTGTCTGAAGGAGGAGAGAGGAGGAGGAGTAACCTGATGGCGGGAAGCCTCCGTGAGGGATCACACCAAGGGCCGGGAGAGGGCTAAGGGGCAGAGCCTACCTCCCCCTGCTGACAAAGATCCCCCTGGGCAATGCCTGCCTACAGTGTTGCAGACCCCTGCTGCCTAAGTACCCTGGTGGTCTAGTGGGGGTGCGGGCTCCCCGGCCTCCCGCTGTCAGCACCGCTGGTGGTCTCCCACACCGGCGCTGACAGGTGCCCCTGGTGTGCAGCTGTGGCTGGGGTCCTCCGTATGCAGGGAGGACCCGGCCGAGGTCGCAGTCCCGCTCGCCGGCGCCGGGGGTTGGTGGAGCAGCAGCGCAGGGATCCTGTAGAACGCTGGGCATTGCCTGCTCAAACTAGAAAAAAGCAAAAAGATGAAAATATTAAGCTACATTAGCAGCACAGCTGTACCGCCCCCTGCTGTACCGGTGCCCACTTCTGCGGCACCAATCTTCTGACTAGCCTGCCTGGGCTGGGGGCGGGGTATAGGGGAGGAGGAGCCTGGGCTGGGGGCAGGGTATAGGGGAGGAGGAGCCTGGGCTGCACAAGTCTGAAGAAATTAACTGTTTGGTGCCCAGACTCCACCTGCCAGACTGTACCCCAGCGTAGTCCCTGTGTCACCTATGGAAAGGTGAAGAAGAAATAAAGAAGAAAAGATGTTATGAGATGGAGCATTATAAGATTGTGACTGATGGCACAGGCCACCAAAATTCTCATAAGGATGGTGAACCCAGCTCTGAGCCTGCAGATCGGCAGCCCTTCTCTACTACACCAGATCGGCAGCCCTTCTCTACTACACCAGATCGGCAGCCCTTCTCTACTACACCAGATCGGCAGCCCTTCCCTACTACACCAGATCGGCAGCCCTTCTCTACTACACCAGACGCAGCCCTTCCCTACTACACCAGATCGGCAGCCCTTCCCTACTACACCAGATCGGCAGCCCTTCCCTACTACACCAGATCGGCAGCCCTTCCCTACTACACCAGATCGGCAGCCCTTCTCTACTACACCAGATCGGCAGCCCTTCTCTACTACACCAGATCGGCAGCCCTCCCCTACTACACCAGATCGGCAGCCCTCCCCTACTACACCAGATCGGCAGCCCTTCTCTACTACACCAGATCGGCAGCCCTCCTCTACTACACCAGATCGGCAGCCCTCCCCTACTACACCAGATCGGCAGCCCTCCCCTACTACACCAGATCGGCAGCCCTTCTCTACTACACCAGATCGGCAGCCCTTCTCTACTACACCAGATCGGCAGCCCTTCTCTACTACACCAGACGCAGCCCTTCCCTACTACACTAGATCGGCAGCCCTTCTCTACTACATCGGATTGCAGGCCTTGAAAAAGTTGCTGACAAAAAGCAAAATTAGACAATGCTGTATAAGAAAATACCTGTATCAGGCACACCGTGACGTCCATGTGCTATATGTATCAGGCACACCGTGATGCCCATGTGCTATATGTATCAGGCACACCGTGATGCCCATGTGCTATATGTATCAGGCACACCATGACGTCCATGTGCTCTATGTATCAGACACACCGTGATGCCCATGTGCTCTATGTATCAGACATACCGTGATGCCTATGTGCTCTATGTATCAGACACACCGTGATGCCTATGTGCTCTATGTATCAGACATACCGTGATGCCCATGTGCTATATGTATCAGGCACACCGTGATGCCCATGTACTATATGTATCAGGCACATCGTGACGTCCATGTGCTCTATGTATCAGACACACCATGATGCCCATGTGCTCTATGTATCAGACACACCGTGATGCCTATGTGCTCTAAGTATCAGACATACCGTGATGCACACGTGATATATGGCAGAGCAGTCACACCATGATGCCCATGTGTTCTAGGTATCAGACACACCGTGATGCCCATGTGCTATATGTATCAGGCACACCGTGATGCCCATGTACTATATGTATCAGGCACACCGTGACGTCCATGTGCTCTATGTATCAGACACACCATGATGCCCATGTGCTCTATGTATCAGACACACCATGATGCCCATGTGCTCTATGTATCAGACATACCGTGATGCACACGTGATATATGGCAGAGCAGTCACACCATGATGCCCATGTGCTATATGTATCAGACACACCGTGATGCCCATGTGCTATATGTATCAGGCACACCATGACGTCCATGTGCTATATGTATCAGACACACCGTGATGCCCATGTGCTCTATGTATCAGACATACCGTGATGCCCATGTGCTATATGTATCAGGCACACCATGACGCCCATGTGCTATATGTATCAGGCACACCGTGATGCCCATGTGCTATATGTATCAGGCACACCAAGACGCCCATGTGCTATATGTATCAGGCACACCGTGACGCCCATGTGCTATATGTATCAGGCACACCATGACGTCCATGTGCTATATGTATCAGACACACCATGATGCCCATGTGCTCTATGTATCAGACACACCATGATGCCCATGTGCTCTATGTATCAGACATACCGTGATGCACACGTGATATATGGCAGAGCAGTCACACCATGATGCCCATGTGCTATATGTATCAGACACACCGTGATGCCCATGTGCTATATGTATCAGGCACACCATGACGTCCATGTGCTCTATGTATCAGACACACCGTGATGCCCATGTGCTCTATGTATCAGACATACCGTGATGCCCATGTGCTATATGTATCAGGCACACCATGACGCCCATGTGCTATATGTATCAGGCACACCGTGATGCCCATGTGCTATATGTATCAGGCACACCAAGACGCCCATGTGCTATATGTATCAGGCACACCATGACGCCCATGTGCTATATGTATCAGGCACACCATGACGTCCATGTGCTATATGTATCAGGCACACCGTGACACCCATGTGCTATATGTATCAGGCACACCATGACGTCCATGTGCTATATGTATCAGGCACACCAAGACGCCCATGTGCTATATGTATCAGGCACACCGTGATGCCCATGTGCTCTATGTATCAGACATACCGTGATGCACACGTGATATATGGCAGAGCAGTCACACCATGATGCCCATGTGTTCTAGGTATCAGACACACCGTGATGAACACGTGATATATGGCAGAGCAGTCACACCATGATGCCCATGTGCTCTATGTATCAGACATACCGTGATGCACACGTGATATATGGCTGAGCAGTCACACCATGATGCCCATGTGCTATATGTATCAGACACACCGTGATGCCTATGTGCTCTATGTATCAGACACACCGTGATGAACACGTGATATATGGCAGAGCAGTCACAGCATTATCACGTAATGATAACTTGGAAGAAGAATAATAAAGAGAAGAATGTAGATTACTGTGAATGGCCATTGTCCGCAGCAGCCGATCTGCAACCTCCTGAGGAAACACGGCCGCATCTTGCAAACAGTAAGTTCCATCGGGCCTTTCCCAGCAAAACTTTTCAAGGTGAGAGCTTAAATAATGCAGGGCTATGTCAATGAGCGACTTGGGAGAAGCTTCCTCCTGCAGGAGAGGCGAGGAGAGAAACATCACTTTCCTCATAGTTATGTACAATACAGCACAAGAGCTTACACCCTAAATTCTCACCAGCAGGCAATTAACCTACCAGTATGTGTTTAAGACTATGGGAAGTACCAGTATCACATGGAGGAACCCCAAACGCCATACAGGTCAGGGCTTAACCCATGTACCCAGTGCTGTGAACTGGCAATGCTAACCACTGTGCTGTGGTATGATCTCCTAATATGTGCCGTAAGGTATGTGCTGCAACCTCATTTATCTCTGGGTTTCTGGTGAACGTTTAATACATGATTTCCATCTCATGACTGAATGCTGGAAGATATCGCATTGCCTTTCTGCTGCCCCATACACTAATATCTATAGGTCACTCTGGGCCTCGTGTTTACATCTCCTGTTCCCCTCTTTGGGTTATTACTACTCCTACGGTTTGTTTTGCAAAAATATTATCGATGATAATACTGGTAGAGCCTATAGGACCGATAACCACACGTGTAATCCTGCCAGCCTGTACATGTATGATGCCACACGTGTAATCCTGCCAGCCTGTACATGATGCCACACGTGTAATCCTGCCAGCCTGTACATGTATGATGCCACACGTGTAATCCTGCCAGCCTGTACATGTATGATGCCACACATGTAATCCTGCCAGAATGTACATGTATGATGTCACATGTGTAATCCTGCCAGCCTGTACATGTATGATGCCACACGTGTAATCCTGCCAGCCTGTACATGATGCCACACGTGTAATCCTGCCAGCCTGTACATGTATGATGCCACACGTGTAATCCTGCCAGCCTGTACATGTATGATGCCACACATGTAATCCTGCCAGAATGTACATGTATGATGTCACATGTGTAATCCTGCCAGCCTGTACATGTATGATGCCACACGTGTAATCCTGCCAGCCTGTACATGATGCCACACGTGTAATCCTGCCAGCCTGTACATGTATGATGCCACACGTGTAATCCTGCCAGCCTGTACATGTATGATGCCACACGTGTAATCCTGCCAGCCTGTACATGAATGATCTACACAACATCCCACCAGCTGTACATGTATGCACACATGTAATTCTGCCAACCCGTACAACCTAATGACTTCCTGCTAGACTTTACATGTATGACACCACACATGCCAGCCTATACATGTATAACTCCACAGGTCACCTGCCAACCTGTAAATTAATGCACACATGTAATCATGCGAACCTGTGTAGGACCCTCTGTAGACATGCAAGCTTATACATATATAACAGCACACATGTCATTCTGCCTCCTTGTACATATATGACACCACACATGCAATCATGCCAGCCTGTACATATAAGTATACCACCAGTGTGTATGATGCATGTGTGGGCCCACAGGAGAGCACACAGACACAGCTACATGCTAAGCACACGTATGCCTGCGGAGGCCGCACAGGGGGATCCGGGGCAATGTCGGGACTGTGGGCACTTGGTACGTACCATGGCTGCTTCCGGCGGCTCCGGCCCCGCACCTCGGGCAGCAAGAGGCGGGGAGGAGGGAGGAGGAGGCCCGGGGAGGAGGGTGCAGGCTCAGGCCCGGGGAGGGAGGAGGAGGCCCGGGCACAGCAGCAGCAGCCGGCTGGGAAGGGAACGCGTTGCCAGGTAACCGCTCTTAAAGGGGCCGCACATCAGTGAGAGTACAGAGAGCACATGTATGTTACACAGAGAGCACATGTATGTTACACAGAGAGCACATGTATGTTACACAGAGAGCACATGTATGTTATACTGTACAGAGAGCACATGTATGTTACACAGAGAGCACATGTATGTTACACAGAGAGCACATGTATGTTATACTGTACAGAGAGCACATGTATGTTACACAGAGAGCACATGTATGTTACACAGAGAGCACATGTATGTTATACTGTACAGAGAGCACATGTATGTTACACAGAGAGCACATGTATGTTACACAGAGAGCACATGTATGTTATACTGTACAGAGAGCACATGTATGTTACACAGAGAGCACATGTATGTTACACAGAGAGCACATGTATGTTATACTGTACAGAGAGCACATGTATGTTACACAGAGAGCACATGTATGTTACACAGAGAGCACATGTATGTTATACTGTACAGAGAGCACATGTATGTTACACAGAGAGCACATGTATGTTACACAGAGAGCACATGTATGTTATACTGTACAGAGAGCACATGTATGTTACACAGAGAGCACATGTATGTTACACAGAGAGCACATGTATGTTATACTGTACAGAGAGCACATGTATGTTACACAGAGAGCACATGTATGTTACACAGAGAGCACATGTATGTTATACTGTACAGAGAGCACATGTATGTTACACAGAGAGCACATGTATGTTATGCTGTACAGAGAGCCTGTATGTTACACAGAGAGCACATGTATGTTATACTGTACAGAGAGCATGTATGTTACACAGAGAGCACATGTATGTTATACTGTACAGAGAGCACATGTATGTTACACAGAGAGCACATGTATGTTATACTGTACAGAGAGCACATGTATGTTACACAGAGAGCACATGTATGTTACACAGAGAGCACATGTATGTTATACTGTACAGAGAGCACATGTATGTTAAACAGAGAGCACATGTATGTTATGCTGTACAGAGAGCCTGTATGTTACACAGAGAGCACATGTATGTTATACTGTACAGAGAGCCTGTATGTTACACAGAGAGCACATGTATGTTATACTGTACAGAGAGTTTGTATGTTACACAGAGAGCACATGTATGTTATACTGTACAGAGAGTTTGTATGTTACACAGAGAGCACATGTATGTTATACTGTACAGAGAGCACATGTATGTTACACAGAGAGCACATGTATGTTATACTGTACAGAGAGCCTGTATGTTACACAGAGAGCCTGTATGTTATACTGTACAGAGAGTTTGTATGTTACACAGAGAGCACATGTATGTTATACTGTACAGAGAGTTTGTATGTTACACAGAGAGCACATGTATGTTATACTGTACAGAGAGCCTGTATGTTATACTGTACAGAGAGCCTGTAGGTTACACAGAGAGCCTATATGTTATACTGTACAGAGAACCTGTATGTTATACTGTACAGAGAGCTTGTATGTTACACAGAGAGCACATGTATGTTATACTGTACAGAGAGCCTGTATGTTACATAGAGAGCCTGTATGTTATACTGTACAGAGAGCCTGTATGTTATACTGTACAGAGAGCATGTATGTTACACAGAGAGCACATGTATGTTATACTGTACAGAGAGCACATGTATGTTACACAGAGAGCCTGTATGTTACACAGAGAGCACATGTATGTTATACTGTACAGAGAGCCTGTTTGTTACACAGAGAGCACATGTATGTTATACTGTACAGAGAGCATGTATGTTACACAGAGAGCACATGTATGTTATACTGTACAGAGAGCACATGTATGTTACACAGAGAGCACATGCATGTTATACTGTACAGAGAGCACATGTATGTTACACAGAGAGCACATGTATGTTATGCTGTACAGAGAGCCTGTATGTTACACAGAGAGCACATGTATGTTATACTGTACAGAGAGCATGTATGTTACACAGAGAGCACATGTATGTTATACTGTACAGAGAGCCTGTATGTTACACAGAGAGCACATGTATGTTACACAGAGAGCACATGTATGTTATACTGTACAGAGAGCACATGTATGTTACACAGAGAGCACATGTATGTTATGCTGTACAGAGAGCACATGTATGTTACACAGAGAGCACATGTATGTTATACTGTACAGAGAGCCTGTATGTTACACAGAGAGCACATGTATGTTATACTGTACAGAGAGCCTGTATGTTAAACAGAGAGCACATGTATGTTATACTGTACAGAGAGCCTGTATGTTATACTGTACAGAGAGCCTGTATGTTACACAGAGAGCACATGTATGTTATACTGTACAGAGAGCCTGTATGTTACACAGAGAGCCTGTATGTTATACTGTACAGAGAGTTTGTATGTTACACAGAGAGCACATGTATGTTATACTGTACAGAGAGCATGTATGTTATACTGTACAAAGAGCTTGTATGTTATACTGTACAGAGAGCCTGTATGTTACACAGAGAGCACATGTATGTTATACTGTACAGAGAGCCTGTATGTTACACAGAGAGCCTGTATGTTATACTGTACAGAGAGTTTGTATGTTACACAGAGAGCACATGTATGTTATACTGTACAGAGAGCCTGAATGTTACACCGAGAGCACATGTATGTTATACTGTACAGAGAGCATGTATGTTACACAGAGAGCACATGTATGTTATACTGTACAGAGAGCCTGTATGTTACACAGAGAGCACATGTATGTTATACTGTACAGAGAGCCTGTATGTTACACAGAGAGCACATGTATGTTATACTGTACAGAGAGCCTGTATGTTATACTGTACAGAGAGCCTGTATGTTACACAGAGAGCACATGTATGTTATACTGTACAGAGAGCCTGTATGTTACACAGAGAGCCTGTATGTTATACTGTACAGAGAGCCTGTATGTTATACTGTACAGAGAGCCTGTATGTTATACTGTTCAGAGAGCCTGTATGTTACACAGAGAGCACATGTATGTTATACTGTACAGAGAGCCTGTATGTTATACTGTACAGAGAGCTTGTATGTTACACAGAGAGCACATGTATGTTATACTGTACAGAGAGCCTGTATGTTACATAGAGAGCCTGTATGTTATACTGTACAGAGAGCCTGTATGTTATACTGTACAGAGAGCCTGTATGTTATACTGTACAGAGAGCCTGTATGTTACACAGAGAGCACATGTATGTTATACTGTACAGAGAGCCTGTATGTTACACAGAGAACCTGTATGTTATACTGTACAGAGAGTTTGTATGTTACACAGAGAGCACATGTATGTTACACAGAGAGCACATGTATGTTATACTGTACAGAGAGCACATGTATGTTACACAGAGAGCACATGTATGTTATACTGTACAGAGAGCACATGTATGTTACACAGAGAGCACATGTATGTTATACTGTACAGAGAGCACATGTATGTTACACAGAGAGCACATGTATGTTACACAGAGAGCACATGTATGTTATACTGTACAGAGAGCACATGTATGTTACACAGAGAGCACATGTATGTTACACAGAGAGCACATGTATGTTATACTGTACAGAGAGCACATGTATGTTACACAGAGAGCACATGTATGTTACACAGAGAGCACATGTATGTTATACTGTACAGAGAGCACATGTATGTTACACAGAGAGCACATGTATGTTATGCTGTACAGAGAGCCTGTATGTTACACAGAGAGCACATGTATGTTATACTGTACAGAGAGCATGTATGTTACACAGAGAGCACATGTATGTTATACTGTACAGAGAGCACATGTATGTTACACAGAGAGCACATGTATGTTATACTGTACAGAGAGCACATGTATGTTACACAGAGAGCACATGTATGTTACACAGAGAGCACATGTATGTTATACTGTACAGAGAGCACATGTATGTTAAACAGAGAGCACATGTATGTTATGCTGTACAGAGAGCCTGTATGTTACACAGAGAGCACATGTATGTTATACTGTACAGAGAGCCTGTATGTTACACAGAGAGCACATGTATGTTATACTGTACAGAGAGTTTGTATGTTACACAGAGAGCACATGTATGTTATACTGTACAGAGAGTTTGTATGTTACACAGAGAGCACATGTATGTTATACTGTACAGAGAGCACATGTATGTTACACAGAGAGCACATGTATGTTATACTGTACAGAGAGCCTGTATGTTACACAGAGAGCCTGTATGTTATACTGTACAGAGAGTTTGTATGTTACACAGAGAGCACATGTATGTTATACTGTACAGAGAGTTTGTATGTTACACAGAGAGCACATGTATGTTATACTGTACAGAGAGCCTGTATGTTATACTGTACAGAGAGCCTGTAGGTTACACAGAGAGCCTATATGTTATACTGTACAGAGAACCTGTATGTTATACTGTACAGAGAGCTTGTATGTTACACAGAGAGCACATGTATGTTATACTGTACAGAGAGCCTGTATGTTACATAGAGAGCCTGTATGTTATACTGTACAGAGAGCCTGTATGTTATACTGTACAGAGAGCATGTATGTTACACAGAGAGCACATGTATGTTATACTGTACAGAGAGCACATGTATGTTACACAGAGAGCCTGTATGTTACACAGAGAGCACATGTATGTTATACTGTACAGAGAGCCTGTTTGTTACACAGAGAGCACATGTATGTTATACTGTACAGAGAGCATGTATGTTACACAGAGAGCACATGTATGTTATACTGTACAGAGAGCACATGTATGTTACACAGAGAGCACATGCATGTTATACTGTACAGAGAGCACATGTATGTTACACAGAGAGCACATGTATGTTATGCTGTACAGAGAGCCTGTATGTTACACAGAGAGCACATGTATGTTATACTGTACAGAGAGCATGTATGTTACACAGAGAGCACATGTATGTTATACTGTACAGAGAGCCTGTATGTTACACAGAGAGCACATGTATGTTACACAGAGAGCACATGTATGTTATACTGTACAGAGAGCACATGTATGTTACACAGAGAGCACATGTATGTTATGCTGTACAGAGAGCACATGTATGTTACACAGAGAGCACATGTATGTTATACTGTACAGAGAGCCTGTATGTTACACAGAGAGCACATGTATGTTATACTGTACAGAGAGCCTGTATGTTAAACAGAGAGCACATGTATGTTATACTGTACAGAGAGCCTGTATGTTATACTGTACAGAGAGCCTGTATGTTACACAGAGAGCACATGTATGTTATACTGTACAGAGAGCCTGTATGTTACACAGAGAGCCTGTATGTTATACTGTACAGAGAGTTTGTATGTTACACAGAGAGCACATGTATGTTATACTGTACAGAGAGCATGTATGTTATACTGTACAAAGAGCTTGTATGTTATACTGTACAGAGAGCCTGTATGTTACACAGAGAGCACATGTATGTTATACTGTACAGAGAGCCTGTATGTTACACAGAGAGCCTGTATGTTATACTGTACAGAGAGTTTGTATGTTACACAGAGAGCACATGTATGTTATACTGTACAGAGAGCCTGAATGTTACACCGAGAGCACATGTATGTTATACTGTACAGAGAGCATGTATGTTACACAGAGAGCACATGTATGTTATACTGTACAGAGAGCCTGTATGTTACACAGAGAGCACATGTATGTTATACTGTACAGAGAGCCTGTATGTTACACAGAGAGCACATGTATGTTATACTGTACAGAGAGCCTGTATGTTATACTGTACAGAGAGCCTGTATGTTACACAGAGAGCACATGTATGTTATACTGTACAGAGAGCCTGTATGTTACACAGAGAGCCTGTATGTTATACTGTACAGAGAGCCTGTATGTTATACTGTACAGAGAGCCTGTATGTTATACTGTTCAGAGAGCCTGTATGTTACACAGAGAGCACATGTATGTTATACTGTACAGAGAGCCTGTATGTTATACTGTACAGAGAGCTTGTATGTTACACAGAGAGCACATGTATGTTATACTGTACAGAGAGCCTGTATGTTACATAGAGAGCCTGTATGTTATACTGTACAGAGAGCCTGTATGTTATACTGTACAGAGAGCCTGTATGTTATACTGTACAGAGAGCCTGTATGTTACACAGAGAGCACATGTATGTTATACTGTACAGAGAGCCTGTATGTTACACAGAGAACCTGTATGTTATACTGTACAGAGAGTTTGTATGTTACACAGAGAGCACATGTATGTTATACTGTACAGAGAGCCTGTATGTTACACAGAGAGCACATGTATGTTATACTGTACAGAGAGCATGTATGTTACACAGAGAGCACATGTATGTTATACTGTACAGAGAGCCTGTATGTTACACAGAGAGCACATGTTTGTTATACTGTACAGAGAGCCTGTATGTTACACAGAGAGCACATGTATGTTATACTGTACAGAGAGCCTGTATGTTATACTGTACAGAGAGCCTGTATGTTACACAGAGATCACATGTATGTTATACTGTACAGAGAGCCTGTATGTTACACAGAGAGCCTGTATGTTACACAGAGAGCACATGTATGTTATACTGTACAGAGAGCCTGTATGTTATACTGTACAGAGAGCCTGTATGTTATACTGTACAGAGAGCCTGTATGTTACACAGAGAGCAAATGTATGTTATACTGTACAGAGAGCCTGTATGTTACACAGAGAGCCTGTATGTTATACTGTACAGAGAGTTTGTATGTTACACAGAGAGCACATGTATGTTATACTGTACAGAGAGTTTGTATGTTACACAGAGAGCACATGTATGTTATACTGTACAGAGAGCCTGTATGTTATACTGTACAGAGAGCCTGTATGTTATACTGTACAGAGAGCTTGTATGTTACACAGAGAGCACATGTATGTTATACTGTACAGAGAGCCTGTATGTTACACAGAGAGCACATGTATGTTATACTGTACAGAGAGCCTGTATGTTGTACTGTACAGAGAGCCTGTATGTTATACTGTACAGAGAGCCTGTATGTTACACAGAGAGCACATGTATGTTATACTGTACAGAGAGCCTGTATGTTACACAGAGAGCCTGTATGTTATACTGTACAGAGAGTTTGTATGTTACACAGAGAGCACATGTATGTTATACTGTACAGAGAGTTTGTATGTTACACAGAGAGCACATGTATGTTATACTGTACAGAGAGCCTGTATGTTATACTGTACAGAGAGCCTGTAGGTTACACAGAGAGCCTGTATGTTATACTGTACAGAGAACCTGTATGTTATACTGTACAGAGAGCCTGTATGTTATACTGTACAGAGAGCTTGTATGTTACACAGAGAGCACATGTATGTTATACTGTACAGAGAGCCTGTATGTTACATAGAGAGCCTGTATGTTATACTGTACAGAGAGCCTGTATGTTATACTGTACAGAGAGCATGTATGTTAGACAGAGAGCACATGTATGTTATACTGTACAGAGAGCACATGTATGTTACACAGAGAGCCTGTATGTTACACAGAGAGCACATGTATGTTATACTGTACAGAGAGCATGTATGTTACACAGAGAGCACATGTATGTTACACAGAGAGCACATGTATGTTACACAGAGAGCACATGTATGTTATACTGTACAGAGAGCACATGTATGTTACACAGAGAGCACATGTATGTTACACAGAGAGCACATGTATGTTATACTGTACAGAGAGCACATGTAAGTTACACAGAGAGCACATGTATGTTACACAGAGAGCACATGTATGTTATACTGTACAGAGAGCACATGTATGTTACACAGAGAGCACATGTATGTTACACAGAGAGCACATGTATGTTATACTGTACAGAGAGCACATGTATGTTACACAGAGAGCACATGTATTTTATGCTGTACAGAGAGCCTGTATGTTACACAGAGAGCACATGTATGTTATACTGTACAGAGAGCATGTATGTTACACAGAGAGCACATGTATGTTATACTGTACAGAGAGCCTGTATGTTACACAGAGAGCACATGTATGTTATACTGTACAGAGAGCACATGTATGTTACACAGAGAGCACATGTATGTTATACTGTACAGAGAGCACATGTATGTTACACAGAGAGCACATGTATGTTACACAGAGAGCACATGTATGTTATACTGTACAGAGAGCACATGTATGTTAAACAGAGAGCACATGTATGTTATGCTGTACAGAGAGCCTGTATGTTACACAGAGAGCACATGTATGTTATACTGTACAGAGAGCCTGTATGTTACACAGAGAGCACATGTATGTTATACTGTACAGAGAGTTTGTATGTTACACAGAGAGCACATGTATGTTATACTGTACAGAGAGTTTGTATGTTACACAGAGAGCACATGTATGTTATACTGTACAGAGAGCACATGTATGTTACACAGAGAGCACATGTATGTTATGCTGTACAGAGAGCCTGTATGTTACACAGAGAGCACATGTATGTTATACTGTACAGAGAGCCTGTATGTTACACAGAGAGCCTGTATGTTATACTGTACAGAGAGTTTGTATGTTACACAGAGAGCACATGTATGTTATACTGTACAGAGAGTTTGTATGTTACACAGAGAGCACATGTATGTTATACTGTACAGAGAGTCTGTATGTTATACTGTACAGAGAGCCTGTAGGTTACACAGAGAGCCTGTATGTTATACTGTACAGAGAACCTGTATGTTATACTGTACAGAGAGCTTGTATGTTACACAGAGAGCACATGTATGTTATACTGTACAGAGAGCCTGTATGTTACATAGAGAGCTTGTATGTTATACTGTACAGAGAGCCTGTATGTTATACTGTACAGAGAGCATGTATGTTACACAGAGAGCACATGTATGTTATACTGTACAGAGAGCACATGTATGTTACACAGAGAGCCTGTATGTTACACAGAGAGCACATGTATGTTATACTGTACAGAGAGCCTGTTTGTTACACAGAGAGCACATGTATGTTATACTGTACAGAGAGCATGTATGTTACACAGAGAGCACATGTATGTTATACTGTACAGAGAGCACATGTATGTTACACAGAGAGCACATGTATGTTATACTGTACAGAGAGCACATGTATGTTACACAGAGAGCACATGTATGTTATGCTGTACAGAGAGCCTGTATGTTACACAGAGAGCACATGTATGTTATACTGTACAGAGAGCATGTATGTTACACAGAGAGCACATGTATGTTATACTGTACAGAGAGCCTGTATGTTACACAGAGAGCACATGTATGTTACACAGAGAGCACATGTATGTTATACTGTACAGAGAGCACATGTATGTTACACAGAGAGCACATGTATGTTATGCTGTACAGAGAGCACATGTATGTTACACAGGGAGCACATGTATGTTATACTGTACAGAGAGCCTGTATGTTACACAGAGAGCACATGTATGTTATACTGTACAGAGAGCCTGTATGTTAAACAGAGAGCACATGTATGTTATACTGTACAGAGAGCCTGTATGTTATACTGTACAGAGAGCCTGTATGTTACACAGAGAGCACATGTATGTTATACTGTACAGAGAGCCTGTATGTTACACAGAGAGCCTGTATGTTATACTGTACAGAGAGTTTGTATGTTACACAGAGAGCACATGTATGTTATACTGTACAGAGAGCATGTTTGTTATACTGTACAGAGAGCTTGTATGTTATACTGTACAGAGAGCCTGTATGTTACACAGAGAGCACATGTATGTTATACTGTACAGAGAGCCTGTATGTTACACAGAGAGCCTGTATGTTATACTGTACAGAGAGTTTGTATGTTACACAGAGAGCACATGTATGTTATACTGTACAGAGAGCCTGAATGTTACACCGAGAGCACATGTATGTTATACTGTACAGAGAGCATGTATGTTACACAGAGAGCACATGTATGTTATACTGTACAGAGAGCCTGTATGTTACACAGAGAGCACATGTATGTTATACTGTACAGAGAGCCTGTATGTTACACAGAGAGCACATGTATGTTATACTGTACAGAGAGCCTGTATGTTATACTGTACAGAGAGCCTGTATGTTACACAGAGAGCACATGTATGTTATACTGTACAGAGAGCCTGTATGTTACACAGAGAGCCTGTATGTTATACTGTACAGAGAGCCTGTATGTTATACTGTACAGAGAGCCTGTATGTTATACTGTTCAGAGAGCCTGTATGTTACACAGAGAGCACATGTATGTTATACTGTACAGAGAGCCTGTATGTTATACTGTACAGAGAGCTTGTATGTTACACAGAGAGCACATGTATGTTATACTGTACAGAGAGCCTGTATGTTACATAGAGAGCCTGTATGTTATACTGTACAGAGAGCCTGTATGTTATACTGTACAGAGAGCCTGTATGTTATACTGTTCAGAGAGCCTGTATATTACACAGAGAGCACATGTATGTTATACTGTACAGAGAGCCTGTATGTTACACAGAGAACCTGTATGTTATACTGTACAGAGAGTTTGTATGTTACACAGAGAGCACATGTATGTTATACTGTACAGAGAGCATGTATGTTATACTGTACAGAGAGCTTGTATGTTATACTGTACAGAGAGCCTGTATGTTACACAGAGAGCACATGTATGTTATACTGTACAGAGAGCCTGTATGTTACACAGAGAGCCTGTATGTTATACTGTACAGAGAGTTTGTATGTTACACAGAGAGCACATGTATGTTATACTGTACAGAGAGCCTGAATGTTACACCGAGAGCACATGTATGTTATACTGTACAGAGAGCATGTATGTTACACAGAGAGCACATGTATGTTATACTGTACAGAGAGCCTGTATGTTACACAGAGAGCACATGTATGTTATACTGTACAGAGAGCCTGTATGTTACACAGAGAGCACATGTATGTTATACTGTACAGAGAGCCTGTATGTTACACAGAGAGCACATGTATGTTATACTGTACAGAGAGCCTGTATGTTATACTGTACAGAGAGCCTGTATGTTACACAGAGAGCACATGTATGTTATACTGTACAGAGAGCCTGTATGTTACACAGAGAGCCTGTATGTTATACTGTACAGAGAGCCTGTATGTTATACTGTACAGAGAGCCTGTATGTTATACTGTTCAGAGAGCCTGTATGTTACACAGAGAGCACATGTATGTTATACTGTACAGAGAGCCTGTATGTTATACTGTACAGAGAGCTTGTATGTTACACAGAGAGCACATGTATGTTATACTGTACAGAGAGCCTGTATGTTACATAGAGAGCCTGTATGTTATACTGTACAGAGAGCCTGTATGTTATACTGTACAGAGAGCCTGTATGTTATACTGTTCAGAGAGCCTGTATATTACACAGAGAGCACATGTATGTTATACTGTACAGAGAGCCTGTATGTTACACAGAGAACCTGTATGTTATACTGTACAGAGAGTTTGTATGTTACACAGAGAGCACATGTATGTTATACTGTACAGAGAGCCTGTATGTTACACAGAGAGCACATGTATGTTATACTGTACAGAGAGCATGTATGTTACACAGAGAGCACATGTATGTTATACTGTACAGAGAGCCTGTATGTTACACAGAGAGCACATGTTTGTTATACTGTACAGAGAGCCTGTATGTTACACAGAGAGCACATGTATGTTATACTGTACAGAGAGCCTGTATGTTATACTGTACAGAGAGCCTGTATGTTACACAGAGAGCACATGTATGTTATACTGTACAGAGAGCCTGTATGTTACACAGAGAGCCTGTATGTTACACAGAGAGCACATGTATGTTATACTGTACAGAGAGCCTGTATGTTATACTGTACAGAGAGCCTGTATGTTATACTGTACAGAGAGCCTGTATGTTACACAGAGAGCAAATGTATGTTATACTGTACAGAGAGCCTGTATGTTACACAGAGAGCCTGTATGTTATACTGTACAGAGAGTTTGTATGTTACACAGAGAGCACATGTATGTTATACTGTACAGAGAGTTTGTATGTTACACAGAGAGCACATGTATGTTATACTGTACAGAGAGCCTGTATGTTATACTGTACAGAGAGCCTGTATGTTATACTGTACAGAGAGCTTGTATGTTACACAGAGAGCACATGTATGTTATACTGTACAGAGAGCCTGTATGTTACATAGAGAGCCTGTATGTTATACTGTACAGAGAGCCTGTATGTTACACAGAGAGCACATGTATGTTATACTGTACAGAGAGCCTGTATGTTGTACTGTACAGAGAGCCTGTATGTTATACTGTACAGAGAGCCTGTATGTTACACAGAGAGCACATGTATGTTATACTGTACAGAGAGCCTGTATGTTACACAGAGAGCCTGTATGTTATACTGTACAGAGAGTTTGTATGTTACACAGAGAGCACATGTATGTTATACTGTACAGAGAGTTTGTATGTTACACAGAGAGCACATGTATGTTATACTGTACAGAGAGCCTGTATGTTATACTGTACAGAGAGCCTGTAGGTTACACAGAGAGCCTGTATGTTATACTGTACAGAGAACCTGTATGTTATACTGTACAGAGAGCCTGTATGTTATACTGTACAGAGAGCTTGTATGTTACACAGAGAGCACATGTATGTTATACTGTACAGAGAGCCTGTATGTTACATAGAGAGCCTGTATGTTATACTGTACAGAGAGCCTGTATGTTATACTGTACAGAGAGCATGTATGTTACACAGAGAGCACATGTATGTTATACTGTACAGAGAGCACATGTATGTTACACAGAGAGCCTGTATGTTACACAGAGAGCACATGTATGTTATACTGTACAGAGAGCCTGTATGTTACACAGAGAGCACATGTATGTTATACTGTACAGAGAGCATGTATGTTACACAGAGAGCACATGTATGTTATACTGTACAGAGAGCACATGTATGTTACACAGAGAGCACATGTATGTTATACTGTACAGAGAGCCTGTATGTTACACAGAGAGCACATGTATGTTACACAGAGAGCACATGTATGTTATACTGTACATAGAGCACATGTATGTTACACAGAGAGCACATGTATGTTATGCTGTACAGAGAGCACATGTATGTTACACAGAGAGCACATGTATGTTATGCTGTACAGAGAGCCTGTATGTTACACAGAGAGCACATGTATGTTATACTGTACAGAGAGCCTGTATGTTACACAGAGAGCACATGTATGTTATACTGTACAGAGAGCCTGTATGTTACACAGAGAGCACATGTATGTTATACTGTACTGAGAGCCTGTATGTTACACAGAGAGCACATGTATGTTATACTGTACAGAGAGCCTGTATGTTACACAGAGAGCACATGTATGTTATACTGTACAGAGAGCCTGTATGTTACACAGAGAGCCTGTATGTTATACTGTACAGAGAGTTTGTATGTTACACAGAGAGCACATGTATGTTATACTGTACAGAGAGTCTGTATGTTATACTGTACAGAGAGCCTGTATGTTATACTGTACAGAGAGCTTGTATGTTACACAGAGAGCACATGTATGTTATACTGTACAGAGAGCCTGTATGTTACATAGAGAGCCTGTATGTTATACTGTACAGAGAGCCTGTATGTTACACAGAGAGCACATGTATGTTATACTGTACAGAGAGCCTGTATGTTATACTGTACAGAGAGCCTGTATGTTATACTGTACAGAGAGCCTGTATGTTACACAGAGAGCACATGTATGTTATACTGTACAGAGAGCCTGTATGTTACACAGAGAGCACATGTATGTTATACTGTACAGAGAGCCTGTATGTTATACTGTACAGAGAGCCTGTATGTTACACAGAGAGCACATGTATGTTATACTGTACAGAGAGCCTGTATGTTACACAGAGAGCACATGTATGTTATACTGTACAGAGAGCCTGTATGTTACACAGAGAGCCTGTATGTTATACTGTACAGAGAGTTTGTATGTTACACAGAGAGCACATGTATGTTATACTGTACATAGAGCCTGTATGTTATACTGTACAGAGAGCCTGTATGTTATACTGTACAGAGAGCTTGTATGTTACACAGAGAGCACATGTATGTTATACTGTACAGAGAGCCTGTATGTTACATAGAGAGCCTGTATGTTATACTGTACAGAGAGCCTGTATGTTACACAGAGAGCACATGTATGTTATACTGTACAGAGAGCCTGTATGTTATGCTGTACAGAGAGCCTGTATGTTATACTGTACAGAGAGCCTGTATGTTACACAGAGAGCACATGTATGTTGTACTGTACAGAGAGCCTGTATGTTACACAGAGAGCCTGTATGTTATACTGTACAGAGAGTTTGTATGTTACACAGAGAGCACATGTATGTTATACTGTACAGAGAGCCTGTATGTTACACAGAGAGCACATGTATGTTATACTGTACAGAGAGCATGTATGTTACACAGAGAGCACATGTATGTTATACTGTACAGAGAGCCTGTATGTTACACAGAGAGCACATGTATGTTATACTGTACAGAGAGCCTGTATGTTACACAGAGAGCACATGTATGTTATACTGTACAGAGAGCCTGTATGTTATACTGTACAGAGAGCCTGTATGTTACACAGAGAGCACATGTATGTTATACTGTACAGAGAGCCTGTATGTTACACAGAGAGCATGTATGTTATACTGTACAGAGAGTTTGTATGTTACACAGAGAGCACATGTATGTTATACTGTACAGAGAGCCTGTATGTTATACTGTACAGAGAGCCTGTATGTTATACTGTACAGAGAGCTTGTATGTTACACAGAGAGCACATGTATGTTATACTGTACAGAGAGCCTGTATGTTACATAGAGAGCCTGTATGTTATACTGTACAGAGAGCCTGTATGTTATACTGTACAGAGAGCCTGTATGTTACACAGAGAGCACATGTATGTTATACTGTACAGAGAGCCTGTATGTTACACAGAGAGCCTGTATGTTATACTGTACAGAGAGTTTGTATGTTACACAGAGAGCACATGTATGTTATACTGTACAGAGAGCCTGTATGTTACACAGAGAGCACATGTATGTTATACTGTACAGAGAGCATGTATGTTACACAGAGAGCACATGTATGTTATACTGTACAGAGAGCCTGTATGTTACACAGAGAGCACATGTATGTTATACTGTACAGAGAGTCTGTATGTTACACAGAGAGCCTGTATGTTATACTGTACAGAGAGCCTGTATTTTACACAGAGAGCACATGTATGTTATACTGTACAGAGATCCTGTATGTTACACAGAGAGCCTGTATGTTATACTGTACAGAGAGTTTGTATGTTACACAGAGAGCACATGTATGTTATACTGTACAGAGAGCCTGTATGTTACACAGAGAGCCTGTATGTTATACTGTACAGAGAGTTTGTATGTTACACAGAGAGCACATGTATGTTATACTGTACAGAGAGTTTGTATGTTACACAGAGAGCACATGTATGTTATACTGTACAGAGAGCCTGTATGTTATACTGTACAGAGAGCCTGTAGGTTACACAGAGAGCCTGTATGTTATACTGTACAGAGAACCTGTATGTTATACTGTACAGAGAGCCTGTATGTTATACTGTACAGAGAGCTTGTATGTTACACAGAGAGCACATGTATGTTATACTGTACAGATAGCCTGTATGTTACATAGAGAGCCTGTATGTTATACTGTACAGAGAGCCTGTATGTTACACTGTACAGAGAGCATGTATGTTACACAGAGAGCACATGTATGTTACACAGAGAGCACATGTATGTTATGCTGTACAGAGAGCCTGTAGGTTACACAGAGAGCCTGTATGTTATACTGTACAGAGAACCTGTATGTTATACTGTACAGAGAGCCTGTATGTTATACTGTACAGAGAGCTTGTATGTTACACAGAGAGCACATGTATGTTATACTGTACAGAGAGCCTGTATGTTACATAGAGAGCCTGTATGTTATACTGTACAGAGAGCCTGTATGTTACACTGTACAGAGAGCATGTATGTTACACAGAGAGCACATGTATGTTATACTGTACAGAGCGCACATGTATGTTACACAGAGAGCCTGTATGTTACACAGAGAGCACATGTATGTTATACTGTACAGAGAGCCTGTATGTTACACAGAGAGCACATGTATGTTATACTGTACAGAGAGCACATGTATGTTACACAGAGAGCACATGTATGTTATGCTGTACAGAGAGCCTGTATGTTACACAGAGAGCACATGTATGTTATACTGTACAGAGAGCATGTATGTTACACAGAGAGCACATGTATGTTATACTGTACAGAGAGCCTGTATGTTACACAGAGAGCACATGTATGTTATACTGTACAGAGAGCCTGTATGTTACACAGAGCACAGGTATGTTATACTGTACAGAGAGCCTGTATGTTATACTGTACAGAGAGCCTGTATGTTACACAGAGAGCACATGTATGTTATACTGTACAGAGAGCCTGTATGTTACACAGAGAGCCTGTATGTTATACTGTACAGCGAGTTTGTATGTTACACAGAGAGCACATGTATGTTATACTGTACAGAGAGCCTGTATGTTATACTGTACAGAGAGCCTGTATGTTATACTGTACAGAGAGCTTGTATGTTACACAGAGAGCACATGTATGTTATACTGTACAGAGAGCCTGTATGTTACATAGAGAGCCTGTATGTTATACTGTACAGAGAGCCTGTATGTTACACAGAGAGCACATGTATGTTATTCTGTACAGAGAGCCTGTATGTTATACTGTACAGAGAGCCTGTATGTTATACTGTACAGAGAGCCTGTATGTTACACAGAGAGCACATGTATGTTATACTGTACAGAGAGCCTGTATGTTACACAGAGAGCCTGTATGTTATACTGTACAGAGAGTTTGTATGTTACACAGAGAGCACATGTATGTTATACTGTACAGAGAGTTTGTATGTTACACAGAGAGCACATGTATGTTATACTGTACAGAGAGCCTGTATGTTATACTGTACAGAGAGCCTGTAGGTTACACAGAGAGCCTGTATGTTATACTGTACAGAGAACCTGTATGTTATACTGTACAGAGAGCCTGTATGTTATACTGTACAGAGAGCTTGTATGTTACACAGAGAGCACATGTATGTTATACTGTACAGAGAGCCTGTATGTTACATAGAGAGCCTGTATGTTATACTGTACAGAGAGCCTGTATGTTTCACAGAGAGCCCATGTATGTTACACTGTACAGAGAGCATGTATGTTACACAGAGAGCACATGTATGTTATACTGTACAGAGAGCACATGTATGTTACACAGAGAGCCTGTATGTTACACAGAGAGCACATGTATGTTATACTGTACAGAGAGCCTGTATGTTACACAGAGAGCACATGTATGTTATACTGTACAGAGAGCATGTATGTTACACAGAGAGCCTGTATGTTACACAGAGAGCACATGTATGTTACTCAGAGAGCCTGTATGTTACACAGAGAGCACATGTATGTTATACTGTACAGAGAGCATGTATGTTACACAGAGAGCACATGTATGTTATACTGTACAGAGAGCATGTATGTTACACAGAGCCTGTATGTTAAACTGTACAGAGAGCATGTATGTTATACTGTACAGAGAGCTTGTATGTTACACAGAGCACATGTATGTTACACAGAGAGCCTGTATGTTACATAGAGAGCCTGTATGTTATACTGTACAGAGAGCATGTATGTTACACAGAGAGCATGTATGGTATACTGTACAGAGAGCATGTATGTTATACTGTACAGAGACCATGTAGGTTACACAGAGAGCATGTAGGTTACACAGACAGCATGTATGTTATACTGTACAGAGAGCATGTAGGTTACACAGAGAGCATGTATGTTATACTGTACAGAGAGCATGTAGGTTACACAGAGAGCATTGTCGAAGCTGGATGATTGGCTTAGACCAGATCTTAAATTAATATCGGGCGACGCCATCTTGTATATATATATATACTAGCGCTCTCGGTCCCATAGTCAGTCATCTTCTTTTTTCTTGACGGAGGCTTCACAGTTGATGCCGGGAAATCCGGATCCAGAGTGCCAGCGTATGTATCGGCTGTACCTTTGTATTTAATTGTCTTTTGCGCTAATTGTGTTAGATCAGAGCGTGTAACTTTCTTTTTTATTGCAATAAGAATTTTTGTGCTTTGGAACCACAATATAAGTCTGGAAAACAATTATTTCTTATGCGATTTGTAGCACTAAACAGCGACATTTTGGGTATATAGATTTAGGGGTATCAATAGTTGGGGGCTCGTAGTTTGGAGGTCACGCTACTAAGAGATCGCAAATAGCGTACGGATCTCGGTTCTGCAACAAAGAGTGGAAGGCGCCGTAAGCAGGAAACAACGCACTGTGTTCGAAACCTGCACCATCTGGTGTTGTGAAACCGATATCCGTTGTTACGTGATTTCAAGGAGCGCTGACTAGGACCTGGGGCAGGAGAGAAAAGTTTGTTTCTTTCCTTGTCTGTATGGGCGCTAGAGTGCAAGTCGCACAATAGCGTATACGTGTTTCCTGTATTGCTGCCGCGTGTTTAAACAATCGTTCTGATAGTGTTGTATTGATAGCGATTACATTGTTTAAAACCTCTGTATCATACTGCCATACTAGTGAAAAGTTTAGTTTCTGCGCAGAAAACTAAAAGTGTGTGTGAGCAAACGTGTGCTTGTAAAGTGAAAGATAGGGACTGTGTGTCAGACCTATAGACGAGGTACCGTGTGTCGGGCCTGAAAGACTCAGTAGTTGTCTGAGGAGGCAGAAAGCTACGGAGTATGTACACATAGCAGGTGTATTGCAGCAAGGACAGGGATTTTGTACCTTGAAGAAAACAAGGGGGTTTCTCGAAATTCGGCTCCTAATAGTGTTCGCAGAGCCCATTGATCAGTTAGGTTCTCTGGACACTGTGACTAGACCTCACGGTTGGGCAGACCGTGACTGTGGCTTGGGGGGGTAGTAGAGGAAATCACTGGAAAGGGTAAGTGTTATTGGAACACAAATTCTAACAGGGGAGAGTACTCAAATAGGGTGAGCTACCGGACAAGGGCTGAAAGGTGTCCGGAAAGACAGTATAATCGTACAAGACGTTATTCAGTTCCTCGTTGTGCGCGCCGTCCATAACGGTTAGCGGACCGGTGGTGCACAACGGGAAAGGAGTGCGTGAACGTAGCTCTATTGGAATCATTCACTGGTCCACATTCGCTAGTCAGCTGTTTAGTGTTTTCCCAGATGGGTGCTAAGCAGACACTGGGAATGGTGGACGATGTGCTGCTTTTGGAACGGCCGACAGGTTCAGCAAGGCATATAATGTATACAAAGTATGGTGCGTATGTGACTGCGTACTGTGATGTATGGGTTAAGATGACCGAGAGATGTGTGAAACCTTTTCCTAAGATTGGCTGTTTGATGCGGAGGTCTTGAATAATGTTAGAGATGGCATCTGAGTGGTGAAATCTCTAACGAAACGAGTAAAGTATAATGATTGCTTGAAGTTATGGCAGCATGAGATGAACACGTGGTTGAGTGGCGTGCTCGCACCGCCAAGTAGCGTCGTGAGCACTGCGCAAAAGTGTGCACGTGACGCAAAACAGCGTTGCGTACGCACCTCAAGGGAACACGCACGCGATGCTTGTTAGCGTCGGGTGCGCCCCGCAAGGTAGCGGTGCCAAGGGTATAGGTATTAGCGCATGCACACTCCCGTCGCCCTATGCGGCTGAGGGTGATGGTACAACCGGTACTAAAAATTATAAAAATTTAACCAGTAATTTGTACCCTATCCTGAGTAACCATAAGGAAAATGTTTGTGTAGATGATGAACCTGTTGTAGTGTCAGCCATTGCATATGCATAAACCTGTTAGACACATCACTGAACCTAGAAAGGGAAGTGATCCAACCTGCTGTATCAGGGATCCCATCAGTTATACCAGCAGTAGAAATTGATGAAGGTAATGCAGTGCGCAGTAGTAACAGATTGAACCCCCAAGGTACTAAGGTAAAAGTTCCCATAAGTAACCCTAAAAATAGCAAAGTGGTAGGCGTCCATCGTGTCCGGACAATAACAGTTCCCAATTGGAATCCGGATGGAAATGGTGTAGTACCCACAAAGGATGTAGCAATGCATTGTCCATGGACAAGAGCAGAGCTACATTCAATAATGACCGAAGTTCCCGACCCTAGAAAAGAATTAGCTAAGTGCCAAAAATTTGTAAAAGATTTAGGTAATGCTCATGAGCCAACTAACAAAGATTGGCGAGTGGTATTACGGGCATGTCTTCCATCCAATACCGACGTGAAAAAGTTTATCATGGATTGTGTATTGAATGGAGATAGTCCCTTAACAGATGAGAACAACCAAAGTAACATCACACGTATAGTCACCCAATTGGCCGTACATTTTCCAGTAGTAGTGAACTGGAGTAAAATATTCACCATCAGGTAAAAGGATAGTGAGTCTACAGCAGATTACTTCACCCGAGCACTGCTGACAATCACCCAATATACAGGCATAAAAAATATAAAAGACAATACACACCATAGGGAAGTAGCTGTCATGGTACTTATGGATGGTCTTAAAGACACTCTAAAGACCAGGGTTCAAACCTCTCAGCCTAACTGGAGAGGAATTACTGTAGATGCCCTCAGGGAATCAGCTATAGAACATGATAAAAACATCCTCAGGAAAAAGGAAACGCAAAGTGAGAAGCTAATGGCTGTTAGCATTCAAGCTTTAGAAGGAATATACACAGCCACAAACCTCATACCACACCCAACTAAAAACTCTCCATGCACAACAACCCACACAGCGCCAACTTTCCAACATAGGATGTTACACATGTAACCAGAGAGGACACATAAGTAGACAATGTCAAGAGAGAAATTGGGGGACAAATAATAAGAAAATACATAAATTCACACCAAAAGTGTATCAGCAAAATGTAGGAAATCCTCAGCAGTCGCCGGCTCACATAGTGGCCGTGAATGCTTTACTGGAGAATGATAGTCAGCTCTAGGGGTCAGGTCATACCTGTAGCCTACAGCCAGTCAGGTTAACTGAGAGTACTAGGGAAGAGCCTACAGTGACATTAGATGTAGCTGGTACTAAACACTGTTTTCTTGTAGACACAGGGGCGACCAGATCTGTTCTAAATTCTCCATCAAATTTATAGGTGACAAACAAGACAGTACCAGCAATGGGAGTAACGAGACAGTACCAGCAATGGGAGTAACGGGTAAAGTGCAGCATTATCCTCTAACCAAATCTGCAGAGATTACTAAACGGGCAGCAGCATACCATGCATTCTTTTCTCCTGGCAGTGGCTCCTACTAACCTGCTGGGAAGGGATTTGTTATGTAAAATGGGATGTATCATATATTGTACCCCTGATGGTATATTCCTAGATATCCCAGAGAAGGTTGCGCACGAGGTAAGGGATATGTTGGACACTCCACAAAAGGTTAATGCTTCACTCTACAGGTTTAGAACACAGTCCATCTCAGGTAAAAGAGATGTTATCTCAAATACCGGGTTCACTTTGGACCAAGGATGGACAGGACACTGGATTGATGGCAAATGTATCTCCTGTAATGGTAAATTTAAAAGGTGGTAGGCAAGCTCCAAAAATCCCTCAATACCTGTTAAAACCAGAGGTAGAGTTAGGGGTTTATCCCATAATTGAGAGGTTGTTACAATGGGATTTTAGTCCGTACAGCTAGCCCAGCTAATAGTCCCATTTTTCCAGAAAAGAAGGCTGGGGGGAGGGGCTATAGGTTAGTACAGGACCTTAGGGATGTAAACAAAGTTGTTGAGAGCCAATTCCCCGTAGTGCCAAATCCAGCTGTCATCCTCATGCAAATCCCACCATCTACAACCCTCTTTACTGTCATTGACCTTGTTCTGCATTCTTTTCTGTCCCTCTTCACCCTGACTGTCAGTACCTATTTGCATTTACATACAGAGGAGTACAATACACATGGACACAATTTCCGCAGGGCTTTATAGATAGCCCCAGTATTTTCTCTCAAGCCTGTAATCAGTGGATTAAATAGTTCATTTCTACATAGGCATATAAATTACAAACACATATACCCCTTGCTAGGCCTCTTGAGGTTTGAAATGAGATTGTCTTAATACAGTTGCTGTTTTTCCATAGAATGGTCAAATGACCTTTTGAGGTCAAAGAAGACATAAATTGAGGCCTAGCTCTACCTGTCATTTCTATTGCAAGTAGAAATATAATGAGCCATTCATAGCCTACATGTTCTTATCAGTTAGCTACATTCCAATGGAATGACCATTGTAAGCTGTGTAGAGATGCTAAGCATTATGGGTAACTTAGTGATGTCCAGACTCTACACAAAAGAGGTTTTGAAACCGTTCATCTCCAAACATACTATGATACATCATTAGTATCTCTTTGTCTGAACATCGTAGTGCTTACAGAGCATGTGCAAGAGAGATAAGTTTAGTCAATGCTATGCTGGACCAATGAGTGCTTGATACCTAGCACTGTATGTAACTGATATGGGCTTAATATCCGGAAAGCCAACACCCCATTTTAGGGTATATAAACCAGAGGTACACAAAGGACCCTTTAGCTCGTGTATGGACATAAGACTCTGCAGTAGAGGTGCCTGCAATGTATATAGATTATCTGTGCGTTGTCAACGATGGCTCCCCAGAAGAAGATAAGATGAAGTACATCTTATGTTGAAGATGATGAATTACCGGTGTCATCTGAATACATAGACAAAAGTTGAGTATACAGTATACTTTGTATGTTGTTTGTTAATTGTTTGTTTGTTACTTGTTCATTTGTACTCACTCATATTGGTCACGTGTGTACTATTTCATTCCGATCAGAACGAAACCCACCGTTATGCACTTGGTGTCGAGAAGTGGGATTGGAAGGGTTAATTAGTTTGTGACCAATTGATTGATTCTGTAAAGAAAAAAAGTGCAAAATGATGTCTTGCTTTTTCTCTGCTGACCTCTATATTGCATTGTAATGTTATCTCTCTCTCATTCCTATGAGAAAAGAGTGATTTAGCTTAAATCACATTGTCTGTTGTTTTGTCTTTTTCTTTAAAAAAAAAAAGAAAATTGAGAAAAATGTTTTACAAACTTTTGAAATATGTGAAAATTGTAAAAGGTAGAGTACAGAAAAAGTTGGTGAAATTTCAGAAATGTGTTAAAAAATCTCGGATTATTGATATATCAAAGTTTGGATGTTCTATATGTTGGATTGTATAATGGGAGTTCTGGAGTATTTTTACTGTCTGTGTAGGTTATCCACTGACTTTGTTTTGCTATATGTGATATTTTGATTGACAATTGCCTGTTTTTCCCCCCTTGTTATATTTTTCCCCTTTCTCTTTTTTCTGTATCCTCCCTTTTTATTTTCTATGTCTTTACAAAAACAAAATTGAAAATTCAATAAAAATTATTGTTTAAAAAAAAAATCTCGGATTAATCCAACATGTTTAGGGACGCCTATACAGAGTTGTAGTGATGTGAGATTTTAAAAGCAACTGATTTTGAATCAGATGAAGTTTTATGTGTTTCTGAGGATTCTGCCAGTCTGCCTTTAAAAAATTCCTTAGGGAGGAGAAGGGAATCCTCACAAGCAAGAGTTTAAAATGTCAACTGGTGATTTACAGACATCTTGCATAGAAATTAGTGAGCTAGAGATGCAAAGAGACGTGAAAGAAAGAACTTAAAACAGAAATTTAGCAATGTATTCACACTACAGTAAATGTATTTGATCAGAGCAGTGATTGTGTGAGGAAAATTTCTGATTTCATAAAATGCAAACAAAATGTTGAAATCCATGAATGCAAAGAATATGTCCAGAAATCAGAGTCAAATTTGAATGTAAATGAGGTTTCTGATAACATGCCATTGGTTAGTGATACTGTTGAGGTGAATGATGGTATGCATGTATTGAATAGGACTGTCCCGCTTGCCATGCACTGTGAACTGATTAAAAAAAAGGATGCGTTTGCATGGCCATTGAAAGGGGTGTCGCTAAGTGAAGGGGTGGTGATGATGCCTTTTGCCTTGCTCAATGAGACATGGGCATTGCCCAGAGCCAAGAGGTGGGAATTAGGTAGAATTTCAGTTATAGACCATACCCCTGAGACTGAAGACTTCCCCCATGACAATATTACATTTACATGGCATGATCAGCGTGTCATTGTTGAATTAAAAGATGCAAAAAGTGAACAAGATATGTTTTCTGATGAAACACCCATTGCAAAGGATGTTCATGGTTCACTTGCTCATTGTGAAGGAGGGGTTGGTGGGTACACACTGACTAACCACAAGGGGCATACATGCAGTACAGACACACTGATTATGGGTTTGTGTAGTGACAAAGTTGCAGATTTTGTGTTTGGTAATGAAATTCGCATCCCAGTGTATTTCCTTACAAAGCCTTACCAGCCAAAGGTTTTGAAGAAGCTGAAAGACACACAGTTGCTAACGCCAACGGCAGAAACTCTCATGCTGATTGGGGAGTTTAAAGCACTACTTGCTGGCCGAGTAAAATTTAAACCAATGGTTGAACTGTCCATACTGGATTTCTTTATGATCACTGCTCCACGGGGTGGTGGGAAGATTTCCAAGACAGAGAGCATTATTGGTTCATGGACTATGGTGCTACCTGCACGCACACAGGACTGTTGTGGATTTTTGCTGAAGCAAAGTAGCTATCTTTACAAGCTGACAGCAGACAGACAGAAGAAGGGGCTAGTGAACTTGTGGAATCTATGACTGTTTTCCAAGTCACTGACATGACTGGATGCCCTGTAAGTCTTCACACTGAGAAATGGACATTTGACACAAAGTCTATGGACCTCATTCAGAGTCAGTCGTTGTGGCCGCACGGTCGTACGCATACGATGTTTTTCTTTCTGCGCCTGCGCACGCCTAGCAGTGCGCATGTGCGTACGAGCTCTACCGATCAAAAATACTGTCGGTCGTAGGGCTTCCGACACGGAAGCGGTTTGCTAAAGTTGATTGACAGGAAAGACCGTTTGTGGGAGTATACGGGGGTGGTGGTCTGGAAACGGAGGCGTTCTTCAGCGTTTCCAGGCGTTTTAGGGGAGTGCATAAATTACCTGCTTCATACGACCAAGAATTGCGGATGCATGCAAACGTCACTCTACGAACAGGCTGATCATCCAGGCTAAGGTAGGCAAGAAGCGTCCGTAAGCCACAACAGTACAATCGTTAATCTGATGTTACCTGCGATGTTTCGATTTGGAACCACACAAACCAAGCAGCTAAGATTGCTGCATTGTAACTATTAACACTGCTAATTACCTTGTAACTCATTTAACTTGCGTGTGCATTAGGGAATTCGTAACATAAATGTTTATTTGTGCTTTTTAAACAGTTTTTGGATAAAACAGTTTTTAAAACATCTAGCATTGTGTTTTTCGTAGCAGCCTTTTCAGATACCACAATTTTTAAACCTTGTATACATTGATATAGTTAAAGATAGACATTTTTGTTATAAAAATTTTTTTTTTAAATTTGCCTTTCATCACAATTTAAATAATAATTGTTTCAGCAACATTTGCATATAATTATTATTATTATTTTTAATAAAAAATTAAAAAAAATTTTTAGAACAAAAAAAAAAAGAGCTTGAGACATTGGTGACAAGAAATATGGGGACTGGACAACAGGTGAGGGAGGAGATATCCAGTGCTACTTGCGTCGTTTGGGCCAGCTCGGAGGAAGAGGTAAGCTACGGACAGCCGACTGGCGTGTAACACGCCGACTGGCCTGGCCAGAGGTAGATGGGATTTCCTCTGGCCTAGGCATAGGGCTCTCCATACTTGCGGGGGTGGCTGTTGGGCTGCCAGAGGAGGTGGTCCTGGTAGGAAGGGAGTCTCGCTCCATCATGGCAGGTGGGTTGGCCTGCTCCTGGGTATTGGCCAAACGATCTAGGGCCCCAGCAATTGTCTCCAGGGCCACCGCCACCCTCACCAGAGTGGTCTCCATCCTCAGAAGCACACATCTGTTCTCCTGAGTTTGGGAGACCAACCTGGTGAGGAGAGGCACTGCTCGGTCTGATGGTTGCCCTGGAGTAGACTCCACAGGGTCCCCAGATGGAGTTCTTGGATCCTCCCCTGCAGAGTCTCCATCTGTGCTGGACCCAGACCTGACCTCAGGAGCAGGCACTACCTCCTCTGAGTCTGGAATATAAAAAAAAAATTTGTTATTTATTTTGCCCCCCCAAAAAAAGACGTTTGAGCTTTATACTTTTTGTCTAACAAAATAAAATTACCTTCTTGCACATGTGGAGCGTTGAAGTCGGCCATGTCAGTGTCCATAGTGGACACGCCGACTATCTCCTCTTCCGTCACACATCCCTGAGCCAACGTCTCCTGCCTTGTCAAGGCCAGCTCCTCAGGGATGGGACCACCACCTGTCCCCGCAGCATGGTCCACCCTACTCTGTAGCTTCCTCTTCAGTTGGTACTTGAAATCCGTCCAGCTGTCAATGTTATTTTGGAAATTTTAAGTGTTACTTTATTTAAATAAGATCAAGCTTTGGACTTCAGTACACTCACAATATCATTTTCTTACTGTTTTTTAACGACTTTCTGTGTTCTGTAGGTTGTCCCCACACCATTAACAGCCCTGGATATCTCCTCCCAAATCCTGTCTTTGGCTCCAGCCACCATATTTCTGGGTGCATTGACTAGGTTCTCCATTGTCATGGTCACCAATGTCTCAAGCTCGATCCGTGAAAACGGAGGGTTTCTTGGTCTTGGCCTGCTTGGGCCCGCCTCCTCCTCCTCTACTGGTGGACTTTGATTCCCAGCACCTACAACAATTTTTAAATTAGTAAAAATTTTTAACATTTTTAAAGGGAAATATGACCAGTTCTTGTGTTGTGCAAAAAATGTGACTTGCACTTACCTGGCTCAGTTGGCCTCTGCTCACCATGCTCCTCGCTTAACATTCTGATAACCTGTGAGAGAGCATGAAGAATACTGCTTGTGCAGACTTTTTTATAGATGTGATCGCATCCCTGGATTGGTTACCCGTGCATCCTGTTTTCCCTAACTACAAATGCACACCTTTCCTGCATTCCGTAATTACTGCGTGGGTTCTGCTAGATGTGAGCGCATCCCTGGATTGGTTACCCGTGCATCCTTATTTCCCTAACTACAAATGCACACCTTTCCTGCATGTTTCAATAATTGGGGTTTGGTTTCTTTATTTAAGGTAAAGCCAAATGTTCCCTTACTTGTGGGTTGTAGTTGGAGTGTTTGGTGGTGCAGGAGGTGTTTGATAGTACTTAAATTGTTTGAAGTTGTTTGAGAGGTGCTTGTGTGAGTTGGTTGAGAGGTGCTTGTGTGAGTTGATTGAGGTGCTTATGTGAGTTGGATGAGAGGTGCTTGTGTGAGTTGTTTGAGAGGTGCTTGTGTGTTATTTTTTTTTTTTAATTATTTTATTTTTTTAGTTCTTTTTTTGGGGGTTGTTTTGTTTTGTGTTCCTTTCTTTTTGGTAGTTGTTTTGTGTGTTCCTTCATTTTTGGTTGGGTTTTTTTTGTTTAATTTTTTTTTTTTTGTGTTCCTTTATTTTTGTAGGTTTTTTTGTGTTCCTTTCTTTTTGGTGGTTGTTTTTTGTGTTACTTTATTTTGGGTGGGGGTTTTTTTAGTTACTTTCTTTTGGGTGGTGTTTTTTTTTATTTTCATTTGTTTTGGTGCTGGTGGTTTTAGTGTTCCTTTATTTTGGTTTTTTTTTTGGAGTGTTTTGTTTTTTGGTGGTAGTTTTTGTTTGTCAAATTTGATTGGTTCGGACTTTTAACAAACCCCGTTAATTGTTGTGCTTGAGCCGGTTACTTTTTCGGTTTGGGTGGCCGGGCTTTTGTCTTCAAAAATCCAACGTTATTCGAATAATCAAGTAAGTGTGCCAGCCTACTGCATTTACTTTTTTTTGTTTTTGGATCAACAATCCTAAAAAAAATTAAATTTTTTGTTACTAATTTTTTTTTACATTTATTAAAGGTGTTTAACACTCCATTTTGGACTTGAATCAGGTAAGTGTCTATTTATTCAAACCTACACTTTTTTTATTTTTATTTTACTTTTAATATTGTTTATTGATCTATTTTTAAAATGTAAATTTGTACATTTAACAACAATTCATATTGGCGATTTTAAAAAATAAGCATGGTTTTAACAATAATAGTAGTAATATTGGTTTGACCTCAAAAAATCTAATTCATTTTTTTATTTCCTCTAATTTTAAAAACGTACAACAAATACATATGTAGTGATTTCCGAAGATGGCACTGCCCGACCCTGTAAGAATATGCACCATTATT
Organism: Taudactylus pleione; assembly: GCA_031769625.1. Lineage (NCBI taxonomy): Eukaryota > Metazoa > Chordata > Amphibia > Anura > Myobatrachidae > Taudactylus > Taudactylus pleione. The sequence goes on along the minus strand of JAUIMM010002250.1, from coordinate 226,552 downwards.
ATAAAGCTAAGTATTTTTGCACAAATAATCTAAAAACACTTTGTAGAACCAATTTAAAATATAAATTTAACTTTACAGAGCGATGTTGGACAGCTAATAGTGGTCATGTTGACCCCCACCAACCTTCCTCAGCCTCCTCCTGGGTGTAGGCATAGGAGGCGTGCAAGGGCCAAGATATATAGAACACGTGTCACCCTTTTTGGAATGCCTGATGATGTGGTTGTAACCACTTATCGCCTGCCTCCAAATATCCTAGACACTCTTTCAATAATAAAGAATGATCTAGAAAGTCAGATTAACATTCCTACAGCAATCTCACCACTTACACAGTTGTTGGCGGAGTTACATTTCTGCGCCTCAGGGTCCTTCCAAACCACTGTGGGGTTGGTGGGTGGCCTCTCCCAGCCCTCATTTTCACGGATCCTGAGGCGTGTGCTAGATGCATTTTTCAATCATCTAGCACATTTTATTAGTATGCCATTGGATACGGAAGCCCTTGATGTGGTAAAGCAGAAGTTTTTTGAAATTGCAGGCTTTCCACACGTCATAGGGGTAGTGGATGGCACTCATATAGCACTTCAGCCCCCTGCATGCAGGGAACAAATATATAGGAACCGAAAACATTACCATTCCCTAAATGTAATGGTGCTATGTGATGCCTCCCTCCAGATCCTCTCCCTGAATGCCAAATTCCCAGGCTGCAGCCATGATGCGTACATGATCCAGCATTCAGGGATTTGGCCAAAATTAAGCACACTGCAAGCTGGTGACGCGTGGATTCTTGGTAAGTAAAAATCCAGTATGTATTTCTAGTAATAGTGTAAACAGGTTCTCATGGTAAATGCATGTATCTTTTGGTGTCCCATTTCCATCAGGTGACAGTGGATATCCTTGCACGCCGTGGCTGCCTACACCAGGGCCCCAAACTCACTATAATGCCGCGTTTACTGCCACCAGGCAGGTGGTGGAGCGCTGTATCGGCCTTTTAAAGGGCCGGTTCCGGTGTCTCCATCACTCTGGTGTTGCACTCATGTACTCGCCGGATATGGTTTCTCGCATTGTGGTCCTGTGTGGGATTTTACACAACATTGCAATAAGGAGTCGAGTACCCATGTTGCCAGAGGATGGCCCCCGGAGGAAGGTGTTGTGATGCTGTCGGAGGGGGCCAGACGCGATTATGTTGTTTCACGTTTTTTTAGGTAGGCATATTTACATTTTTTTTTTTTTTTTTTTAAACACTTTTTGCAAATGTATTTTAATGTGTACCTTTTTCTTTTGTTTTCTTTTCCTACCAACCAAATCACAACACTTTCCCAAAACTGAAAAAAAATGGAACCCATTGGCAATACCCTGTATGTTTTTGGACAACTAACACATTTTGCACGGATATCCCCCAACATGTTTATTTAATTTGCCTTTTGTTTTAATAATTTGTATGTTTCCCATTCAAAAATCTGTTTGTTTTTTACTATAGTTGTTTATGTTTGACTAAGCCAGATGTTTTATTTGCCCAAACCATGAGGACATTTGTTATGTGTGAATGTGTTATGAAATTATTTTTACCAGTAAAAGCCTGTTGGCAACATGGTTGTTATTTAATAAATGATTTCAATTAAATACAAAGGTTGTTTTTTGTTTGTTTACAAAAATAAAGCCATTTTGAGGTGGATAATGTATGCCAACCCATAATTAAAAAAAATACATTACTGCAAATGTTCTTAAGGTTTACTAATACATTTTTTAAGTTCTTACACTATGGAAAGGCACCCACCTTTGTTCTAAAAAATGTTTACATGCAGAATTACACTCTTTAATATGTGGCAAAAAAGAGGACAAATGTTGAAATACAAAAACTTTTTTATTTTTTTTGTGTCTGAAAAATTAAAAAATATGAAAACAAAAAAACTAAAACTTCCTCCAAACGCCCCACTATTCTTTGTAGGCAGCAGTAGGCCTGCATTAAATAGCCTGAGGTCTCTCTCAGCTCCTCCCGAATTTCCCTCAGGATGTGGGTTAGATCTGTGGAAAATATAAAAATTTTGAGGAATAAATACTTCATTAAAATTACAAACATTTGAACACATTATTCAATGTACCAAAAAGTGTTTAAACACAATGATGTTACGGTGTGTTTGAAAGTATCAGCCACACATTATTAATAGGTTGCTACTTTTATGTTATTAAAGTAATTGGAAACCCTAACTATGTGGCATAAGCCAAAAACCACTATGATGATGTTACAAATAATGGGAGGTGTATTCTTAAGTCATGATGGCCATATCCTTAAAACACAATGCACGTATTCACTTCTAGAATGTTGTTGATAAACCAAAAATACAATGTGTTTGTTTGCTATGGAAAACAACACTTTGCCTAAGTACACTAGTACATTTTAAACACAGTGTACACAACATCAACAAGGGTAGTCTGGTTCCTAGCACCTTGCCAAGTTTGGTGACATGTTTTTTTACATTGTAAAATACTAATCCTAATGTAATCATTATTTCCTAAAAATACAAAACATTTTTAAAAAATCACTAAAAAACCACTAAATCTATATTTTTGTGGTCCACAATAAAAAAAAGTGTCAGCCACAAAACCTAAGGTCGTAATTCTGAAAAACAGCAATACTGCGCAATGATTTGGAACCCCATACAGCAAATTTTGAAACCAACAAAATAAACTCAGAAAGTTGTACAAATACATGGATAACAACACCCAAAAAAAATAAAATAAAACATACCCTCAGAGTGGTCGGACACAGCAACAGATGTTGGCGGACATCCTTCGGGTGAGGGAGAATATTCAGGAGTGGGGGGAATGGTTGAAGGGGAAATGGAGCAGAAAAGATCCAAGGGAGGGGAGATTTGAGACATTTGGGATGAGTGGGCAGGGGAGGGAGGAATACTTGGGGAGGATTGGAAGAGGGAGGGAGGGTTACTGGGGGAGTATGGTGGGGAGGGAGGGCTGGGTTGAGGAGATGCCGGTGAGGGCTGCTGGTTTCCACCAGCATGTCTTTGCCTTGTGCGTGCCCTTCTCTGTCTCCGCTGTGCTTCTAAAATGTAAACATAAAATCCAAAAATTAAAATATTTTAGAATTTCGGCTACACAATACAAGTACACTTTACACATTCTGGACAATAGGGACAACATACAGGAGGGATTTTTAACATTGACTAAAATAATTGGCAAAGGAAAATAAATTTTTAACAGTCCACTAATTATTACTTTTAAACAAATGCATACTTAGGTCTGCGTATTTGCACCTGCAAATTCATGAGGAGCGCAGGCGACCGGCAGCGCAGGTCCAACCAGCGCCTCTCTAATTGGGCAATATTGCGCCTATACCCCGCTGATAGGAGGGCTCGCCTCATCTCCGCATAGGCCGCCTGCTTTATGCGGTTCGAAATGGGCGGCACAGCGTTGGTAATCCGCCTGTCCAGGATGTTTACCAGGACAAGCAATTCTCTCCTCGTAAAGGCTCCGGCTCTCATGATGGCAATGGCCGATTTTACCCAAAACATGAAATATACATGGGGTACAAAAAAATATGATTGGCTAAAATATTTACACTTTCCTCAAAAAAAACACTATTGGCCAATCCTTTAATCATGTGTCCCGAAAAATAAGGTCACATTTGATTGGCTACAACACGTAGTGTGCAATTTCAAACATAAGAGTGCAAATGATCCTAATGCAAAATGCACATGCATTTATAAAGTTAACACAATTAGCAAACGTACATTCACAGATAATAAACCGTACTTTGTTTTTTAAATTGTGTGAAAAAAAAAAAAACGGAGAAAACAACCACGAAATGAACAATAAAGTTTGACACATGAAAAGAAACTCGTTTTAAAGAACATTAAGAGTTAAAGACTTAATTAGATAATTGACAACAAGCTAATAACAAGCTGATCGATAGTCCATGTAAACATGACATGTGACCATCAAAACAGCACATACGGCCGCAAACATCAGAACATAATTAGCATACAGCGACTGACAGCGCCTGACTATGATTGACTCGTTCGTTCGTTCAGATCAGTCGGTAGCTAGAGGGGCGTCACTTTGTTTACGATCGCCCTGCCGTACGATCAGATTTTGCGGTCGTTGGTCGTACGACCGTGCGGCCGCAACGACCGACTCTGAATGAGGTCCAATATGTGCTGCTGTCCAAAGCTGGAAGAACGACGTGGGACATGCTGATACACACACCTACAGCTTCAATGGTGTGTGCACAAGTGAACTGAGCACAGAACATGGTGTGCAAGTCACGGCAAAGACAGCGCTGATGGTGCTAGAACTGTTATACCATGACGGAGCTGACGCTGCATCCGAGCAAGCTCAAATCAAAGGGTTTCCTTATATCCAAACCATGGTCAGAGACTTTGCAAAAACCTGTTACATTTGCCAACAGCTGGGAATGTGGCCTACCTTACTTACTACTGATACAGGCCTCATATACTGTGACATTGCCAACAGCTGGGAATGTGGCCTACCTTGCTTACTACTGATACAGGCCTCATATACTGTGACATTGCCAACAGCTGGGAATGTGGCCTACCTTGCTTACTACTGATAAAGGCCTCATATACTGTGACATTGCCAACAGCTGGGAATGTGGCCTACCTTGCTTACTACTGATAAAGGCCACATATACTGTGACATTGCCAACAGCTGGGAATGTGGCCTACCTTACTTACTACTGATACAGGCCTCATATACTGTGACATTGCCAACAGCTGGGAATGTGGCCTACCTTGCTTACTACTGATACAGGCCTCATATACTGTGACATTGCCAACAGCTGGGAATGTGGCCTACCTTACTTACTACTGATACAGGCCTCATATACTGTGACATTGCCAACAGCTGGGAATGTGGCCTACCTTACTTACTACTGATACAGGCCTCATATACTGTGACATTGCCAACAGCTGGGAATGTGGCCTACCTTGCTTACTACTGATAAAGGCCACATATACTGTGACATTGCCAACAGCTGGGAATGTGGCCTACCTTACTTACTACTGATACAGGCCTCATATACTGTGACATTGCCAACAGCTGGGAATGTGGCCTACCTTGCTTACTACTGATACAGGCCTCATATACTGTGACATTGCCAACAGCTGGGAATGTGGCCTACCTTGCTTACTACTGATACAGGCCTCATATACTGTGACATTGCCAACAGCTGGGAATGTGGCCTACCTTGCTTACTACTGATACAGGCCTCATATACTGTGACATTGCCAACAGCTGGGAATGTGACCTACCTTACTTACTACTGATACAGGCCTCATATACTGTGACATTGCCAACAGCTGGGAATGTGGCCTACCTTGCTTACTACTGATACAGGCCTCATATACTGTGACATTGCCAACAGCTGGGAATGTGGCCTACCTTGCTTACTACTGATAAAGGCCTCATATACTGTGACATTGCCAACAGCTGGGAATGTGGCCTACCTTACTTACTACTGATACAGGCCTCATATACTGTGACATTGCCAACAGCTGGGAATGTGGCCTACCTTGCTTACTACTGATACAGGCCTCATATACTGTGACATTGCCAACAGCTGGGAATGTGGCCTACCTTGCTTACTACTGATAAAGGCCTCATATACTGTGACATTGCCAACAGCTGGGAATGTGGCCTACCTTACTTACTACTGATACAGGCCTCATATACTGTGACATTGCCAACAGCTGGGAATGTGGCCTACCTTGCTTACTACTGATACAGGCCTCGTATACTGTGACATTGCCAACAGCTGGGAATGTGGCCTACCTTGCTTACTACTGATAAAGGCCTCATATACTGTGACATTGCCAACAGCTGGGAATGTGGCCTACCTCGCTTACTACTGATAAAGGCCTCATATACTGTGACATTACCAACAGCTGGGAATGTGGCCTACCTCGCTTACTACTGATACAGGCCTCATATACTGTGACATTGCCAACAGCTGGGAATGTGGCCTACCTTGCTTACTACTGATAAAGGCCTCATATACTGTGACATTGCCAACAGCTGGGAATGTGGCCTACCTTGCTTACTACTGATACAGGCCTCATATACTGTGACATTGCCAACAGCTGGGAATGTGGCCTACCTTGCTTACTACTGATAAAGGCCTCATATACTGTGACATTGCCAACAGCTGGGAATGTGGCCTACCTTGCTTACTACTGATAAAGGCCTCATGTACTGTGACATTGCCAACAGCTGGGAATGTGTCCTACCCTGCTTACTACTGATACAGGCCTCATATACTGTGACATTGCCAACAGCTGGGAATGTGGCCTACCTTGCTTACTACTGATACAGGCCTCATATACTGTGACATTGCCAACAGCTGGGAATGTGGCCTACCTTGCTTACTACTGATACAGGCCTCAAATACTGTGACATTGCCAACAGCTGGGAATGTGGCCTACCTTGCTTACTACTGATACAGGCCTCATATACTGTGACATTGCCAACAGCTGGGAATGTGGCCTACCTCGCTTACTACTGATAAAGGCCTCATATACTGTGACATTGCCAACAGCTGGGAATGTGGCCTACCTTGCTTACTACTGATACAGGCCTCATATACTGTGACATTGCCAACAGCTGGGAATGTGGCCTACCTTGCTTACTACTGATACAGGCCTCATATACTGTGACATTGCCAACAGCTGGGAATGTGACCTACCTTGCTTACTACTGATACAGGCCTCATATACTGTGACATTGCCAACAGCTGGGAATGTGGCCTACCTTGCTTACTACTGATACAGGCCTCATATACGGTGACATTGCCAACAGCTGGGAATGTGGCCTACCGTGCTTACTACTGATACAGGCCTCATATACTGTGACATTGCCAACAGCTGGGTATGCGGCCTACCTTACTTACTACTGATACAGGCCTCATATACTGTGACATTGCCAACAGCTGGGAATGTGGCCTACCTTGCTTACTACTGATACAGGCCTCATATACTGTGACATTGCCAACAGCTGGGAATGTGGCCTACCTCGCTTACTACTCTGTGACATTGCCAACAGCTGGGAATGTGGCCTACCTTGCTTACTACTGATACAGGCCTCATATACTGTGACATTGCCAACAGCTGGGAATGTGGCCTACCTTGCTTACTACTGATACAGGCCTCATATACTGTGACATTGCCAACAGCTGGGAATGTGGCCTACCTTGCTTACTACTGATACAGGCCTCATATACTGTGACATTGCCAACAGCTGGGAGTGTGGCCTACCTTGCTTACTACTGATACAGGCCTCATATACTGTGACATTGCCAACAGCTGGGAATGTGGCCTACCTTACTTACTACTAGAGATGAGCGGTTCGGATTCTGTGGAATCCGAACCGCTCCGAACATTGGGGATCCGAGTCCACCCGAACCCTGTTCGGGTGTTCACCGCCTGACTCGGATCCCCGTTCGGGGCCGAACGGCGGCCGCCTGATGTCGGATTCTCACTAGAGAATCCGACATCAGGTCTCCTCGCGTGTAGGGCAGAGCGCAGTGATAGCGCTCTGCCCTACACAGACACAGACACACAGCCGCCAGCGGCAGCTGTGTGTTTGTTGACTCTCATTGGCTGCTGCACGGAGGGAGCCGGCTGGAGCTCACACATGAGCTCCGTCTTCCGGCTCCCTCCTCAGCGTGTGACAGAGCGGACGGCGCGGGAGCGGGGATACAGGTAAGTTTTATTATTTTTATTTTTTCACTTGTCAAAGGTCCGGGGGCGCTACTGGGGGGGGGTCTGCACTACTGGGGGGGTCTGCTACTGGGGGGGGGCTATACTACTGGGGGGGCCATACTACAGAGGGGCCTGCTACTGGGGGGGCTATACTACTGGGGGGGGGTCTGCACTACTGGGGGGGGTCTGCTACTGGGGGAGGCAATACTACTGGGGGGGCCATACTACAGAGGGGCCTGCTATGGGGGGGGCTATACTACTGGGGGGGGTCTGCTACTGGGGGGGCCATACTACTGGGGGGGATCTGCACTATTGGGGGGCCATACTACAGAGGGGCCTGCTACTGGGGGGGGCTATACTACTGGGGGGGTCTGCACTACTGGGGGGGGTCTGCTACTGGGCAGGGCTATACTACTGGGGGGCCATACTACAGAGGGGCCTGCTACTGGGGGGGGCTATACTACTGGGGGGGGTCTGCTACTGGGGGGGCCATACTACTGAGGGGCCTGCTACTGGGGGGGGCCATACTACTGGGGGGGCCTACTACAGGGGGGCCATACTACAGGGGGGGCCCATACTACAGGGGGGGCTACTACTGGAGCAGCCTACTACTGGGGGGGCCTGCTACTGGGGGAGCCATACTACTGGGGGAGCCATACTACAGGGGGGGCCCATACTACAGGGGGGGCTACTACTGGAGCAGCCTACTACTGGGGGGGCCTGCTACTGGGGGAGCCATACTACTGGGGGAGCCATACTACTGGGGGGGCATACTACTGGGTGGCATGCTAATGGGGGGCATACTACTGGGGGGGCCTGCTAATGGGGGACATACTACTGGGGGGGCCTGCTAATGGGGGGCATACTACTGGGGAGCATTCAACTGGGGGCACTGCATAGTGGACCGTACTACTAAGGGGACTGCATAGGGGGCACCACTGCTGGGGGACATTGTGTAAGGGACACCGCTACTGTGGGCATTGTGTAAAAGGGTCACTACTGTGGGCATTGTGTAAAAGGGGCACTACTGTGTGTCGTAACATAAATAAGAGACACTACTTTATGGTGTAATGTGAATCAGGCCCTATGTGCGGTGTAATGCTAATAAGATTGTGCACTGTGACTCCTAGGGCCGTAGCCCACTTTGTAAACAAGTACTGTGACTCTGCTGGCCGTACCCCACTGGGTGGGTGCACTACTTTTCATTTCTGCCACTGCTGTGTGGCAATGTGTCATAGATGTGCTTTATACTGTGGTGTCTGTGTCGTTGTGCCGCTGCTTTGTCGCTTAGTAACCAGTCAACTCACTGCAACCTTTGGCCAATAATGTTGAAAACAATATTATAAGCTGTGATATGGTCTAAATTGACTGGAAATTAATGTTATTGAGGTTAATAATACTCTAGGAAGAAAAAAAAGACCAATTTATGTGATTTTAGCTTTTTTTGTCAATTTTTGTAAAAAAATCCAAATCCAAATCCAAATCCAAAGCCAGTCACCGCAGTTTGGCAAATCCAAATCCAAATCCAAAGCCGGACGACGAATTAGAACCAAATCCAAATCCGGCAAAAATGGTCCGGCGCACATCCCTACTTACTACTGATACAGGCCTCATATACTGTGACATTGCCAACAGCTGGGAATGTGGCCTCGCTTACTACTGATACAGGCCTCATATACTGTGACATTGCCAACAGCTGGGAATGTGGCCTCGCTTACTACTGATAAAGGCCTCATGTACTGTGACATTGCCAACAGCTGGGAATGTGGCCTACCTTGCTTACTACTGATACAGGCCTCATATACTGTGACATTGCCAACAGCTGGGAATGTGGCCTACCTTACTTACTACTGATACAGGCTTCATATACTGTGACATTGCCAACAGCTGGGAATGTGGCCTACCTTACTTACTACTGATACAGGCCTCATATACTGTGACATTGCCAACAGCTGGGAATGTGGCCTCGCTTACTACTGATAAAGGCCTCATATACTGTGACATTGCCAACAGCTGGGAATGTGGCCTACCTTGCTTACTACTGATACAGGCCTCATATACTGTGACATTGCCAACAGCTGGGAATGTGGCCTCGCTTACTACTGATAAAGGCCTCATATACTGTGACATTGCCAACAGCTGGGAATGTGGCCTACCTTGCTTACTACTGATACAGGCCTCATATACTGTGACATTGCCAACAGCTGGGAATGTGGCCTACCTTGCTTACTACTGATACAGGCCTCATATACTGTGACATTGCCAACAGCTGGGAATGTGGCCTACCTTGCTTACTACTGATAAAGGCCTCATGTACTGTGACATTGCCAACAGCTGGGAATGTGGCCTACCTTACTTACTACTGATACAGGCCTCATATACTGTGACATTGCCAACAGCTGGGAATGTGGCCTACCTTGCTTACTACTGATAAAGGCCTCATATACTGTGACATTGCCAACAGCTGGGAATGTGGCCTACCTTACTTACTACTGATACAGGCCTCATATACTGTGACATTGCCAACAGCTGGGAATGTGGCCTCGCTTACTACTGATAAAGGCCTCATATACTGTGACATTGCCAACAGCTGGGAATGCGGCCTCGCTTACTACTGATAAAGGCCTCATATACTGTGACATTGCCAACAGCTGGGAATGTGGCCTCGCTTACTACTGATAAAGGCCTCATATACTGTGACATTGCCAACAGCTGGGAATGTGGCCTACCTTGCTTACTACTGATAAAGGCCTCATATACTGTGACATTGCCAACAGCTGGGAATGTGGCCTACCTTGCTTACTACTGATACAGGCCTCATATACTGTGACATTGCCAACAGCTGGGAATGTGGCCTACCGTGCTTACTACTGATACAGGCCTCATATACTGTGACATTGCCAACAGCTGGGAATGTGGCCTACCTTACTTACTACTGATACAGGCCTCATATACTGTGACATTGCCAACAGCTGGGAATGTGGCCTACCTTACTTACTACTGATAAAGGCCTCATATACTGTGACATTGCCAACAGCTGGGAATGTGGCCTACCTTGCTTACTACTGATACAGGCCTCATATACTGTGACATTGCCAACAGCTGGGAATGTGGCCTACCTTACTTACTACTGATACAGGCCTCATATACTGTGACATTGCCAACAGCTGGGAATGTGGCCTACCTTACTTACTACTGATACAGGCCTCATATACTGTGACATTGCCAACAGCTGGGAATGTGACCTACCTTGCTTACTACTGATACAGGCCTCATATACTGTGACATTGCCAACAGCTGGGAATGTGGCCTACCTCGCTTACTACTGATACAGGCCTCATATACTGTGACATTGCCAACAGCTGGGAATGTGGCCTACCTCGCTTACTACTGATAAAGGCCTCATATACTGTGACATTGCCAACAGCTGGGAATGTGGCCTACCTCGCTTACTACTGATAAAGGCCTCATATACTGTGACATTACCAACAGCTGGGAATGTGGCCTACCTTGCTTACTACTGATACAGGCCTCATATACTGTGACATTGCCAACAGCTGGGAATGTGGCCTACCTCGCTTACTACTGATAAAGGCCTCATATACTGTGACATTGCCAACAGCTGGGAATGTGGCCTACCTTGCTTACTACTGATACAGGCCTCATATACTGTGACATTGCCAACAGCTGGGAATGTGGCCTACCTTATTACTACTGATACAGGCCTCATATACTGTGACATTGCCAACAGCTGGGAATGTGGCCTACCTTGCTTACTACTGATACAGGCCTCATGTACTGTGACATTGCCAACAGCTGGGAATGTGGCCTACCTTGCTTACTACTGATACAGGCCTCATGTACTGTGACATTGCCAACAGCTGGGAATGTGGCCTACCTTGCTTACTACTGATACAGGCCTCATGTACTGTGACATTGCCAACAGCTGGGAATGTGGCCTACCTTACTTACTACTGATACAGGCCTCATATACTGTGACATTGCCAACAGCTGGGAATGTGGCCTACCTTGCTTACTACTGATACAGGCCTCATATACTGTGACATTGCCAACAGCTGGGAGTGTGGCCTACCTTGCTTACTACTGATACAGGCCTCATATACTGTGACATTGCCAACAGCTGGGAATGTGGCCTACCTTACTTACTACTGATACAGGCCTCATATACTGTGACATTGCCAACAGCTGGGAATGTGACCTACCGTGCTTACTACTGATACAGGCCTCATATACTGTGACATTGCCAACAGCTGGGAATGTGGCCTACCTTGCTTACTACTGATACAGGCCTCATATACTGTGACATTGCCAACAGCTGGGAATGTGACCTACCTTGCTTACTACTGATACAGGCCTCGTATACTGTGACATTGCCAACAGCTGGGAATGTGGCCTACCTTGCTTACTACTGATACAGGCCTCATATACTGTGACATTGCCAACAGCTGGGAATGTGGCCTACCTTACTTACTACTGATACAGGCCTCATATACTGTGACATTGCCAACAGCTGGGAATGTGGCCTACCGTGCTTACTACTGATAAAGGCCTCATATACTGTGACATTGCCAACAGCTGGGTATGCGGCCTACCTTGCTTACTACTGATAAAGGCCACATATACTGTGACATTGCCAACAGCTGGGAATGTGGCCTACCTTGCTTACTACTGATACAGGCCTCATATACTGTGACATTGCCAACAGCTGGGAATGTGGCCTACCTTGCTTACTACTGATACAGGCCTCATATACTGTGACATTGCCAACAGCTGGGAATGTGGCCTACCTTACTTACTACTGATACAGGCCTCATATACTGTGACATTGCCAACAGCTGGGAATGTGGCCTACCTCGCTTACTACTGATACAGGCCTCATGTACTGTGACATTTCCAACAGCTGGGAATGTGGCCTACCCTGCTTACTACTGATACAGGCCTCATATACTGTGACATTGCCAACAGCTGGGAATGTGGCCTACCTTGCTTACTACTGATAAAGGCCACATATACTGTGACATTGCCAACAGCTGGGAATGTGGCCTACCTTGCTTACTACTGATACAGGCCTCATATACTGTGACATTGCCAACAGCTGGGAATGTGGCCTACCTTACTTACTACTGATACAGGCCTCATATACTGTGACATTGCCAACAGCTGGGAATGTGGCCTACCTTGCTTACTACTGATAAAGGCCTCATATACTGTGACTGCCAACAGCTGGGAATGTGGCCTACCTTGCTTACTACTGATACAGGCCTCATATACTGTGACATTGCCAACAGCTGGGAATGTGGCCTACCGTGCTTACTACTGATACAGGCCTCATGTACTGTGACATTGCCAACAGCTGGGAATGTGGCCTACCCTGCTTACTACTGATACAGGCCTCATATACTGTGACATTGCCAACAACTGGGAATGTGGCCTACCGTGCTTACTACTGATACAGGCCTCATATACTGTGACATTGCCAACAGCTGGGAATGTGGCCTACCTTGCTTACTACTGATACAGGCCTCATATACTGTGACATTGCCAACAGCTGGGAATGTGGCCTACCGTGCTTACTACTGATACAGGCCTCATGTACTGTGACATTGCCAACAGCTGGGAATGTGGCCTACCTCGCTTACTACTGATACAGGCCTCATGTACTGTGACATTGCCAACAACTGGGAATGTGGCCTACCGTGCTTACTACTGATAAAGGCCTCATATACTGTGACATTGCCAACAGCTGGGAATGTGGCCTACCGTGCTTACTACTGATACAGGCCTCATATACTGTGACATTGCCAACAGCTGGGAATGTGGCCTACCTTGCTTACTACTGATACAGGCCTCATATACTGTGACATTGCCAACAGCTGGGAATGTGGCCTACCTTGCTTACTACTGATACAGGCCTCATGTACTGTGACATTGCCAACAGCTGGGAATGTGGCCTACCGTGCTTACTACTGATAAAGGCCTCATGTACTGTGACATTGCCAACAGCTGGGAATGTGGCCTACCTTGCTTACTACTGATACAGGCCTCATATACTGTGACATTGCCAACAGCTGGGAATGTGGCCTACCTTACTTACTACTGATACAGGCCTCATATACTGTGACATTGCCAACAGCTGGGAATGTGGCCTCGCTTACTACTGATAAAGGCCTCATATACTGTGACATTGCCAACAGCTGGGAATGTGGCCTACCTTGCTTACTACTGATAAAGGCCTCATATACTGTGACATTGCCAACAGCTGGGAATGTGGCCTACCTTGCTTACTACTGATACAGGCCTCATATACTGTGACATTGCCAACAGCTGGGAATGTGGCCTCGCTTACTACTGATAAAGGCCTCATATACTGTGACATTGCCAACAGCTGGGAATGTGGCCTACCTTGCTTACTACTGATACAGGCCTCATGTACTGTGACATTGCCAACAGCTGGGAATGTGGCCTACCTTGATTACTACTGATACAGGCCTCATATACTGTGACATTGCCAACAGCTGGGAATGTGGCCTACCTTGCTTACTACTGATACAGGCCTCGTATACTGTGACATTGCCAACAGCTGGGAATGTGGCCTACCTTACTTACTACTGATAAAGGCCTCATATACTGTGACATTGCCAACAGCTGGGAATGTGGCCTACCTTGCTTACTACTGATACAGGCCTCATATACTGTGACATTGCCAACAGCTGGGAATGTGGCCTACCTTGCTTACTACTGATACAGGCCTCGTATACTGTGACATTGCCAACAGCTGGGAATGTGGCCTCGCTTACTACTGATAAAGGCCTCATATACTGTGACATTGCCAACAGCTGGGAATGTGGCCTACCTTGCTTACTACTGATACAGGCCTCATATACTGTGACATTGCCAACAGCTGGGAATGTGGCCTACCTTACTTACTACTGATACAGGCCTCATATACTGTGACATTGCCAACAGCTGGGAATGTGGCCTACCTTGCTTACTACTGATAAAGGCCTCATATACTGTGACATTGCCAACAGCTGGGAATGTGGCCTACCTTACTTACTACTGATACAGGCTTCAAATACTGTGACATTGCCAACAGCTGGGAATGTGGCCTACCTTGCTTACTACTGATAAAGGCCTCATATACTGTGACATTGCCAACAGCTGGGAATGTGGCCTACCGTGCTTACTACTGATAAAGGCCTCATATACTGTGACATTGCCAACAGCTGGGAATGTGGCCTACCTCGCTTACTACTGATACAGGCCTCATATACTGTGACATTGCCAACAGCTGGGAATGTGGCCTCGCTTACTTATTACTGATACAGGCCTCATATACTGTGACATTGCCAACAGCTGGGAATGCGGCCTACCGTGCTTATTACTGATACAGGCCTCATATACTGTGACATTGCCAACAGCTGGGAATGTGGCCTACCGTGCTTACTACTGATAAAGGCCTCATATACTGTGACATTGCCAACAGCTGGGAATGTGGCCTACCTCGCTTACTACTGATACAGGCCTCATATACTGTGACATTGCCAACAGCTGGGAATGTGGCCTCGCTTACTTATTACTGATACAGGCCTCATATACTGTGACATTGCCAACAGCTGGGAATGCGGCCTACCGTGCTTATTACTGATACAGGCCTCATATACTGTGACATTGCCAACAGCTGGGAATGTGGCCTACCTTGCTTACTACTGATACAGGCCTCATATACTGTGACATTGCCAACAGCTGGGAATGTGGCCTACCTTGCTTACTACTGATACAGGCCTCATATACTGTGACATTGCCAACAGCTGGGAATGTGGCCTACCTTGCTTACTACTGATACAGGCCTCATATACTGTGACATTGCCAACAGCTGGGAATGTGGCCTACCTTGATTACTACTGATACAGGCCTCATATACTGTGACATTGCCAACAGCTGGGAATGTGGCCTACCTTACTTACTACTGATACAGGCCTCATATACTGTGACATTGCCAACAGCTGGGAATGTGGCCTACCTTGCTTACTACTGATACAGGCCTCATATACTGTGACATTGCCAACAGCTGGGAATGTGGCCTACCTTGCTTACTACTGATACAGGCCTCATATACTGTGACATTGCCAACAGCTGGGAATGTGGCCTACCTTGCTTACTACTGATACAGGCCTCATATACTGTGACATTGCCAACAGCTGGGAATGTGACCTACCTTGCTTACTACTGATACAGGCCTCGTATACTGTGACATTGCCAACAGCTGGGAATGTGGCCTACCTTGCTTACTACTGATACAGGCCTCGTATACTGTGACATTGCCAACAGCTGGGAATGTGGCCTACCTTGCTTACTACTGATACAGGCCTCGTATACTGTGACATTGCCAACAGCTGGGAATGTGGCCTACCTTACTTACTACTGATACAGGCCTCGTATACTGTGACATTGCCAACAGCTGGGAATGTGGCCTACCTTGCTTACTACTGATAAAGGCCTCATATACTGTGACATTGCCAACAGCTGGGAATGTGGCCTACCTTGCTTACTACTGATACAGGCCTCATATATTGTGACATTGCCAACAGCTGGGAATGTGGCCTCGCTTACTACTGATAAAGGCCTCATATACTGTGACATTGCCAACAGCTGGGAATGTGGCCTACCTTGCTTACTACTGATACAGGCCTCATATACTGTGACATTGCCAACAGCTGGGAATGTGGCCTACCTTACTTACTACTGATACAGGCCTCATATACTGTGACATTGCCAACAGCTGGGAATGTGGCCTACCTTGCTTACTACTGATAAAGGCCTCATATACTGTGACATTGCCAACAGCTGGGAATGTGGCCTACCTTGCTTACTACTGATACAGGCCTCATATACTGTGACATTGCCAACAGCTGGGAATGTGGCCTACCGTGCTTACTACTGATACAGGCCTCATGTACTGTGACATTGCCAACAGCTGGGAATGTGGCCTACCTTGCTTACTACTGATACAGGCCTCATATACTGTGACATTGCCAACAGCTGGGAATGTGGCCTACCTTGCTTACTACTGATACAGGCCTCATATACTGTGACATTGCCAACAGCTGGGAATGTGGCCTACCGTGCTTACTACTGATACAGGCCTCATGTACTGTGACATTGCCAACAGCTGGGAATGTGGCCTACCTCGCTTACTACTGATACAGGCCTCATGTACTGTGACATTGCCAACAACTGGGAATGTGGCCTACCGTGCTTACTACTGATAAAGGCCTCATATACTGTGACATTGCCAACAGCTGGGAATGTGGCCTACCGTGCTTACTACTGATACAGGCCTCATATACTGTGACATTGCCAACAGCTGGGAATGTGGCCTACCTTGCTTACTACTGATACAGGCCTCATATACTGTGACATTGCCAACAGCTGGGAATGTGGCCTACCTTGCTTACTACTGATACAGGCCTCATATACTGTGACATTGCCAACAGCTGGGAATGTGGCCTACCTTGCTTACTACTGATACAGGCCTCATGTACTGTGACATTGCCAACAGCTGGGAATGTGGCCTACCTTGCTTACTACTGATAAAGGCCTCATGTACTGTGACATTGCCAACAGCTGGGAATGTGGCCTACCTTACTTACTACTGATACAGGCCTCATATACTGTGACATTGCCAACAGCTGGGAATGTGGCCTCGCTTACTACTGATAAAGGCCTCATATACTGTGACATTGCCAACAGCTGGGAATGTGGCCTACCTTGCTTACTACTGATAAAGGCCTCATATACTGTGACATTGCCAACAGCTGGGAATGTGGCCTACCTTGCTTACTACTGATACAGGCCTCATATACTGTGACATTGCCAACAGCTGGGAATGTGGCCTCGCTTACTACTGATAAAGGCCTCATATACTGTGACATTGCCAACAGCTGGGAATGTGGCCTCGCTTACTACTGATACAGGCCTCATATACTGTGACATTGCCAACAGCTGGGAATGTGGCCTACCGTGCTTACTACTGATACAGGCCTCATATACTGTGACATTGCCAACAGCTGGGAATGTGGCCTACCTTGCTTACTACTGATACAGGCCTCATATACTGTGACATTGCCAACAGCTGGGAATGTGGCCTACCTTGCTTACTACTGATACAGGCCTCATATACTGTGACATTGCCAACAGCTGGGAATGTGGCTTACCTTGCTTACTACTGATACAGGCCTCATATACTGTGACATTGCCAACAGCTGGGAATGTGGCCTACCGTGCTTACTACTGATAAAGGCCTCATATACTGTGACATTGCCAACAGCTGGGAATGTGGCCTACCTCGCTTACTACTGATACAGGCCTCATATACTGTGACATTGCCAACAGCTGGGAATGTGGCCTACCGTGCTTACTACTGATAAAGGCCTCATATACTGTGACATTGCCAACAGCTGGGAATGTGACCTACCTTATTACTACTGATACAGGCCTCATATACTGTGACATTGCCAACAGCTGGGAATGTGGCCTACCTTACTTACTACTGATACAGGCCTCATATACTGTGACATTGCCAACAGCTGGGAATGTGGCCTACCGTGCTTATTACTGATACAGGCCTCATATACTGTGACATTGCCAACAGCTGGGAATGTGGCCTACCTTGCTTACTACTGATACAGGCCTCATGTACTGTGACATTGCCAACAGCTGGGAATGTGGCCTACCTCGCTTACTACTGATACAGGCCTCGTATACTGTGACATTGCCAACAGCTGGGAATGTGGCCTACCTTACTTACTACTGATAAAGGCCTCATATACTGTGACATTGCCAACAGCTGGGAATGTGGCCTACCTTGCTTACTACTGATACAGGCCTCATATACTGTGACATTGCCAACAGCTGGGAATGTGGCCTACCTTGCTTACTACTGATACAGGCCTCATATACTGTGACATTGCCAACAGCTGGGAATGTGGCCTACCTTGCTTACTACTGATACAGGCCTCATATACTGTGACATTGCCAACAGCTGGGAATGTGGCCTACCTTGCTTACTACTGATACAGGCCTCATATACTGTGACATTGCCAACAGCTGGGAATGTGGCCTACCTTACTTACTACTGATACAGGCCTCATATACTGTGACATTGCCAACAGCTGGGAATGTGGCCTACCTTGCTTACTACTGATAAAGGCCTCATATACTGTGACATTGCCAACAGCTGGGAATGTGGCCTACCTTGCTTACTACTGATAAAGGCCTCATATACTGTGACATTGCCAACAGCTGGGAATGTGGCTTACCTTGCTTACTACTGATAAAGGCCTCATATACTGTGACATTGCCAACAGCTGGGAATGTGGCCTACCTTGCTTACTACTGATAAAGGCCTCATATACTGTGACATTGCCAACAGCTGGGAATGTGGCCTACCTTGCTTACTACTGATACAGGCCTCATATACTGTGACATTGCCAACAGCTGGGAATGTGGCCTACCTTGCTTACTACTGATACAGGCCTCATATACTGTGACATTGCCAACAGCTGGGAATGTGGCCTACCTTGCTTACTACTGATAAAGGCCTCATATACTGTGACATTGCCAACAGCTGGGAATGTGGCCTACCTTGCTTACTACTGATACAGGCCTCATATACTGTGACATTGCCAACAGCTGGGAATGTGGTCTACCTCGCTTACTACTGATACAGGCCTCATATACTGTGACATTGCCAACAGCTGGGAATGTGGCCTCGCTTACTTATTACTGATACAGGCCTCATATACTGTGACATTGCCAACAGCTGGGAATGCGGCCTACCTTGCTTACTACTGATACAGGCCTCATATACTGTGACATTGCCAACAGCTGGGAATGTGGCCTACCTTACTTACTACTGATACAGGCCTCATATACTGTGACATTGCCAACAGCTGGGAATGTGGCCTACCTCGCTTACTACTGATACAGGCCTCATGTACTGTGACATTGCCAACAGCTGGGAATGTGGCCTACCGTGCTTATTACTGATACAGGCCTCATATACTGTGACATTGCCAACAGCTGGGAATGTGGCCTACCTTGCTTAGTACTGATACAGGCCTCATGTACTGTGACATTGCCAACAGCTGGGAATGTGGCCTACCTTGCTTACTACTGATACAGGCCTCTTATACTGTGACATTGCCAACAGCTGGGAATGTGGCCTACCTTGCTTACTACTGATACAGGCCTCATATACTGTGACATTGCCAACAGCTGGGAATGTGGCCTACCTTGATTACTACTGATACAGGCCTCATATACTGTGACATTGCCAACAGCTGGGAATGTGGCCTACCTTGATTACTACTGATACAGGCCTCATATACTGTGACATTGCCAACAGCTGGGAATGTGGCCTACCTTACTTACTACTGATACAGGCCTCATATACTGTGACATTGCCAACAGCTGGGAATGTGGCCTACCTTGCTTACTACTGATACAGGCCTCATATACTGTGACATTGCCAACAGCTGGGAATGTGGCCTACCGTGCTTACTACTGATACAGGCCTCATATACTGTGACATTGCCAACAGCTGGGAATGTGGCCTACCTTGCTTACTACTGATACAGGCCTCGTATACTGTGACATTGCCAACAGCTGGGAATGTGGCCTACCTTGCTTACTACTGATAAAGGCCTCATATACTGTGACATTGCCAACAGCTGGGAATGTGGCCTACCTTGCTTACTACTGATACAGGCCTCATATACTGTGACATTGCCAACAGCTGGGAATGTGGCCTACCTTGCTTACTACTGATACAGGCCTCATATACTGTGACATTGCCAACAGCTGGGAATGTGGCCTACCTTGCTTACTACTGATACAGGCCTCATATACTGTGACATTGCCAACAGCTGGGAATGTGGCCTACCTTGCTTACTACTGATACAGGCCTCATATACTGTGACATTGCCAACAGCTGGGAATGTGGCCTCGCTTACTTACTACTGATACAGGCCTCATATACTGTGACATTGCCAACAGCTGGGAATGCGGCCTACCTTGCTTACTACTGATACAGGCCTCATATACTGTGACATTGCCAACAGCTGGGAATGTGGCCTACCTCGCTTACTACTGATAAAGGCCTCATATACTGTGACATTGCCAACAGCTGGGAATGTGGCCTACCTCGCTTACTACTGATACAGGCCTCATATACTGTGACATTGCCAACAGCTGGGAATGTGGCCTACCTTGCTTACTACTGATACAGGCCTCATATACTGTGACATTGCCAACAGCTGGGAATGTGGCCTACCTTGCTTACTACTGATACAGGCCTCATATACTGTGACATTGCCAACAGCTGGGAATGTGGCCTACCTTGCTTACTACTGATACAGGCCTCATGTACTGTGACATTGCCAACAGCTGGGAATGTGGCCTACCTTGCTTACTACTGATACAGGCCTCATATACTGTGACATTGCCAACAGCTGGGAATGTGGCCTACCTTGCTTACTACTGATACAGGCCTCATATACTGTGACATTGCCAACAGCTGGGAATGTGGCCTACCTTGCTTACTACTGATAAAGGCCTCATATACTGTGACATTGCCAACAGCTGGGAATGCGGCCTACCTTGCTTACTACTGATAAAGGCCTCATATACTGTGACATTGCCAACAGCTGGGAATGTGGCCTACCGTGCTTACTACTGATACAGGCCTCATATACTGTGACATTGCCAACAGCTGGGAATGTGGCCTACCTTACTTACTACTGATAAAGGCCTCATATACTGTGACATTGCCAACAGCTGGGAATGTGGCCTACCTCGCTTACTACTCTGTGACATTGCCAACAGCTGGGAATGTGGCCTACCTCGCTTACTACTGATAAAGGCCTCATATTCTGTGACATTGCCAACAGCTGGGAATGTGGCCTACCTTGCTTACTACTGATACAGGCCTCATATACTGTGACATTGCCAACAACTGGGAATGTGGCCTCGCTTACTACTGATAAAGGCCTCATATACTGTGACATTGCCAACAGCTGGGAATGTGGCCTACCTCGCTTACTACTCTGTGACATTGCCAACAGCTGGGAATGTGGCCTACCTCGCTTACTACTGATAAAGGCCTCATATTCTGTGACATTGCCAACAGCTGGGAATGTGGCCTACCTTGCTTACTACTGATACAGGCCTCATATACTGTGACATTGCCAACAGCTGGGAATGTGGCCTACCTTGCTTACTACTGATACAGGCCTCATATACTGTGACATTGCCAACAGCTGGGAATGTGGCCTACCTTACTTACTACTGATACAGGCCTCATATACTGTGACATTGCCAACAGCTGGGAATGTGGCCTACCTTGCTTACTACTGATACAGGCCTCATATACTGTGACATTGCCAACAGCTGGGAATGTGGCCTACCTTGCTTACTACTGATAAAGGCCTCATGTACTGTGACATTGCCAACAGCTGGGAATGTGGCCTACCTTGCTTACTACTGATACAGGCCTCATATACTGTGACATTGCCAACAGCTGGGAATGTGGCCTACCTTGCTTACTACTGATAAAGGCCTCATGTACTGTGACATTGCCAACAGCTGGGAATGTGGCCTACCTTACTTACTACTGATACAGGCCTCATATACTGTGACATTGCCAACAGCTGGGAATGTGGCCTACCTTGCTTACTACTGATACAGGCCTCATATACTGTGACATTGCCAACAGCTGGGAATGCGGCCTACCTTGCTTACTACTGATAAAGGCCTCATATACTGTGACATTGCCAACAGCTGGGAATGTGGCCTACCTTATTACTACTGATACAGGCCTCATGTACTGTGACATTGCCAACAGCTGGGAATGTGGCCTACCTTATTACTACTGATACAGGCCTCATATACTGTGACATTGCCAACAGCTGGGAATGTGGCCTACCTTGCTTACTACTGATACAGGCCTCATATACTGTGACATTGCCAACAGCTGGGAATGCGGCCTACCGTGCTTACTACTGATACAGGCCTCATATACGGTGACATTGCCAACAGCTGGGAATGTGGCCTCGCTTACTACTGATAAAGGCCTCATATACTGTGACATTGCCAACAGCTGGGAATGTGGCCTACCTTACTTACTACTGATACAGGCCTCATATACTGTGACATTGCCAACAGCTGGGAATGCGGCCTACCTTGCTTACTACTGATAAAGGCCTCATATACTGTGACATTGCCAACAGCTGGGAATGTGGCCTACCTTGCTTACTACTGATACAGGCCTCATATACTGTGACATTGCCAACAGCTGGGAATGTGACTTACCTTACTTACTACTGATACAGGCCTCATATACTGTGACATTGCCAACAGCTGGGAATGTGGCCTACCTTGCTTACTACTGATACAGGCCTCATATACTGTGACATTGCCAACAGCTGGGAATGTGGCCTACCTTGCTTACTACTGATACAGGCCTCGTATACTGTGACATTGCCAACAGCTGGGAATGTGGCCTACCTTGCTTACTACTGATAAAGGCCTCGTATACTGTGACATTGCCAACAGCTGGGAATGTGGCCTACCTTGCTTACTACTGATACAGGCCTCGTATACTGTGACATTGCCAACAGCTGGGAATGTGGCCTACCTTGCTTACTACTGATAAAGGCCTCGTATACTGTGACATTGCCAACAGCTGGGAATGTGGCCTACCTTGCTTACTACTGATACAGGCCTCGTATACTGTGACATTGCCAACAGCTGGGAATGTGGCCTACCTTGCTTACTACTGATAAAGGCCTCGTATACTGTGACATTGCCAACAGCTGGGAATGTGGCCTACCTTGCTTACTACTGATAAAGGCCTCGTATACTGTGACATTGCCAACAGCTGGGAATGTGGCCTACCTTGCTTACTACTGATACAGGCCTCGTATACTGTGACATTGCCAACAGCTGGGAATGTGGCCTACCTTGCTTACTACTGATACAGGCCTCATATACTGTGACATTGCCAACAGCTGGGAATGTGGCCTACCTTGCTTACTACTGATACAGGCCTCATATACTGTGACATTGCCAACAGCTGGGAATGTGGCCTACCTTGCTTACTACTGATACAGGCCTCATATACTGTGACATTGCCAACAGCTGGGAATGTGGCCTACCTTGCTTACTACTGATACAGGCCTCATATACTGTGACATTGCCAACAGCTGGGAATGTGGCCTACCTTGCTTACTACTGATACAGGCCTCATATACTGTGACATTGCCAACAGCTGGGTATGCGGCCTACCTTACTTACTACTGATACAGGCCTCATATACTGTGACATTGCCAACAGCTGGGAATGTGGCCTACCTTACTTACTACTGATACAGGCCTCATATACTGTGACATTGCCAACAGCTGGGAATGTGGCCTACCTTACTTACTACTGATACAGGCCTCATATACTGTGACATTGCCAACAGCTGGGAATGTGGCCTCGCTTACTACTGATAAAGGCCTCATATACTGTGACATTGCCAACAGCTGGGAATGTGGCCTACCTTGCTTACTACTGATACAGGCCTCATATACTGTGACATTGCCAACAGCTGGGAATGTGGCCTACCCTGCTTACTACTGATACAGGCCTCATATACTGTGACATTGCCAACAGCTGGGAATGTGGCCTCGCTTACTACTGATAAAGGCCTCATATACTGTGACATTGCCAACAGCTGGGAATGTGGCCTACCTTGCTTACTACTGATACAGGCCTCATATACTGTGACATTGCCAACAGCTGGGAATGTGGCCTACCTTGCTTACTACTGATAAAGGCCTCATATACTGTGACATTGCCAACAGCTGGGAATGTGGCCTACCTTACTTACTACTGATACAGGCCTCATATACTGTGACATTGCCAACAGCTGGGAATGTGGCCTACCTTGCTTACTACTGATAAAGGCCTCATATACTGTGACATTGCCAACAGCTGGGAATGTGGCCTACCTTGCTTACTACTGATAAAGGCCTCATATACTGTGACATTGCCAACAGCTGGGAATGTGGCCTACCTTGCTTACTACTGATACAGGCCTCATATACTGTGACATTGCCAACAGCTGGGAATGTGGCCTACCTTGCTTACTACTGATACAGGCCTCATATACTGTGACATTGCCAACAGCTGGGAATGTGGCCTACCTCGCTTACTACTGATAAAGGCCTCATATACTGTGACATTGCCAACAGCTGGGAATGTGGCCTACCTTGCTTACTACTGATACAGGCCTCATATACTGTGACATTGCCAACAGCTGGGAATGTGGCCTACCTTGCTTACTACTGATAAAGGCCTCATATACTGTGACATTGCCAACAGCTGGGAATGTGGCCTACCTCGCTTACTACTGATAAAGGCCTCATATACTGTGACATTGCCAACAGCTGGGAATGTGGCCTCGCTTACTACTGATAAAGGCCTCATATACTGTGACATTGCCAACAGCTGGGAATGTGGCCTACCTTGCTTACTACTGATACAGGCCTCATATACTGTGACATTGCCAACAGCTGGGAATGTGGCCTACCTTGCTTACTACTGATAAAGGCCTCATATACTGTGACATTGCCAACAGCTGGGAATGTGGCCTACCTTACTTACTACTGATACAGGCCTCATATACTGTGACATTGCCAACAGCTGGGAATGTGGCCTACCTTGCTTACTACTGATAAAGGCCTCATATACTGTGACATTGCCAACAGCTGGGAATGTGGCCTACCTTGCTTACTACTGATAAAGGCCTCATATACTGTGACATTGCCAACAGCTGGGAATGTGGCCTACCTTGCTTACTACTGATACAGGCCTCATATACTGTGACATTGCCAACAGCTGGGAATGTGGCCTACCTTGCTTACTACTGATACAGGCCTCATATACTGTGACATTGCCAACAGCTGGGAATGTGGCCTACCTCGCTTACTACTGATAAAGGCCTCATATACTGTGACATTGCCAACAGCTGGGAATGTGGCCTACCTTGCTTACTACTGATACAGGCCTCATATACTGTGACATTGCCAACAGCTGGGAATGTGGCCTACCTTGCTTACTACTGATAAAGGCCTCATATACTGTGACATTGCCAACAGCTGGGAATGTGGCCTACCTCGCTTACTACTGATAAAGGCCTCATATACTGTGACATTGCCAACAGCTGGGAATGTGGCCTACCTTGCTTACTACTGATACAGGCCTCATATACTGTGACATTGCCAACAGCTGGGAATGTGGCCTACCTTGCTTACTACTGATACAGGCCTCATATACTGTGACATTGCCAACAGCTGGGAGTGTGGCCTACCTTGCTTACTACTGATAAAGGCCTCATATACTGTGACATTGCCAACAGCTGGGAATGCGGCCTACCTTGCTTACTACTGATAAAGGCCTCATATACTGTGACATTGCCAACAGCTGGGAATGCGGCCTACCTTGCTTACTACTGATAAAGGCCTCATATACTGTGACATTGCCAACAGCTGGGAATGCGGCCTACCGTGCTTACTACTGATACAGGCCTCATGTACTGTGACATTGCCAACAGCTGGGAATGTGGCCTACCTTGCTTACTACTGATAAAGGCCTCATATACTGTGACATTGCCAACAGCTGGGAATGTGGCCTACCGTGCTTACTACTGATACAGGCCTCATATACTGTGACATTGCCAACAGCTGGGAATGTGGCCTACCTTGCTTACTACTGATACAGGCCTCATATACTGTGACATTGCCAACAGCTGGGAATGCGGCCTACCTTGCTTACTACTGATAAAGGCCTCATGTACTGTGACATTGCCAACAGTTGGGAATGTGGCCTACCTTACTTACTACTGATACAGGCCTCATATACTGTGACATTGCCAACAGCTGGGAATGTGGCCTACCTTGCTTACTACTGATACAGGCCTCATATACTGTGACATTGCCAACAGCTGGGAATGCGGCCTACCGTGCTTACTACTGATACAGGCCTCATATACTGTGACATTGCCAACAGCTGGGAATGTGGCCTACCTTGCTTACTACTGATACAGGCCTCATATACTGTGACATTGCCAACAGCTGGGAATGTGGCCTACCTTGCTTACTACTGATACAGGCCTCATATACTGTGACATTGCCAACAGCTGGGAATGTGGCCTACCTTGCTTACTACTGATACAGGCCTCATATACTGTGACATTGCCAACAGCTGGGAATGTGGCCTACCTTGCTTACTACTGATACAGGCCTCATATACTGTGACATTGCCAACAGCTGGGAATGTGGCCTACCTTGCTTACTACTGATACAGGCCTCATATACTGTGACATTGCCAACAGCTGGGAATGTGGCCTACCTTGCTTACTACTGATACAGGCCTCATGTACTGTGACATTGCCAACAGCTGGGAATGCGGCCTACCTTACTTACTACTGATACAGGCCTCATATACTGTGACATTGCCAACAGCTGGGAATGTGGCCTACCTTATTACTACTGATACAGGCCTCATGTACTGTGACATTGCCAACAGCTGGGAATGTGGCCTACCTTATTACTACTGATACAGGCCTCATGTACTGTGACATTGCCAACAGCTGGGAATGTGGCCTACCTTGCTTACTACTGATACAGGCCTCATATACTGTGACATTGCCAACAGCTGGGAATGTGGCCTACCTTGCTTACTACTGATAAAGGCCTCATATACTGTGACATTGCCAACAGCTGGGAATGTGGCCTACCTTATTACTACTGATACAGGCCTCATATACTGTGACATTGCCAACAGCTGGGAATGTGGCCTACCTTACTTACTACTGATACAGGCCTCATATACTGTGACATTGCCAACAGCTGGGAATGTGGCCTACCTTGCTTACTACTGATAAAGGCCTCATGTACTGTGACATTGCCAACAGCTGGGAATGTGGCCTACCTTGCTTACTACTGATACAGGCCTCATATACTGTGACATTGCCAACAGCTGGGAATGTGGCCTACCGTGCTTACTACTGATACAGGCCTCATATACGGTGACATTGCCAACAGCTGGGAATGTGGCCTCGCTTACTACTGATAAAGGCCTCATATACTGTGACATTGCCAACAGCTGGGAATGTGGCCTACCTTACTTACTACTGATACAGGCCTCATATACTGTGACATTGCCAACAGCTGGGAATGCGGCCTACCTTGCTTACTACTGATAAAGGCCTCATATACTGTGACATTGCCAACAGCTGGGAATGTGGCCTACCTTGCTTACTACTGATACAGGCCTCATATACTGTGACATTGCCAACAGCTGGGAATGTGGCTTACCTTGCTTACTACTGATAAAGGCCTCATATACTGTGACATTGCCAACAGCTGGGAATGTGGCCTACCTTGCTTACTACTGATACAGGCCTCATATACTGTGACATTGCCAACAGCTGGGTATGCGGCCTACCTTACTTACTACTGATACAGGCCTCATATACTGTGACATTGCCAACAGCTGGGAATGTGGCCTACCTTACTTACTACTGATACAGGCCTCATGTACTGTGACATTGCCAACAGCTGGGAATGTGGCCTACCTTGCTTACTACTGATACAGGCCTCATGTACTGTGACATTGCCAACAGCTGGGAATGTGGCCTACCTTGCTTACTACTGATACAGGCCTCGTATACTGTGACATTGCCAACAGCTGGGAATGTGGCCTACCTTGCTTACTACTGATACAGGCCTCATATACTGTGACATTGCCAACAGCTGGGAATGTGGCCTCGCTTACTACTGATAAAGGCCTCATATACTGTGACATTGCCAACAGCTGGGAATGTGGCCTACCTTGCTTACTACTGATACAGGCCTCATATACTGTGACATTGCCAACAGCTGGGAATGTGGCCTCGCTTACTACTGATAAAGGCCTCATATACTGTGACATTGCCAACAGCTGGGAATGTGGCCTACCTTGCTTACTACTGATACAGGCCTCATATACTGTGACATTGCCAACAGCTGGGAATGTGGCCTACCTTGCTTACTACTGATACAGGCCTCATATACTGTGACATTGCCAACAGCTGGGAATGTGGCCTACCTTACTTACTACTGATACAGGCCTCATATACTGTGACATTGCCAACAGCTGGGAATGTGGCCTACCTTGCTTACTACTGATACAGGCCTCATATACTGTGACATTGCCAACAGCTGGGAATGTGGCCTACCTTGCTTACTACTGATAGAGGCCTCATATACTGTGACATTGCCAACAGCTGGGAATGTGGCCTACCTTGCTTACTACTGATACAGGCCTCATATACTGTGACATTGCCAACAGCTGGGAATGTGGCCTACCTTGCTTACTACTGATACAGGCCTCAAATACTGTGACATTGCCAACAGCTGGGAATGTGGCCTACCTTGCTTACTACTGATACAGGCCTCATATACTGTGACATTGCCAACAGCTGGGAATGTGGCCTACCTTGCTTGTTACTACTGATACAGGCCTCATATACTGTGACATTGCCAACAGCTGGGTATGCGGCCTACCTTACTTACTACTGATACAGGCCTCATATACTGTGACATTGCCAACAGCTGGGAATGTGGCCTACCTTGCTTACTACTGATACAGGCCTCATATACTGTGACATTGCCAACAGCTGGGAATGCGGCCTACCTTGCTTACTACTGATAAAGGCCTCATATACTGTGACATTGCCAACAGCTGGGAATGTGGCCTACCGTGCTTACTACTGATACAGGCCTCATATACTGTGACATTGCCAACAGCTGGGAATGTGGCCTACCTCGCTTACTACTCTGTGACATTGCCAACAGCTGGGAATGTGGCCTACCTCGCTTACTACTGATAAAGGCCTCATATACTGTGACATTGCCAACAGCTGGGAATGTGGCCTACCTTGCTTACTACTGATAAAGGCCTCATATACTGTGACATTGCCAACAGCTGGGAATGTGGCCTACCTTGCTTACTACTGATAAAGGCCTCATATACTGTGACATTGCCAACAGCTGGGAATGTGGCCTACCTTGCTTACTACTGATACAGGCCTCATATACTGTGACATTGCCAACAGCTGGGAATGTGGCCTACCTTGCTTACTACTGATACAGGCCTCATATACTGTGACATTGCCAACAGCTGGGAATGTGGCCTACCTTGCTTACTACTGATACAGGCCTCATATACTGTGACATTGCCAACAGCTGGGAATGTGGCCTACCTTGCTTACTACTGATACAGGCCTCATATACTGTGACATTGCCAACAGCTGGGAATGTGGCCTACCTTGCTTACTACTGATACAGGCCTCATATACTGTGACATTGCCAACAGCTGGGAATGTGGCCTACCTTGCTTACTACTGATACAGGCCTCATATACTGTGACATTGCCAACAGCTGGGAGTGTGGCCTACCTTGCTTACTACTGATACAGGCCTCATATACTGTGACATTGCCAACAGCTGGGAATGTGGCCTACCTTACTTACTACTGATACAGACCTCATATACTGTGACATTGCCAACAGCTGGGAATGTGGCCTCGCTTACTACTGATAAAGGCCTCATATACTGTGACATTGCCAACAGCTGGGAATGTGGCCTACCTTGCTTACTACTGATAAAGGCCACATATACTGTGACATTGCCAACAGCTGGGAATGTGGCCTACCTTGCTTACTACTGATACAGGCCTCATATACTGTGACATTGCCAACAGCTGGGAATGTGGCCTACCTTGCTTACTACTGATACAGGCCTCATATACTGTGACATTGCCAACAGCTGGGAATGTGGCCTACCTTGCTTACTACTGATACAGGCCTCATATACTGTGACATTGCCAACAGCTGGGAATGTGGCCTACCTTGCTTACTACTGATACAGGCCTCATATACTGTGACATTGCCAACAGCTGGGAGTGTGGCCTACCTTGCTTACTACTGATACAGGCCTCATATACTGTGACATTGCCAACAGCTGGGAATGTGGCCTACCTTACTTACTACTGATACAGGCCTCATATACTGTGACATTGCCAACAGCTGGGAATGTGGCCTACCTTGCTTACTACTGATACAGGCCTCATATACTGTGACATTGCCAACAGCTGGGAATGTGGCCTACCTTGCTTACTACTGATAAAGGCCACATATACTGTGACATTGCCAACAGCTGGGAATGTGGCCTACCTTGCTTTCTACTGATACAGGCCTCATATACTGTGACATTGCCAACAGCTGGGAATGTGGCCTACCTTACTTACTACTGATACAGGCCTGATATACTGTGACATTGCCAACAGCTGGGAATGTGGCCTACCTTGCTTACTACTGATACAGGCCTCATATACTGTGACATTGCCAACAGCTGGGAATGTGGCCTACCTTGCTTACTACTGATACAGGCCTCATATACTGTGACATTGCCAACAGCTGGGAATGTGGCCTACCTCGCTTACTACTGATACAGGCCTCATGTACTGTGACATTGCCAACAACTGGGAATGTGGCCTACCGTGCTTACTACTGATACAGGCCTCATATACTGTGACATTGCCAACAGCTGGGAATGTGGCCTACCGTGCTTACTACTGATACAGGCCTCATATACTGTGACATTGCCAACAGCTGGGAATGTGGCCTACCTTGCTTACTACTGATACAGGCCTCATATACTGTGACATTGCCAACAGCTGGGAATGTGGCCTACCTTGCTTACTACTGATACAGGCCTCATATACTGTGACATTGCCAACAGCTGGGAATGTGGCCTACCT
Source organism: Taudactylus pleione (assembly GCA_031769625.1). Taxonomy (NCBI): domain Eukaryota; kingdom Metazoa; phylum Chordata; class Amphibia; order Anura; family Myobatrachidae; genus Taudactylus; species Taudactylus pleione. The sequence continues at coordinate 194,895 of JAUIMM010002250.1, read as the reverse complement.
TACTTACTACTGATAAAGGCCTCATGTACTGTGACATTGCCAACAGCTGGGAATGTGGCCTACCTTGCTTACTACTGATACAGGCCTCATATACTGTGACATTGCCAACAGCTGGGAATGTGGCCTCGCTTACTACTGATAAAGGCCTCATATACTGTGACATTGCCAACAGCTGGGAATGTGGCCTACCTTGCTTACTACTGATACAGGCCTCATATACTGTGACATTGCCAACAGCTGGGAATGTGGCCTACCTTACTTACTACTGATACAGGCCTCATATACTGTGACATTGCCAACAGCTGGGAATGTGGCCTACCTTGCTTACTACTGATACAGGCCTCATATACTGTGACATTGCCAACAGCTGGGAATGCGGCCTACCTTGCTTACTACTGATACAGGCCTCATATACTGTGACATTGCCAACAGCTGGGAATGTGGCCTACCTTGCTTACTACTGATACAGGCCTCATATACTGTGACATTGCCAACAGCTGGGAATGTGGCCTACCTTGCTTACTACTGATACAGGCCTCATATACTGTGACATTGCCAACAGCTGGGAATGCGGCCTACCTTGCTTACTACTGATACAGGCCTCATATACTGTGACATTGCCAACAGCTGGGAATGTGGCCTACCTTGCTTATTACTGATACAGGCCTCATATACTGTGACATTGCCAACAGCTGGGAATGTGGCCTACCTTGCTTACTACTGATACAGGCCTCATATACTGTGACATTGCCAACAGCTGGGAATGTGGCCTACCTTGCTTGCTACTGATACAGGCCTCAAATACTGTGACATTGCCAACAGCTGGGAATGTGGCCTACCTTGCTTACTACTGATACAGGCCTCATATACTGTGACATTGCCAACAGCTGGGAATGTGGCCTACCTTGCTTGTTACTACTGATACAGGCCTCATATACTGTGACATTGCCAACAGCTGGGAATGTGGCCTACCTTGCTTACTACTGATAAAGGCCTCATATACTGTGACATTGCCAACAGCTGGGTATGCGGCCTACCTTACTTACTACTGATACAGGCCTCATATACTGTGACATTGCCAACAGCTGGGAATGTGGCCTACCTTGCTTACTACTGATACAGGCCTCATATACTGTGACATTGCCAACAGCTGGGAGTGTGGCCTACCTTGCTTACTACTGATACAGGCCTCATATACTGTGACATTGCCAACAGCTGGGAATGCGGCCTACCTTGCTTACTACTGATAAAGGCCTCATATACTGTGACATTGCCAACAGCTGGGAATGTGGCCTACCGTGCTTACTACTGATACAGGCCTCATATACTGTGACATTGCCAACAGCTGGGAATGTGGCCTACCTCGCTTACTACTCTGTGACATTGCCAACAGCTGGGAATGTGGCCTACCTCGCTTACTACTGATAAAGGCCTCATATACTGTGACATTGCCAACAGCTGGGAATGTGGCCTACCTTGCTTACTACTGATAAAGGCCTCATATACTGTGACATTGCCAACAGCTGGGAATGTGGCCTACCTTGCTTACTACTGATAAAGGCCTCATATACTGTGACATTGCCAACAGCTGGGAATGTGGCCTACCTTGCTTACTACTGATACAGGCCTCATATACTGTGACATTGCCAACAGCTGGGAATGTGGCCTACCTTGCTTACTACTGATACAGGCCTCATATACTGTGACATTGCCAACAGCTGGGAATGTGGCCTACCTTGCTTACTACTGATACAGGCCTCATATACTGTGACATTGCCAACAGCTGGGAATGTGGCCTACCTTGCTTACTACTGATACAGGCCTCATATACTGTGACATTGCCAACAGCTGGGAATGTGGCCTACCTTGCTTACTACTGATACAGGCCTCATATACTGTGACATTGCCAACAGCTGGGAGTGTGGCCTACCTTGCTTACTACTGATACAGGCCTCATATACTGTGACATTGCCAACAGTTGGGAATGTGGCCTCGCTTACTACTGATAAAGGCCTCATATACTGTGACATTGCCAACAGCTGGGAATGTGGCCTACCTTGCTTACTACTGATAAAGGCCACATATACTGTGACATTGCCAACAGCTGGGAATGTGGCCTACCTTGCTTTCTACTGATACAGGCCTCATATACTGTGACATTGCCAACAGCTGGGAATGTGGCCTACCTTACTTACTACTGATACAGGCCTCATATACTGTGACATTGCCAACAGCTGGGAATGTGGCCTACCTTGCTTACTACTGATACAGGCCTCATATACTGTGACATTGCCAACAGCTGGGAATGTGGCCTACCGTGCTTACTACTGATACAGGCCTCATATACTGTGACATTGCCAACAGCTGGGAATGTGGCCTACCTCGCTTACTACTGATACAGGCCTCATGTACTGTGACATTGCCAACAACTGGGAATGTGGCCTACCGTGCTTACTACTGATAAAGGCCTCATATACTGTGACATTGCCAACAGCTGGGAATGTGGCCTACCGTGCTTACTACTGATACAGGCCTCATATACTGTGACATTGCCAACAGCTGGGAATGTGGCCTACCTTGCTTACTACTGATACAGGCCTCATATACTGTGACATTGCCAACAGCTGGGAATGTGGCCTACCTTGCTTACTACTGATACAGGCCTCATATACTGTGACATTGCCAACAGCTGGGAATGTGGCCTACCTTGCATACTACTGATACAGGCCTCATGTACTGTGACATTGCCAACAGCTGGGAATGTGGCCTACCTTGCTTACTACTGATAAAGGCCTCATGTACTGTGACATTGCCAACAGCTGGGAATGTGGCCTACCTTACTTACTACTGATACAGGCCTCATATACTGTGACATTGCCAACAGCTGGGAATGTGGCCTACCTTGCTTACTACTGATACAGGCCTCATGTACTGTGACATTGCCAACAACTGGGAATGTGGCCTACCGTGCTTACTACTGATAAAGGCCTCATATACTGTGACATTGCCAACAGCTGGGAATGTGGCCTACCGTGCTTACTACTGATACAGGCCTCATATACTGTGACATTGCCAACAGCTGGGAATGTGGCCTACCTTGCTTACTACTGATACAGGCCTCATATACTGTGACATTGCCAACAGCTGGGAATGTGGCCTACCTTGCTTACTACTGATACAGGCCTCATATACTGTGACATTGCCAACAGCTGGGAATGTGGCCTACCTTGCATACTACTGATACAGGCCTCATGTACTGTGACATTGCCAACAGCTGGGAATGTGGCCTACCTTGCTTACTACTGATACAGGCCTCATATACTGTGACATTGCCAACAGCTGGGAATGTGGCCTCGCTTACTACTGATAAAGGCCTCATATACTGTGACATTGCCAACAGCTGGGAATGTGGCCTACCTTGCTTACTACTGATACAGGCCTCATATACTGTGACATTGCCAACAGCTGGGAATGTGGCCTACCTTACTTACTACTGATACAGGCCTCATATACTGTGACATTGCCAACAGCTGGGAATGTGGCCTACCTTGCTTACTACTGATACAGGCCTCATATACTGTGACATTGCCAACAGCTGGGAATGTGGCCTACCTTGCTTACTACTGATACAGGCCTCATATACTGTGACATTGCCAACAGCTGGGAATGCGGCCTACCTTGCTTACTACTGATACAGGCCTCATATACTGTGACATTGCCAACAGCTGGGAATGTGGCCTACCTTGCTTATTACTGATACAGGCCTCATATACTGTGACATTGCCAACAGCTGGGAATGTGGCCTACCTTGCTTACTACTGATACAGGCCTCATATACTGTGACATTGCCAACAGCTGGGAATGTGGCCTACCTTGCTTACTACTGATACAGGCCTCAAATACTGTGACATTGCCAACAGCTGGGAATGTGGCCTACCTTGCTTACTACTGATACAGGCCTCATATACTGTGACATTGCCAACAGCTGGGAATGTGGCCTACCTTGCTTACTACTGATACAGGCCTCATATACTGTGACATTGCCAACAGCTGGGAATGTGGCCTCGCTTACTACTGATAAAGGCCTCATATACTGTGACATTGCCAACAGCTGGGTATGCGGCCTACCTTACTTACTACTGATACAGGCCTCATATACTGTGACATTGCCAACAGCTGGGAATGTGGCCTACCTTGCCTACTACTGATACAGGCCTCATATACTGTGACATTGCCAACAGCTGGGAGTGTGGCCTACCTTGCTTACTACTGATACAGGCCTCATATACTGTGACATTGCCAACAGATGGGAATGCGGCCTCCCTTGCTTACTACTGATAAAGGCCTCATATACTGTGACATTGCCAACAGCTGGGAATGTGGCCTACCGTGCTTACTACTGATACAGGCCTCATATACTGTGACATTGCCAACAGCTGGGAATGTGGCCTACCTCGCTTACTACTCTGTGACATTGCCAACAGCTGGGAATGTGGCCTACCTCGCTTACTACTGATAAAGGCCTCATATACTGTGACATTGCCAACAGCTGGGAATGTGGCCTACCTCGCCTACTACTGATAAAGGCCTCATATACTGTGACATTGCCAACAGCTGGGAATGTGGCCTACCTTGCTTACTACTGATAAAGGCCTCATATACTGTGACATTGCCAACAGCTGGGAATGTGGCCTACCTTGCTTACTACTGATACAGGCCTCATATACTGTGACATTGCCAACAGCTGGGAATGTGGCCTACCTTGCTTACTACTGATACAGGCCTCATATACTGTGACATTGCCAACAGCTGGGAATGTGGCCTACCTTGCTTACTACTGATACAGGCCTCATATACTGTGACATTGCCAACAGCTGGGAATGTGGCCTACCTTGCTTACTACTGATACAGGCCTCATATACTGTGACATTGCCAACAGCTGGGAATGTGGCCTACCTTGCTTACTACTGATACAGGCCTCATATACTGTGACATTGCCAACAGCTGGGAATGTGGCCTACCTTACTTACTACTGATACAGGCCTCATATACTGTGACATTGCCAACAGCTGGGAATGTGGCCTCGCTTACTACTGATAAAGGCCTCATATACTGTGACATTGCCAACAGCTGGGAATGTGGCCTACCTTGCTTACTACTGATAAAGGCCACATATACTGTGACATTGCCAACAGCTGGGAATGTGGCCTACCTTGCTTACTACTGATACAGGCCTCATATACTGTGACATTGCCAACAGCTGGGAATGTGGCCTACCTTACTTACTACTGATACAGGCCTCATATACTGTGACATTGCCAACAGCTGGGAATGTGGCCTACCTTGCTTACTACTGATACAGGCCTCATATACTGTGACATTGCCAACAGCTGGGAATGTGGCCTACCTCGCTTACTACTGATACAGGCCTCATATACTGTGACATTGCCAACAGCTGGGAATGTGGCCTACCTTGCTTACTACTGATACAGGCCTCATATACTGTGACATTGCCAACAGCTGGGAATGTGGCCTACCGTGCTTACTACTGATACAGGCCTCATATACTGTGACATTGCCAACAGCTGGGAATGTGGCCTACCTTGCTTACTACTGATACAGGCCTCATATACTGTGACATTGCCAACAGCTGGGAATGTGGCCTACCTTGCTTACTACTGATACAGGCCTCATATACTGTGACATTGCTAACAGCTGGGAATGTGGCCTACCTTGCTTACTACTGATACAGGCCTCATATACTGTGACATTGCCAACAGCTGGGAATGTGGCCTACCTTGCTTACTACTGATACAGGCCTCATGTACTGTGACATTGCCAACAGCTGGGAATGTGGCCTACCTTGCTTACTACTGATACAGGCCTCATATACTGTGACATTGCCAACAGCTGGGAATGTGGCCTACCTTACTTACTACTGATAAAGGCCTCATATACTGTGACATTGCCAACAGCTGGGAATGTGGCCTACCTTGCTTACTACTGATAAAGGCCTCATATACTGTGACATTGCCAACAGCTGGGAATGTGGCCTACCTCGCTTACTACTGATACAGGCCTCATATACTGTGACATTGCCAACAGCTGGGAATGTGGCCTACCTTACTTACTACTGATACAGGCCTCATATACTGTGACATTGCCAACAGCTGGGAATGTGGCCTACCTTGCTTACTACTGATACAGGCCTCATATACTGTGACATTGCCAACAGCTGGGAATGTGGCCTACCTTATTACTACTGATACAGGCCTCATATACTGTGACATTGCCAACAGCTGGGAATGTGGCTTACCGTGCTTACTACTGATACAGGCCTCATATACTGTGACATTGCCAACAGCTGGGAATGTGGCCTACCGTGCTTACTACTGATAAAGGCCTCATATACTGTGACATTGCCAACAGCTGGGAATGCGGCCTACCTTGCTTACTACTGATACAGGCCTCATATACTGTGACATTGCCAACAGCTGGGAATGTGGCCTACCTTGCTTACTACTGATACAGGCCTCATATACTGTGACATTGCCAACAGCTGGGAATGTGACCTACCTTACTTACTACTGATACAGGCCTCATATACTGTGACATTGCCAACAGCTGGGAATGTGACCTACCTTACTTACTACTGATACAGGCCTCATATACTGTGACATTGCCAACAGCTGGGAATGTGGCCTACCTTGCTTACTACTGATACAGGCCTCATGTACTGTGACATTGCCAACAGCTGGGAATGTGGCCTACCTTGCTTACTACTGATACAGGCCTCATATACTGTGACATTGCCAACAGCTGGGAATGTGGCCTACCTCGCTTACTACTGATACAGGCCTCGTATACTGTGACATTGCCAACAGCTGGGAATGTGGCCTACCTTGCTTACTACTGATACAGGCCTCGTATACTGTGACATTGCCAACAGCTGGGAATGTGGCCTACCTTGCTTACTACTGATAAAGGCCTCATATACTGTGACATTGCCAACAGCTGGGAATGTGGCCTACCTTGCTTACTACTGATACAGGCCTCATATACTGTGACATTGCCAACAGCTGGGAATGTGGCCTACCTTACTTACTACTGATACAGGCCTCATATACTGTGACATTGCCAACAGCTGGGAATGTGGCCTACCTTGCTTACTACTGATACAGGCCTCATATACTGTGACATTGCCAACAGCTGGGAATGTGGCCTACCTTGCTTACTACTGATACAGGCCTCATATACTGTGACATTGCCAACAGCTGGGAATGCGGCCTACCGTGCTTACTACTGATACAGGCCTCATATACTGTGACATTGCCAACAGCTGGGAATGTGGCCTACCTTATTACTACTGATACAGGCCTCATATACTGTGACATTGCCAACAGCTGGGAATGTGGCCTACCTTGCTTACTACTGATACAGGCCTCATATACTGTGACATTGCCAACAGCTGGGAATGTGGCCTACCTTATTACTACTGATACAGGCCTCATGTACTGTGACATTGCCAACAGCTGGGAATGTGGCCTACCTTGCTTACTACTGATACAGGCCTCATATACTGTGACATTGCCAACAGCTGGGAATGTGGCCTACCTTGCTTACTACTGATAAAGGCCTCATATACTGTGACATTGCCAACAGCTGGGAATGTGGCCTACCTTATTACTACTGATACAGGCCTCATATACTGTGACATTGCCAACAGCTGGGAATGTGGCCTACCTTACTTACTACTGATACAGGCCTCATATACTGTGACATTGCCAACAGCTGGGAATGTGGCCTACCTTGCTTACTACTGATACAGGCCTCATATACTGTGACATTGCCAACAGCTGGGAATGTGGCCTACCTTGCTTACTACTGATACAGGCCTCATATACTGTGACATTGCCAACAGCTGGGAATGTGGCCTACCGTGCTTACTACTGATACAGGCCTCATATACTGTGACATTGCCAACAGCTGGGAATGTGGCCTACCTTGCTTACTACTGATACAGGCCTCATATACGGTGACATTGCCAACAGCTGGGAATGTGGCCTACCGTGCTTACTACTGATACAGGCCTCATATACTGTGACATTGCCAACAGCTGGGAATGTGGCCTACCGTGCTTACTACTGATACAGGCCTCATATACGGTGACATTGCCAACAGCTGGGAATGTGGCCCCGCTTACTACTGATAAAGGCCTCATATACTGTGACATTGCCAACAGCTGGGAATGTGGCCTACCTTACTTACTACTGATACAGGCCTCATATACTGTGACATTGCCAACAGCTGGGAATGCGGCCTACCTTGCTTACTACTGATAAAGGCCTCATATACTGTGACATTGCCAACAGCTGGGAATGTGGCCTACCTTACTTACTACTGATACAGGCCTCATATACTGTGACATTGCCAACAGCTGGGAATGTGGCCTACCTTGCTTACTACTGATACAGGCCTCATATACTGTGACATTGCCAACAGCTGGGAATGTGGCCTACCTTATTACTACTGATACAGGCCTCATATACTGTGATATTGCCAACAGCTGGGAATGTGGCCTACCTTGCTTACTACTGATACAGGCCTCATATACTGTGACATTGCCAACAGCTGGGTATGCGGCCTACCTTACTTACTACTGATACAGGCCTCATATACTGTGACATTGCCAACAGCTGGGAATGTGGCCTACCTTACTTACTACTGATACAGGCCTCAAATACTGTGACATTGCCAACAGCTGGGAATGTGGCCTACCTTGCTTACTACTGATACAGGCCTCATGTACTGTGACATTGCCAACAGCTGGGAATGTGGCCTACCTTGCTTACTACTGATACAGGCCTCGTATACTGTGACATTGCCAACAGCTGGGAATGTGGCCTACCTTGCTTACTACTGATACAGGCCTCATATACTGTGACATTGCCAACAGCTGGGAATGTGGCCTACCTTGCTTACTACTGATAAAGGCCTCATATACTGTGACATTGCCAACAGCTGGGAATGTGGCCTACCTTGCTTACTACTGATACAGGCCTCATATACTGTGACATTGCCAACAGCTGGGAATGTGGCCTACCTTGCTTACTACTGATACAGGCCTCATATACTGTGACATTGCCAACAGCTGGGAATGTGGCCTACCTTGCTTACTACTGATACAGGCCTCATATACTGTGACATTGCCAACAGCTGGGAATGTGGCCTACCTTGCTTACTACTGATACAGGCCTCATATACTGTGACATTGCCAACAGCTGGGAATGTGGCCTACCTTACTTACTACTGATACAGGCCTCATATACTGTGACATTGCCAACAGCTGGGAATGTGGCCTACCTTACTTACTACTGATACAGGCCTCATATACTGTGACATTGCCAACAGCTGGGAATGCGGCCTACCTTGCTTACTACTGATACAGGCCTCACATACTGTGACATTGCCAACAGCTGGGAATGTGGCCTACCTTACTTACTACTGATAAAGGCCTCATATACTGTGACATTGCCAACAGCTGGGAATGTGGCCTACCGTGCTTACTACTGATACAGGCCTCATATACTGTGACATTGCCAACAGCTGGGAATGTGGCCTACCTTGCTTACTACTGATACAGGCCTCATATACTGTGACATTGCCAACAGCTGGGAATGTGGCCTACCTTGCTTACTACTGATACAGGCCTCATATACTGTGACATTGCCAACAGCTGGGAATGTGGCCTACCTTACTTACTACTGATACAGGCCTCATATACTGTGACATTGCCAACAGCTGGGAATGTGGCCTACCTTGCTTACTACTGATACAGGCCTCATATACTGTGACATTGCCAACAGCTGGGAATGCGGCCTACCTTGCTTACTACTGATACAGGCCTCATATACTGTGACATTGCCAACAGCTGGGAATGTGGCCTACCTTGCTTATTACTGATACAGGCCTCATATACTGTGACATTGCCAACAGCTGGGAATGTGGCCTACCTTGCTTACTACTGATACAGGCCTCATATACTGTGACATTGCCAACAGCTGGGAATGTGGCCTACCTCGCTTACTACTGATACAGGCCTCGTATACTGTGACATTGCCAACAGCTGGGAATGTGGCCTACCTTGCTTACTACTGATACAGGCCTCATATACTGTGACATTGCCAACAGCTGGGAATGTGGCCTACCTTGCTTACTACTGATACAGGCCTCAAATACTGTGACATTGCCAACAGCTGGGAATGTGGCCTACCTTGCTTACTACTGATACAGGCCTCATATACTGTGACATTGCCAACAGCTGGGAATGTGGCCTACCTTGCTTGTTACTACTGATACAGGCCTCATATACTGTGACATTGCCAACAGCTGGGAATGTGGCCTCGCTTACTACTGATAAAGGCCTCATATACTGTGACATTGCCAACAGCTGGGTATGCGGCCTACCTTACTTACTACTGATACAGGCCTCATATACTGTGACATTGCCAACAGCTGGGAATGTGGCCTACCTTGCTTACTACTGATACAGGCCTCATATACTGTGACATTGCCAACAGCTGGGAGTGTGGCCTACCTTGCTTACTACTGATACAGGCCTCATATACTGTGACATTGCCAACAGCTGGGAGTGTGGCCTACCTTGCTTACTACTGATACAGGCCTCATATACTGTGACATTGCCAACAGCTGGGAATGTGGCCTACCTTGCTTACTACTGATACAGGCCTCATATACTGTGACATTGCCAACAGCTGGGAATGTGGCCTACCTTGCTTACTACTGATACAGGCCTCATATACTGTGACATTGCCAACAGCTGGGAATGTGGCCTACCTTGCTTACTACTGATAAAGGCCTCATATACTGTGACATTGCCAACAGCTGGGAATGTGGCCTACCTTGCTTACTACTGATACAGGCCTCATATACTGTGACATTGCCAACAGCTGGGAATGTGGCCTACCTTGCTTACTACTGATACAGGCCTCATATACTGTGACATTGCCAACAGCTGGGAATGTGGCCTACCTTGCTTACTACTGATACAGGCCTCATATACTGTGACATTGCCAACAGCTGGGAATGTGGCCTCGCTTACTACTGATAAAGGCCTCATATACTGTGACATTGCCAACAGCTGGGAATGTGGCCTACCTTGCTTACTACTGATAAAGGCCTCATATACTGTGACATTGCCAACAGCTGGGAATGTGGCCTACCTTGCTTACTACTGATACAGGCCTCATATACTGTGACATTGCCAACAGCTGGGAGTGTGGCCTACCTTGCTTACTACTGATACAGGCCTCATATACTGTGACATTGCCAACAGCTGGGAATGTGGCCTACCTTACTTACTACTGATACAGGCCTCATATACTGTGACATTGCCAACAGCTGGGAATGTGGCCTCGCTTACTACTGATAAAGGCCTCATATACTGTGACATTGCCAACAGCTGGGAATGTGGCCTACCTTGCTTACTACTGATAAAGGCCACATATACTGTGACATTGCCAACAGCTGGGAATGTGGCCTACCTTGCTTACTACTGATACAGGCCTCAAATACTGTGACATTGCCAACAGCTGGGAATGTGGCCTACCTTGCTTACTACTGATACAGGCCTCATATACTGTGACATTGCCAACAGCTGGGAATGTGGCCTACCTTGCTTACTACTGATACAGGCCTCATGTACTGTGACATTGCCAACAGCTGGGAATGTGGCCTACCTTGCTTACTACTGATAAAGGCCTCATGTACTGTGACATTGCCAACAGCTGGGAATGCGGCCTACCTTACTTACTACTGATACAGGCCTCATATACTGTGACATTGCCAACAGCTGGGAATGTGGCCTACCTTGCTTACTACTGATACAGGCCTCATATACTGTGACATTGCCAACAGCTGGGAGTGTGGCCTACCTTGCTTACTACTGATACAGGCCTCATATACTGTGACATTGCCAACAGCTGGGAATGCGGCCTCCCTTGCTTACTACTGATAAAGGCCTCATATACTGTGACATTGCCAACAGCTGGGAATGTGGCCTACCGTGCTTACTACTGATACAGGCCTCATATACTGTGACATTGCCAACAGCTGGGAATGTGGCCTACCTCGCTTACTACTCTGTGACATTGCCAACAGCTGGGAATGTGGCCTACCTTGCTTACTACTGATAAAGGCCTCATATACTGTGACATTGCCAACAGCTGGGAATGTGGCCTACCTTGCTTACTACTGATAAAGGCCTCATATACTGTGACATTGCCAACAGCTGGGAACGTGGCCTACCTTGCTTACTACTGATAAAGGCCTCATATACTGTGACATTGCCAACAGCTGGGAATGTGGCCTACCTTGCTTACTACTGATACAGGCCTCATATACTGTGACATTGCCAACAGCTGGGAATGTGGCCTACCTTGCTTACTACTGATACAGGCCTCATATACTGTGACATTGCCAACAGCTGGGAATGTGGCCTACCTTGCTTACTACTGATACAGGCCTCATATACTGTGACATTGCCAACAGCTGGGAATGTGGCCTACCTTGCTTACTACTGATACAGGCCTCATATACTGTGACATTGCCAACAGCTGGGAAGGTGGCCTACCTTACTTACTACTGATACAGGCCTCATATACTGTGACATTGCCAACAGCTGGGAATGTGGCCTACCTCGCTTACTACTGATAAAGGCCTCATATACTGTGACATTACCAACAGCTGGGAATGTGGCCTACCTCGCTTACTACTGATACAGGCCTCATATACTGTGACATTGCCAACAGCTGGGAATGTGGCCTACCTTGCTTACTACTGATACAGGCCTCATATACTGTGACATTGCCAACAGCTGGGAATGTGGCCTACCTTGCTTACTACTGATAAAGGCCTCATATACTGTGACATTGCCAACAGCTGGGAATGTGGCCTACCTTGCTTACTACTGATACAGGCCTCATATACTGTGACATTGCCAACAGCTGGGAATGTGGCCTACCTTGCTTACTACTGATAAAGGCCTCATATACTGTGACATTGCCAACAGCTGGGAATGTGGCCTACCTTGCTTACTACTGATACAGGCCTCATATACTGTGACATTGCCAACAGCTGGGAATGTGGCCTACCTTGCTTACTACTGATAAAGGCCTCATATACTGTGACATTGCCAACAGCTGGGAATGTGGCCTACCTTGCTTACTACTGATACAGGCCTCATGTACTGTGACATTGCCAACAGCTGGGAATGTGTCCTACCCTGCTTACTACTGATACAGGCCTCATATACTGTGACATTGCCAACAGCTGGGAATGTGGCCTACCTTGCTTACTACTGATACAGGCCTCATATACTGTGACATTGCCAACAGCTGGGAATGTGGCCTACCTTGCTTACTACTGATACAGGCCTCAAATACTGTGACATTGCCAACAGCTGGGAATGTGGCCTACCTTGCTTACTACTGATACAGGCCTCATATACTGTGACATTGCCAACAGCTGGGAATGTGGCCTACCTCGCTTACTACTGATAAAGGCCTCATATACTGTGACATTGCCAACAGCTGGGAATGTGGCCTACCTTGCTTACTACTGATACAGGCCTCATATACTGTGACATTGCCAACAGCTGGGAATGTGGCCTACCTTGCTTACTACTGATACAGGCCTCATATACTGTGACATTGCCAACAGCTGGGAATGTGACCTACCTTGCTTACTACTGATACAGGCCTCATATACTGTGACATTGCCAACAGCTGGGAATGTGGCCTACCTTGCTTACTACTGATACAGGCCTCATATACGGTGACATTGCCAACAGCTGGGAATGTGGCCTACCGTGCTTACTACTGATACAGGCCTCATATACTGTGACATTGCCAACAGCTGGGTATGCGGCCTACCTTACTTACTACTGATACAGGCCTCATATACTGTGACATTGCCAACAGCTGGGAATGTGGCCTACCTTGCTTACTACTGATACAGGCCTCATATACTGTGACATTGCCAACAGCTGGGAATGTGGCCTACCTCGCTTACTACTCTGTGACATTGCCAACAGCTGGGAATGTGGCCTACCTTGCTTACTACTGATACAGGCCTCATATACTGTGACATTGCCAACAGCTGGGAATGTGGCCTACCTTGCTTACTACTGATACAGGCCTCATATACTGTGACATTGCCAACAGCTGGGAATGTGGCCTACCTTGCTTACTACTGATACAGGCCTCATATACTGTGACATTGCCAACAGCTGGGAGTGTGGCCTACCTTGCTTACTACTGATACAGGCCTCATATACTGTGACATTGCCAACAGCTGGGAATGTGGCCTACCTTACTTACTATTGATACAGGCCTCATATACTGTGACATTGCCAACAGCTGGGAATGTGGCCTCGCTTACTACTGATAAAGGCCTCATATACTGTGACATTGCCAACAGCTGGGAATGTGGCCTACCTTGCTTACTACTGATAAAGGCCACATATACTGTGACATTGCCAACAGCTGGGAATGTGGCCTACCTTGCTTACTACTGATACAGGCCTCATATACTGTGACATTGCCAACAGCTGGGAATGTGGCCTACCTTGCTTGTTACTACTGATACAGGCCTCATATACTGTGACATTGCCAACAGCTGGGAATGTGGCCTCACTTACTACTGATAAAGGCCTCATATACTGTGACATTGCCAACAGCTGGGTATGCGGCCTACCTTACTTACTACTGATACAGGCCTCATATACTGTGACATTGCCAACAGCTGGGAATGTGGCCTACCTTGCTTACTACTGATACAGGCCTCATATACTGTGACATTGCCAACAGCTGGGAATGTGGCCTACCTTGCTTACTACTGATACAGGCCTCATATACTGTGACATTGCCAACAGCTGGGAATGTGGCCTACCTTGCTTACTACTGATAAAGGCCTCATATACTGTGACATTGCCAACAGCTGGGAATGTGGCCTACCTTGCTTACTACTGATACAGGCCTCATATACTGTGACATTGCCAACAGCTGGGAATGTGGCCTACCTTGCTTACTACTGATACAGGCCTCATATACTGTGACATTGCCAACAGCTGGGAATGTGGCCTACCTTACTTACTACTGATACAGGCCTCATATACTGTGACATTGCCAACAGCTGGGAGTGTGGCCTACCTTGCTTACTACTGATACAGGCCTCATATACTGTGACATTGCCAACAGCTGGGAATGTGGCCTACCTTACTTACTACTGATACAGGCCTCATATACTGTGACATTGCCAACAGCTGGGAATGTGGCCTCGCTTACTACTGATAAAGGCCTCATATACTGTGACATTGCCAACAGCTGGGAATGTGGCCTACCTTGCTTACTACTGATAAAGGCCACATATACTGTGACATTGCCAACAGCTGGGAATGTGGCCTACCTTGCTTACTACTGATACAGGCCTCAAATACTGTGACATTGCCAACAGCTGGGAATGTGGCCTACCTTGCTTACTACTGATACAGGCCTCATATACTGTGACATTGCCAACAGCTGGGAATGTGGCCTACCTTGCTTACTACTGATACAGGCCTCATGTACTGTGACATTGCCAACAGCTGGGAATGTGGCCTACCTTGCTTACTACTGATAAAGGCCTCATGTACTGTGACATTGCCAACAGCTGGGAATGCGGCCTACCTTACTTACTACTGATACAGGCCTCATATACTGTGACATTGCCAACAGCTGGGAATGTGGCCTACCTTGCTTACTACTGATACAGGCCTCATATACTGTGACATTGCCAACAGCTGGGAGTGTGGCCTACCTTGCTTACTACTGATACAGGCCTCATATACTGTGACATTGCCAACAGCTGGGAATGCGGCCTCCCTTGCTTACTACTGATAAAGGCCTCATATACTGTGACATTGCCAACAGCTGGGAATGTGGCCTACCGTGCTTACTACTGATACAGGCCTCATATACTGTGACATTGCCAACAGCTGGGAATGTGGCCTACCTCGCTTACTACTCTGTGACATTGCCAACAGCTGGGAATGTGGCCTACCTTGCTTACTACTGATAAAGGCCTCATATACTGTGACATTGCCAACAGCTGGGAATGTGGCCTACCTTGCTTACTACTGATAAAGGCCTCATATACTGTGACATTGCCAACAGCTGGGAACGTGGCCTACCTTGCTTACTACTGATAAAGGCCTCATATACTGTGACATTGCCAACAGCTGGGAATGTGGCCTACCTTGCTTACTACTGATACAGGCCTCATATACTGTGACATTGCCAACAGCTGGGAATGTGGCCTACCTTGCTTACTACTGATACAGGCCTCATATACTGTGACATTGCCAACAGCTGGGAATGTGGCCTACCTTGCTTACTACTGATACAGGCCTCATATACTGTGACATTGCCAACAGCTGGGAATGTGGCCTACCTTGCTTACTACTGATACAGGCCTCATATACTGTGACATTGCCAACAGCTGGGAATGTGGCCTACCTTGCTTACTACTGATACAGGCCTCATATACTGTGACATTGCCAACAGCTGGGAATGTGGCCTACCTTGCTTACTACTGATACAGGCCTCATATACTGTGACATTGCCAACAGCTGGGAATGTGGCCTACCTTACTTACTACTGATACAGGCCTCATATACTGTGACATTGCCAACAGCTGGGAATGTGGCCTCGCTTACTACTGATAAAGGCCTCATATACTGTGACATTGCCAACAGCTGGGAATGTGGCCTACCTTGCTTACTACTGATAAAGGCCACATATACTGTGACATTGCCAACAGCTGGGAATGTGGCCTACCTTACTTACTACTGATACAGGCCTCATATACTGTGACATTGCCAACAGCTGGGAATGTGGCCTACCGTGCTTACTACTGATACAGGCCTCATATACTGTGACATTGCCAACAGCTGGGAATGTGGCCTACCGTGCTTACTACTGATACAGGCCTCATATACTGTGACATTGCCAACAGCTGGGAATGTGGCCTACCGTGCTTACTACTGATACAGGCCTCATATACTGTGACATTGCCAACAGCTGGGAATGTGGCCTACCTCGCTTACTACTGATACAGGCCTCATGTACTGTGACATTGCCAACAACTGGGAATGTGGCCTACCGTGCTTACTACTGATAAAGGCCTCATATACTGTGACATTGCCAACAGCTGGGAATGTGGCCTACCGTGCTTACTACTGATACAGGCCTCATGTACTGTGACATTGCCAACAGCTGGGAATGTGGCCTACCTTGCTTACTACTGATAAAGGCCTCATGTACTGTGACATTGCCAACAGCTGGGAATGTGGCCTACCTTGCTTACTACTGATAAAGGCCTCATATACTGTGACATTGCCAACAGCTGGGAATGTGGCCTACCTTGCTTACTACTGATACAGGCCTCATATACTGTGACATTGCCAACAGCTGGGAATGTGGCCTCGCTTACTACTGATAAAGGCCTCATATACTGTGACATTGCCAACAGCTGGGAATGCGGCCTCGCTTACTACTGATAAAGGCCTCATATACTGTGACATTGCCAACAGCTGGGAATGTGGCCTCGCTTACTACTGATAAAGGCCTCATATACTGTGACATTGCCAACAGCTGGGAATGTGGCCTACCTTGCTTACTACTGATACAGGCCTCATATACTGTGACATTGCCAACAGCTGGGAATGTGGCCTACCGTGCTTACTACTGATACAGGCCTCATATACTGTGACATTGCCAACAGCTGGGAATGTGGCCTACCTTACTTACTACTGATAAAGGCCTCATATACTGTGACATTGCCAACAGCTGGGAATGTGGCCTACCTTGCTTACTACTGATACAGGCCTCATATACTGTGACATTGCCAACAGCTGGGAATGTGGCTTACCTTGCTTACTACTGATAAAGGCCTCATATACTGTGACATTGCCAACAGCTGGGAATGTGGCCTACCTTGCTTACTACTGATAAAGGCCTCATATACTGTGACATTGCCAACAGCTGGGAATGTGGCCTACCTTACTTACTACTGATACAGGCCTCATATACTGTGACATTGCCAACAGCTGGGAATGTGGCCTACCTCGCTTACTACTGATACAGGCCTCATATACTGTGACATTGCCAACAGCTGGGAATGTGGCCTACCTTATTACTACTGATACAGGCCTCATATACTGTGACATTGCCAACAGCTGGGAATGTGGCCTACCTTGCTTACTACTGATACAGGCCTCATGTACTGTGACATTGCCAACAGCTGGGAATGTGGCCTACCTTGCTTACTACTGATACAGGCCTCGTATACTGTGACATTGCCAACAGCTGGGAATGTGGCCTACCTTGCTTACTACTGATACAGGCCTCGTATACTGTGACATTGCCAACAGCTGGGAATGTGGCCTACCTTGCTTACTACTGATACAGGCCTCGTATACTGTGACATTGCCAACAGCTGGGAATGTGGCCTACCTTGCTTACTACTGATAAAGGCCTCATATACTGTGACATTGCCAACAGCTGGGAATGTGGCCTACCTTGCTTACTACTGATACAGGCCTCATATACTGTGACATTGCCAACAGCTGGGAATGTGGCCTACCTTGCTTACTACTGATACAGGCCTCATGTACTGTGACATTGCCAACAGCTGGGAATGTGGCCTACCTCGCTTACTACTGATAAAGGCCTCATATACTGTGACATTGCCAACAGCTGGGAATGTGGCCTACCTTGCTTACTACTGATACAGGCCTCATATACTGTGACATTGCCAACAGCTGGGAATGTGGCCTACCTTGCTTACTACTGATACAGGCCTCATGTACTGTGACATTGCCAACAGCTGGGAATGTGGCCTACCTCGCTTACTACTGATAAAGGCCTCATATACTGTGACATTGCCAACAGCTGGGAATGTGGCCTACCTTGCTTACTACTGATACAGGCCTCGTATACTGTGACATTGCCAACAGCTGGGAATGTGGCCTACCTCGCTTACTACTGATAAAGGCCTCATATACTGTGACATTGCCAACAGCTGGGAATGTGGCCTACCTTACTTACTACTGATAAAGGCCTCATATACTGTGACATTGCCAACAGCTGGGAATGTGGCCTACCTCGCTTACTACTGATACAGGCCTCATATACTGTGACATTGCCAACAGCTGGGAATGCGGCCTACCTCGCTTACTACTGATAAAGGCCTCATATACTGTGACATTGCCAACAGCTGGGAATGCGGCCTACCTTGCTTACTACTGATACAGGCCTCATATACTGTGACATTGCCAACAGCTGGGAATGTGGCCTACCTCGCTTACTACTGATAAAGGCCTCATATACTGTGACATTGCCAACAGCTGGGAATGTGGCCTACCTCGCTTACTACTGATAAAGGCCTCATATACTGTGACATTGCCAACAGCTGGGAATGTGGCCTACCTTGCTTACTACTGATAAAGGCCTCATGTACTGTGACATTGCCAACAGCTGGGAATGTGGCCTACCTTGCTTACTACTGATACAGGCCTCATGTACTGTGACATTGCCAGCAGCTGGGAATGTGGCCTACCTTACTTACTACTGATACAGGCCTCATATACTGTGACATTGCCAACAGCTGGGAATGTGGCCTACCTTGCTTACTACTGATAAAGGCCTCATATACTGTGACATTGCCAACAGCTGGGAATGTGGCCTACCTCGCTTACTACTGATAAAGGCCTCATATACTGTGACATTGCCAACAGCTGGGAATGTGGCCTACCTTGCTTACTACTGATAAAGGCCTCATATACTGTGACATTGCCAACAGCTGGGAATGTGGCCTACCTTGCTTACTACTGATACAGGCCTCGTATACTGTGACATTGCCAACAGCTGGGAATGTGGCCTACCTCGCTTACTACTGATAAAGGCCTCATATACTGTGACATTGCCAACAGCTGGGAATGTGGCCTACCTTACTTACTACTGATAAAGGCCTCATATACTGTGACATTGCCAACAGCTGGGAATGTGGCCTACCTCGCTTACTACTGATACAGGCCTCATATACTGTGACATTGCCAACAGCTGGGAATGCGGCCTACCTCGCTTACTACTGATACAGGCCTCATATACTGTGACATTGCCAACAGCTGGGAATGTGGCCTACCTCGCTTACTACTGATAAAGGCCTCATATACTGTGACATTGCCAACAGCTGGGAATGTGGCCTACCTCGCTTACTACTGATAAAGGCCTCATATACTGTGACATTGCCAACAGCTGGGAATGTGGCCTACCTCGCTTACTACTGATACAGGCCTCATATACTGTGACATTGCCAACAGCTGGGAATGCGGCCTACCTCGCTTACTACTGATAAAGGCCTCATATACTGTGACATTGCCAACAGCTGGGAATGCGGCCTACCTCGCTTACTACTGATACAGGCCTCATATACTGTGACATTGCCAACAGCTGGGAATGTGGCCTACCTCGCTTACTACTGATAAAGGCCTCATATACTGTGACATTGCCAACAGCTGGGAATGCGGCCTACCTCGCTTACTACTGATACAGGCCTCATATACTGTGACATTGCCAACAGCTGGGAATGTGGCCTACCTTGCTTACTACTGATACAGGCCTCATATACTGTGACATTGCCAACAGCTGGGAATGTGGCCTACCTTGCTTACTACTGATAAAGGCCTCATATACTGTGACATTGCCAACAGCTGGGAATGTGGCCTACCGTGCTTACTACTGATACAGGCCTCATATACTGTGACATTGCCAACAGCTGGGAATGTGGCCTACCTTGCTTACTACTGATACAGGCCTCATATACTGTGACATTGCCAACAGCTGGGAATGCGGCCTACCTTGCTTACTACTGATAAAGGCCTCATATACTGTGACATTGCCAACAGCTGGGAATGTGGCCTACCGTGCTTACTACTGATACAGGCCTCATATACTGTGACATTGCCAACAGCTGGGAATGTGGCCTACCTTGCTTACTACTGATACAGGCCTCATATACTGTGACATTGCCAACAGCTGGGAATGTGGCCTACCTTGCTTACTACTGATACAGGCCTCATATACTGTGACATTGCCAACAGCTGGGAATGTGGCCTACCTTACTTACTACTGATACAGGCCTCATATACTGTGACATTTCCAACAGCTGTGAATGTGGCCTACCTTATTTACTACTGATAAAGGCCTCATATACTGTGACATTGCCAACAGCTGGGAATGTGGCCTACCTTGCTTACTACTGATAAAGGCCTCATATACTGTGACATTGCCAACAGCTGGGAATGTGGCCTCGCTTACTACTGATACAGGCCTCATATACTGTGACATTGCCAACAGCTGGGAATGTGGCCTACCTTGCTTACTACTGATACAGGCCTCATATACTGTGACATTGCCAACAGCTGGGAATGTGGCCTACCTTGCTTACTACTGATAAAGGCCTCATATACTGTGACATTGCCAACAGCTGGGAATGTGGCCTACCTTGCTTACTACTGATACAGGCCTCATATACTGTGACATTGCCAACAGCTGGGAATGTGGCCTACCTTGCTTACTACTGATACAGGCCTCATATACTGTGACATTGCCAACAGCTGGGAATGTGGCCTACCTTGCTTACTACTGATACAGGCCTCATATACTGTGACATTGCCAACAGCTGGGAATGTGGCCTACCTTGCTTACTACTGATACAGGCCTCATATACTGTGACATTGCCAACAGCTGGGAATGTGGCCTACCTTGTTTACTACTGATAAAGGCCTCATATACTGTGACATTGCCAACAGCTGGGAATGTGGCCTACCTTGCTTACTACTGATACAGGCCTCATATACTGTGACATTGCCAACAGCTGGGAATGTGGCCTACCTTGCTTACTACTGATACAGGCCTCATATACTGTGACATTGCCAACAGCTGGGAATGTGGCCTACCTTGCTTACTACTGATAAAGGCCTCATATACTGTGACATTGCCAACAGCTGGTAATGTGGCCTACCTTGCTTACTACTGATACAGGCCTCATATACTGTGACATTGCCAACAGCTGGGAATGTGGCCTCGCTTACTACTGATAAAGGCCTCATATACTGTGACATTGCCAACAGCTGGGAATGTGGCCTACCTTGCTTACTACTGATACAGGCCTCATATACTGTGACATTGCCAACAGCTGGGAATGTGGCCTACCTTGCTTACTACTGATACAGGCCTCATATACTGTGACATTGCCAACAGCTGGGAGTGTGGCCTACCTTACTTACTGCTGATACAGGCCTCATATACTGTGACATTGCCAACAGCTGGGAATGTGACCTACCTTGCTTACTACTGATACAGGCCTCATATACTGTGACATTGCCAACAGCTGGGAATGTGGCCTACCTTGCTTACTGCTGATACAGGCCTCATGTACTGTGACATTGCCAACAGCTGGGAGTGTGGCCTACCTTACTTACTACTGATACAGGCCTCATATACTGTGACATTGCCAACAGCTGGGAATGTGGCCTACCTTGCTTACTGCTGATACAGGCCTCATGTACTGTGACATTGCCAACAGCTGGGAATGTGGCCTACCTTACTTACTGCTGATACAGGCCTCATGTACTGTGACATTGCCAACAGCTGGGAATGTGGCCTACCTTGCTTACTACTGATACAGGCCTCATATACTGTGACATTGCCAACAGCTGGGAATGTGGCCTACCTTGCTTACTACTGATAAAGGCCTCATATACTGTGACATTGCCAACAGCTGGGAATGTGGCCTACCTTGCTTACTGCTGATACAGGCCTCATGTACTGTGACATTGCCAACAGCTGGGAATGTGGCCTACCTTACTTACTGCTGATACAGGCCTCATGTACTGTGACATTGCCAACAGCTGGGAATGTGGCCTACCTTGCTTACTACTGATACAGGCCTCATATACTGTGACATTGCCAACAGCTGGGAATGTGGCCTACCTTGCTTACTACTGATAAAGGCCTCATATACTGTGACATTGCCAACAGCTGGGAATGTGGCCTACCTTGCTTACTACTGATACAGGCCTCATATACTGTGACATTGCCAACAGCTGGGAATGTGGCCTACCTTACTTACTACTGATACAGGCCTCATATACTGTGACATTGCCAACAGCTGGGAATGTGGCCTACCTTACTTACTACTGATACAGGCCTCATATACTGTGACATTGCCAACAGCTGGGAGTGTGGCCTACCTTGCTTACTACTGATACAGGCCTCATATACTGTGACATTGCCAACAGCTGGGAATGTGGCCTACCTTACTTACTGCTGATACAGGCCTCATATACTGTGACATTGCCAACAGCTGGGAATGTGGCCTACCTTACTTACTACTGATAAAGGCCTCATGTACTGTGACATTGCCAACAGCTGGGAATGTGGCCTACCTTGCTTACTACTGATAAAGGCCTCATGTACTGTGACATTGCCAACAGCTGGGAATGTGGCCTACCTTACTTACTGCTGATACAGGCCTCATATACTGTGACATTGCCAACAGCTGGGAATGTGGCCTACCTTACTTACTGCTGATACAGGCCTCATATACTGTGACATTGCCAACAGCTGGGAATGTGGCCTACCTTACTTACTACTGATACAGGCCTCATATACTGTGACATTGCCAACAGCTGGGAATGTGGCCTACCTTATTACTACTGATACAGGCCTCATGTACTGTGACATTGCCAACAGCTGGGAATGTGGCCTACCTCGCTTACTACTGATACAGGCCTCGTATACTGTGACATTGCCAACAGCTGGGAATGTGGCCTACCTTGCTTACTACTGATACAGGCCTCGTATACTGTGACATTGCCAACAGCTGGGAATGTGGCCTACCTTGCTTACTACTGATACAGGCCTCGTATACTGTGACATTGCCAACAGCTGGGAGTGTGGCCTACCTTGCTTACTACTGATACAGGCCTCATATACTGTGACATTGCCAACAGCTGGGAATGTGGCCTACCTTGCTTACTACTGATAAAGGCCTCATATACTGTGACATTGCCAACAGCTGGGAATGTGGCCTACCTTGCTTACTACTGATACAGGCCTCGTATACTGTGACATTGCCAACAGCTGGGAATGTGGCCTACCTTGCTTACTACTGATAAAGGCCTCAAATACTGTGACATTGCCAATAGCTGGGAATGTGGCCTACCTTGCTTACTACTGATACAGGCCTCGTATACTGTGACATTGCCAACAGCTGGGAATGTGGCCTACCTTGCTTACTACTGATACAGGCCTCATATACTGTGACATTGCCAACAGCTGGGAATGTGGCCTACCTTGCTTACTACTGATACAGGCCTCATATACTGTGACATTGCCAACAGCTGGGAATGTGGCCTCGCTTACTACTGATAAAGGCCTCATATACTGTGACATTGCCAACAGCTGGGAATGTGGCCTACCTTGCTTACTACTGATACAGGCCTCATATACTGTGACATTGCCAACAGCTGGGAATGTGGCCTACCCTGCTTACTACTGATACAGGCCTCATATACTGTGACATTGCCAACAGCTGGGAATGTGGCCTACCTTGCTTACTACTGATACAGGCCTCATATACTGTGACATTGCCAACAGCTGGGAATGTGGCCTACCTTGCTTACTACTGATACAGGCCTCATATACTGTGACATTGCCAACAGCTGGGAATGCGGCCTACCTTGCTTACTACTGATAAAGGCCTCATATACTGTGACATTGCCAACAGCTGGGAATGCGGCCTACCTTATTACTACTGATAAAGGCCTCATATACTGTGACATTGCCAACAGCTGGGAATGTGGCCTACCTTATTACTACTGATACAGGCCTCATATACTGTGACATTGCCAACAGCTGGGAATGTGGCCTACCTTGCTTACTACTGATAAAGGCCTCATATACTGTGACATTGCCAACAGCTGGGAATGTGGCCTACCTTGCTTACTACTGATAAAGGCCTCATATACTGTGACATTGCCAACAGCTGGGAATGTGGCCTACCTTGCTTACTACTGATACAGGCCTCATATACTGTGACATTGCCAACAGCTGGGAATGTGGCCTCGCTTACTACTGATACAGGCCTCATATACTGTGACATTGCCAACAGCTGGGAATGTGGCCTACCGTGCTTACTACTGATAAAGGCCTCATATACTGTGACATTGCCAACAGCTGGGAATGTGGCCTACCTTACTTACTACTGATACAGGCCTCATGTACTGTGACATTGCCAACAGCTGGGAATGTGGCCTACCTTGCTTACTACTGATAAAGGCCTCATGTACTGTGACATTGCCAACAGCTGGGAATGTGCCCTACCGTGCTTACTACTGATACAGGCCTCATATACGGTGACATTGCCAACAGCTGGGAATGTGGCCTCGCTTACTACTGATAAAGGCCTCATATACTGTGACATTGCCAACAGCTGGGAATGTGGCCTACCTTGCTTACTACTGATACAGGCCTCATATACTGTGACATTGCCAACAGCTGGGAATGTGGCCTACCTTGCTTACTACTGATACAGGCCTCATATACTGTGACATTGCCAACAGCTGGGAGTGTGGCCTACCTTACTTACTGCTGATACAGGCCTCATATACTGTGACATTGCCAACAGCTGGGAATGTGGCCTACCTTGCTTACTACTGATACAGGCCTCATATACTGTGACATTGCCAACAGCTGGGAATGTGGCCTACCTTGCTTACTACTGATAAAGGCCTCATATACTGTGACATTGCCAACAGCTGGGAATGTGGCCTACCTTGCTTACTACTGATACAGGCCTCATATACTGTGACATTGCCAACAGCTGGGAATGTGGCCTACCTTGCTTACTACTGATACAGGCCTCATATACTGTGACATTGCCAACAGCTGGGAATGTGGCCTACCTTGCTTACTACTGATACAGGCCTCATATACTGTGACATTGCCAACAGCTGGGAATGTGGCCTACCTTGCTTACTACTGATACAGGCCTCATATACTGTGACATTGCCAACAGCTGGGAATGTGGCCTACCTTGCTTACTACTGATACAGGCCTCATATACTGTGACATTGCCAACAGCTGGGAATGTGGCCTACCTTGTTTACTACTGATAAAGGCCTCATATACTGTGACATTGCCAACAGCTGGGAATGTGGCCTACCTTGCTTACTACTGATACAGGCCTCATATACTGTGACATTGCCAACAGCTGGGAATGTGGCCTACCTTGCTTACTACTGATACAGGCCTCATATACTGTGACATTGCCAACAGCTGGGAATGTGGCCTACCTTACTTACTACTGATACAGGCCTCATATACTGTGACATTGCCAACAGCTGGGAATGTGGCCTACCTTGCTTACTACTGATACAGGCCTCATATACTGTGACATTGCCAACAGCTGGGAATGTGGCCTACCTTGCTTACTACTGATACAGGCCTCATATACTGTGACATTGCCAACAGCTGGGAATGTGGCCTACCTTGCTTACTACTGATAAAGGCCTCATATACTGTGACATTGCCAACAGCTGGGAATGTGACCTACCTTGCTTACTACTGATACAGGCCTCATATACTGTGACATTGCCAACAGCTGGGAATGTGGCCTACCTTGCTTACTACTGATACAGGCCTCATATACTGTGACATTGCCAACAGCTGGGAGTGTGGCCTACCTTACTTACTGCTGATACAGGCCTCATATACTGTGACATTGCCAACAGCTGGGAATGTGACCTACCTTGCTTACTACTGATACAGGCCTCATATACTGTGACATTGCCAACAGCTGGGAATGTGGCCTACCTTGCTTACTGCTGATACAGGCCTCATGTACTGTGACATTGCCAACAGCTGGGAGTGTGGCCTACCTTACTTACTGCTGATACAGGCCTCATGTACTGTGACATTGCCAACAGCTGGGAATGTGGCCTACCTTGCTTACTACTGATACAGGCCTCATATACTGTGACATTGCCAACAGCTGGGAATGTGGCCTACCTTGCTTACTACTGATAAAGGCCTCATATACTGTGACATTGCCAACAGCTGGGAATGTGGCCTACCTTGCTTACTACTGATAAAGGCCTCATATACTGTGACATTGCCAACAGCTGGGAATGTGGCCTACCTTGCTTACTACTGATACAGGCCTCATATACTGTGACATTGCCAACAGCTGGGAATGTGGCCTACCTTGCTTACTACTGATAAAGGCCTCATATACTGTGACATTGCCAACAGCTGGGAATGTGGCCTACCTTGCTTACTACTGATAAAGGCCTCATATACTGTGACATTGCCAACAGCTGGGAATGTGGCCTACCTTGCTTACTACTGATACAGGCCTCATATACTGTGACATTGCCAACAGCTGGGAATGTGGCCTACCTTGCTTACTACTGATACAGGCCTCATATACTGTGACATTGCCAACAGCTGGGAATGTGGCCTACCTTGCTTACTACTGATACAGGCCTCATATACTGTGACATTGCCAACAGCTGGGAATGTGGCCTACCTTGCTTACTACTGATACAGGCCTCATATACTGTGACATTGCCAACAGCTGGGAATGTGGCCTACCTTGCTTACTACTGATACAGGCCTCATATACTGTGACATTGCCAACAGCTGGGAACGTGGCCTACCTTGCTTACTACTGATACAGGCCTCATATACTGTGACATTGCCAACAGCTGGGAACGTGGCCTACCTTGCTCACTACTGATACAGGCCTCATATACTGTGACATTGCCAACAGCTGGGAACGTGGCCTACCTTGTTTACTACTGATACAGGCCTCATATACTGTGACATTGCCAACAGCTGGGAACGTGGCCTACCTTGTTTACTACTGATAAAGGCCTCATATACTGTGACATTGCCAACAGCTGGGAATGTGGCCTACCTTGCTTACTACTGATACAGGCCTCATATACTGTGACATTGCCAACAGCTGGGAATGTGGCCTACCTTGCTTACTACTGATACAGGCCTCATATACTGTGACATTGCCAACAGCTGGGAGTGTGGCCTACCTTGCTTACTACTGATACAGGCCTCATATACTGTGACATTGCCAACAGCTGGGAATGTGGCCTACCTTGCTTACTACTGATACAGGCCTCATATACTGTGACATTGCCAACAGCTGGGAATGTGGCCTACCTTGCTTACTACTGATAAAGGCCTCATATACTGTGACATTGCCAACAGCTGGGAACGTGGCCTACCTTGCTTACTACTGATACAGGCCTCATATACTGTGACATTGCCAACAGCTGGGAATGTGGCCTACCTTGCTTACTACTGATACAGGCCTCATATACTGTGACATTGCCAACAGCTGGGAATGTGGCCTACCTTGCTTACTACTGATACAGGCCTCATATACTGTGACATTGCCAACAGCTGGGAATGTGGCCTACCTTGCTTACTACTGATACAGGCCTCATATACTGTGACATTGCCAACAGCTGGGAATGTGGCCTACCTTACTTACTACTGATACAGGCCTCATATACTGTGACATTGCCAACAGCTGGGAATGTGGCCTACCTTGCTTACTACTGATAAAGGCCTCATATACTGTGACATTGCCAACAGCTGGGAATGTGGCCTACCTTGCTTACTACTGATACAGGCCTCATATACTGTGCCATTGCCAACAGCTGGGAATGTGGCCTACCTTGCTTACTACTGATAAAGGCCTCATATACTGTGACAATGCCAACAGCTGGGAATGTGGCCTACCTTATTACTACTGATACAGGCCTCATATACTGTGACAATGCCAACAGCTGGGAATGTGACCTACCTTATTACTACTGATACAGGCCTCATATACTGTGACATTGCCAACAGCTGGGAATGTGGCCTACCTTGCTTACTACTGATACAGGCCTCATGTACTGTGACATTGCCAACAGCTGGGTATGCGGCCTACCTTACTTACTACTGATACAGGCCTCATGTACTGTGACATTGCCAACAGCTGGGAATGTGGCCTACCTTGCTTACTACTGATACAGGCCTCATGTACTGTGACATTGCCAACAGCTGGGAATGTGGCCTACCTTGCTTACTACTGATACAGGCCTCATATACTGTGACATTGCCAACAGCTGGGAATGTGGCCTACCTTGCTTACTACTGATACAGGCCTCATATACTGTGACATTGCCAACAGCTGGGAATGTGGCCTACCTTGCTTACTACTGATACAGGCCTCATATACTGTGACATTGCCAACAGATGGGAATGTGGCCTACCTTGCTTACTACTGATAAAGGCCTCATATACTGTGACATTGCCAACGGCTGGGAATGTGGCCTCGCTTACTTACTACTGATACAGGCCTCATGTACTGTGACATTGCCAACGGCTGGGAATGTGGCCTACCTTACTTACTACTGATACAGGCCTCGTATACTGTGACATTGCCAACAGCTGGGAATGTGGCCTACCTTGCTTACTACTGATACAGGCCTCGTATACTGTGACATTGCCAACAGCTGGGAATGTGGCCTCGCTTACTACTGATACAGGCCTCATATACTGTGACATTGCCAACAGCTGGGAATGTGGCCTACCTTGCTTACTACTGATACAGGCCTCGTATACTGTGACATTGCCAACAGCTGGGAATGTGGCCTACCTTGCTTACTACTGATACAGGCCTCATATACTGTGACATTGCCAACAGCTGGGAATGTGGCCTACCTTGCTTACTACTGATACAGGCCTCGTATACTGTGACATTGCCAACAGCTGGGAATGTGGCCTACCTTACTTACTACTGATACAGGCCTCGTATACTGTGACATTGCCAACGGCTGGGAATGTGGCCTACCTTACTTACTACTGATACAGGCCTCATATACTGTGACATTGCCAACAGCTGGGAATGTGGCCTACCTTACTTACTACTGATACAGGCCTCATATACTGTGACATTGCCAACAGCTGGGAATGTGGCCTACCTTGCTTACTACTGATACAGGCCTCGTATACTGTGACATTGCCAACAGCTGGGAATGTGGCCTACCTTACTTACTACTGATACAGGCCTCGTATACTGTGACATTGCCAACGGCTGGGAATGTGGCCTACCTTACTTACTACTGATACAGGCCTCATATACTGTGACATTGCCAACAGCTGGGAATGTGGCCTACCTTACTTACTACTGATACAGGCCTCATATACTGTGACATTGCCAACAGCTGGGAATGTGGCCTACCTTGCTTACTACTGATACAGGCCTCGTATACTGTGACATTGCCAACAGCTGGGAATGTGGCCTACCTTACTTACTACTGATACAGGCCTCGTATACTGTGACATTGCCAACGGCTGGGAATGTGGCCTACCTTACTTACTACTGATAAAGGCCTCATATACTGTGAAATGACTGCACAAGTCTGGCAGTTTGAATTCATCGTTTGCCACCAAGAAGATGGAGGACGAGTGCTGTACTGAACAGCTACAGAACACTGACATTCAGGAGTGACGTTGTCTCAGGCAGAGTGATACAAGATAAGAGACTTTCCTGAAGATGTGACACAGACTTAGTGATTTGTTGATATTATGGGATGTCTGAGAGGATACAAGCAGACAGAGATGCCCATTTTACAGACACAACATGGAGTATATTGGGTTTTCTATGCTTCATACCATTCACAAAACTGACATCAGTATGATTGAATGAATGGATGTGTTGTTTAGGAAACAGGAATGTTCATATATATATATATATATATATATATATATATATACATACACAATGTTGGGTTTTTAGAGCAGACTGTATACAGTATATATATATTTTGTTAACCGGAGGGTGGTAAAAGGTGGAACTTTAAAGTAAGATATCAGGTGCACAGACACAAACAATTACTATGATAAGGTTGTTGTGAAGAAATGTTTAGTAGGAAGAGAATAGAGACAGGTGTAAGAGATAATTGCAGCAGGATAAGTAAATGCTTATTTTGTGTTGTTGTTATGGTTTATCTCACACTGTTTCTTTGTTTAAGCCAACAGGTTGCTGGTTGGAGCAGGAGGTGAGAGAACGGCGCTGGCGGCGTGCCTGAGATGGCGATGGCCAGAGAGTTATTTCTTATACAGGAGAGAGAGTCCAGGAGGACAACAGAGTTATAAGATCTGACAACACAACCATTACATACACCTATGTGTATTCTGCAAGACTGAACTTGTGCCTTATATTGGTTGGATCCACACTCACCAATATTCTCAAGACTTTTTCAAGATTCCATTGAACTGAACTTTGCTTTACTTTACCGATATTAATTATCTTATAAGTAAAATATATTTGATATAATCATATGTATTATTCACTGTTTTATCAGCATAATCACATGATATAAAGGAATATATATATGTAGAGAGTTAGAAATGAAACAAGAGTTCAGTGATGCTTATTGACAAATTCTGCAATACAGCCAGAGTGGTCAAGTCCTGAATGGAAATGTTGCTTTAGTGTGATTTTATATTATTCGTTATATGTAATCATGATACTAACCTTGTTATATTATATGTTGTTACATTGTTTGTTAGGACAAGTAGTGAAAGTACAATGGAGGTTTAGATTATGCAATGGGGATTATGGCCCTCATTCAGAGCCGCATGCAAGCGGGCGCACGTACGTTAGGCGTACGTACAAAAATATTTAAATTCAATGGCTCGCTCGTATTTTCGTTCGCATCTAAAATTCCTCCCTAAACTCTGACGACCCCTCCTCTAACTAACGAGCGTACGAAATAGCGAGCGTACATCCCCGAAATGGCTTGAAAGGAACGCACGCACAAGTATAAACAGGAAGTGGCCTTGTCAGATGTCGATTACCTGCTCCTTTATTCTGCCTACCTCCATCAATCGTATCATGCCAATCAATGTATCAATTAGCTTAATTGTTTGTTTTTTTTCAACACAATGCAAGAAACTTTACTCTTGTCTGTGTTTGTGTTTACCCGCAGAATACGTACGGATGAAACATTCGCTTTTATTGTTCAAAAAACATGTGAACCACAATTAAACAATTGTACTATTGCTGTGGATCCCCGCATATTTTCCGGGGTTCATTTCTTTATTTAAATTTGCTTACGCATGTCACTGCATCAAGCCTATCCTAACTCTCCAGAGATTTCTGGCCCTGTCGAACACATGACTCATACACTAACCAATAAAATTGCTCCTGTTAATTTCCAAAATACATTAGCCAATCAGAAAATTTTTACACACTTTATCAAAAATGATTTTTAAGAAAAACACCATTGCCATCATGAGAGCCTCCGCATTCACCAGGCGTGAGCTGCTGGTGCTTACGGAGGTCATGGATCGCCGGATCACCAGCCAGCCAGAACCCATGACCAACCGGCAGAAGCGCTCCGCGTATGCGGAGGTACGGTCCCGCCTGCGGTCCTTCGGATCACGCCGCAACATCGGGCAGCTGGAGCGCAGGTGGTCCGACCTGCAACGGCGAACGCCCCGCTTGCTGGCATGCTTTCGCATGCAGATCCTGGCAAGTAAGTGTTATGTATTGTGGTTTTAATGTTTGTGTTTGTGGGGCAAACTGCGTGTGCATGTTTTCCTGTCTGTTCTATTTATTATTTGTACTCATATCTGCGTGTGCATGTTTTCCTGTCTGTTCTATTTATTATTTGTACTCATATCTGCGTGTGCATGTTTTCCTGTCTGTTCTATTTATTATTTGTACTCATATCTGCGTGTGCATGTTTTCCTGTCTGTTCGATTTATTATTTGTACTCATATCTGCGTGTGCATGTTTTCCTGTCTATTCTATTTATTATTTGTACTCATATCTGCGTGTGCATGTTTTCCTGTCTGTTCTATTTATTATTTGTACTCATATCTGCGTCTGCATGTTTTCCTGTCTGTTCTATTTATTATTTGTACTCATATCTGCGTGTGCATGTTTTCCTGTCTGTTCTATTTATTATTTGTACTCATATCTGCGTGTGCATGTTTTCCTGTCTGTTCTATTTATTATTTGTACTCATATCTGCGTGTGCATGTTTTCCTGTCTGTTCTATTTATTATTTGTACTCATATCTGCGTGTGCATGTTTTCCTGTCTGTTCTATTTATTATTTGTACTCATATCTGCGTCTGCATGTTTTCCTGTCTGTTCTATTTATTATTTGTACTCATATCTGCGTGTGCATGTTTTCCTGTCTGTTCTATTTATTATTTGTACTCATATCTGCGTCTGCATGTTTTCCTGTCTGTTCTATTTATTATTTGTACTCATATCTGCGTGTGCATGTTTTCCTGTCTGTTCTATTTATTATTTGTACTCATATCTGCGTGTGCATGTTTTCCCTCTATTTCTGTTTTTTTAATTCTACTGCTATTTTTTTTTTTTTTTTTTTTTTTTGTTTGGTTGCCCGGATTTGTCCATAAACTAAATGCAATTTCTTTGACATATTTTAGGGGGACAGCCAAGACTCCGCCGTCACCGTCCGTCCAGACGGCGTTCCCGCCCACTATCCCCAACCCCCAGCCAACACTCCACCCCAAATCTTTCCCCTATTCCCCACTCCTCCCCATCCTTCCCAGACCCTCTCCCGGAAATGTCGGGCCTCCTTCCCCTCCGTCCCACTTCCCCCTCTCCTCCACCCACCCCTCTTCCAATTACCCCCTCCCCGGAGTCCAGCATAACTCCGCCCCATTCTTTGGGGAATGACGGATCCTCCGAGGAGGATCATGGAGGTTTGCCCGGAGCTCCCGTTTTGTCTCCCGGTATGTTTTTTTTTTTTTTTTTTAAAGCACAAACTGTTTGTATGTAATCATGTGTCGTGCCTTTCTTCGTGTTTTTGTGGCTTGACTTTTGTTGATTGTGAAGGTTTGCCTTTACCTCTTCCTGGTGATTTAAACATACACATATCATACCTGTGGGAATTTGTACCTAGGCCTTGTATTTTTGCCAGCCCACCCTTTTTATTTATGTTTTTGGGTTTAGGAGTGATTTGTTTTTTTTTTAATGTTTTTCTGTGGAGTCCCTATTGTTGTATTAACCCACACACTTTTCTCACCCACAGAGGAACAGAGGCGTCGGCAAGAGGTGGCGGATGTTGTGGGTCAGATGCGCCACCATGTAATCGGCCTTCTGGTGGCCCTCGACCGGCTGTCTGGCCTCCTTCGGCATTAGTTTTTTTTTTTTTGTTCTATTTGCCCAATAAATTTTTAAAGACAAATATACGTTGTGGCTCATTTTTAAAAACCAAAACCAAGATAGTTTAGCCTGACATAAGTTCCTGCAAGGATTTCCCTTTTTTAAAAGTTAGATTGTGTTTTGTCTTTGTATGTCAAACAGACACCAGAAACACATAACAGTAACAATGTAATTTCCCTTTTTGGGTGTAGTGTCAATTTCAGATTTCTACATTTTCCAGGTTCCTACTTGGTGCGCAAGCTGCTTAGGCCAATCTTACAAATCCCAAGGTTTGGACAGGCTTCCTTTTGGTGTGGATTGGAAAGCTGAAAACATATTTCAGTTTTGCTCAACTGGCGTCAGTACTGGTTTACCCCTTAGTCAAATGTAACTTGTGTTAACCTGGTTACACTTGCTGTTAACGTCCCAAAAAAGGAAGACCATTTCACTCTTCAAACATTTATTCACCACATAACAGAGAAAACAAAGTGGTCACTCCCAAAAAAAATACACAGTGATAAATTCAAATACAACACATACCAAGAAAAAAATAAATAAAAACACAAAATCAAGAACTGGTTGACGAAGGACCATGCCAACATGATTCCACAAACATGGCGTTGCGATATGGGTTCCAGAATATATGCCCAAAAGGACCAGATCCAGGTTTGGTAAGGGTAGCAGGAAGTAGTGAGCGTTGGAGTGCCAAAGATTATGTGAACAAACAGAAGATGGTGAGAAAATTAAAAATAAATTAGATGTTTGCCAAAAAAAACAAACACATTAGGTATAAACACTGGAGTTTTGAACAAACTTACCTAAAAAATCTGGCCACCACATCATCGCGTATGGCCCCCCCACATACTGACCTTCGACCAACCTCGGGGGGGCCATCCTCAGGTAAGGCATCCTCTGGCTGCATTGGGACACCACTCCTTATGGCAATGTTGTGAAATATCCCACACAGGACCACAATTTTAGACACCATATCCGGCACATACATGAGCTCGCCACCAGAGCGGTGGAGGCATCTGAATCGGCCTTTTAAAAGGCCGATACAGCGCTCCACCACTTGCCTGGTGGCTGTAAGTGCGGAATTATACGCACTTTGTGGCCCTGGTGTGGGAGCCAAATAAGGAGTGAGCAGCCAGGACATGCAAGGGTATCCACTGTCTCCTGTGAACAAAAATAGACCACATCAGGAACACTGTGTATCAAGCTTAACATTGTTATGTACTAAAGGTCTCCACTTACCCAGAAGCCACGCATCACCAGCTTGTAGGTTGGTTAATTTCTGCCATATCCCTGATTGCCGGATGACGAAGGAGTCATGAGCACTTCCGGGTAATTTAGCATTCAGGGACAGGATCTGGAGGGAGGCATCACATACCACCATTACATTCAGGGAGTGATAGTGTTTCCTGTTTCTAAATATTGCCTCCAGCCGTGCTGGAGGCTGAAGTGGTATGTGAGTACCATCCACAACCCCTATGATGTGTGGGAAGCCAGCTATTTGGTAAAAATTGGCCTTGGCCACACTAAGGGCACCCATATCCAAAGGCATTTTAATAAAATGATGGAGGTGCTTGAAAAGTGCCTCCATCACTGCCCTCAGGATCCGGGAAAAGGAGGATTGGGAGATGCCCGCCACTATTCCCACCGTTGTTTGAAACGATCCTGAGGCACAGAAATGTAACACCGCCATAAATTGCGTCAGTGGTGGTATTGCTGTTGGACTGTCAATTTGCCGCTCAAGATCACTTTCTATTAATGAGAGAGTGTCTATGATGATTTTGGGAGGTAGATGGTAGCGTCTTAAAACCTCATCATCGGGCATTCCAAAAAGGGTGACACGTGTTCGAAATATCTGGGGCCTTGCATGCCTACGATGCCTACGCCTGGGACGAGTTTGAGGTTGGTCGTCTTCCGGGAGCAGGGCCAGAACAATTCGCCCCAGATCTACCTGAAATTCAAAGTTTACAATGTAAGGCTTTTGACCCACCCCAAAAGTAAGAAAAAACAACTTAGCTTTCTGATACCATCCATAGCTGCTTACATGCCGGGGTATTGTCATGATACGTATAAACTGTAAAAAAGGCAACAATGAGACTTCAAAAATTTAGAGGGTGTTTTTTTTGTTTAAAAATTGTTGCAAGCCAACACAGAAAATAGCGGAAAAACACATTTGGCCATCGATGAAAACTACATTGCACACCGTACGTCAAATAGGGTTCAAATGGACCCAAAAAATGGAAAAGGGAAAAGCAAAACTGGATTATATGATGAATAAGCCGTCAAAAATGCGGTAATTAATTCGCAAATGCAAGTCACTACACCAACAGTCAAAAATGCGGTAAATTATTCGCAAATGCAAGTCACTACACCAACAGTCAAAAATGCGGTAAATTATTCGCAAATGCAAGTCACTACACCAACAGTCAAAAATGCGGTAAATTATTCGCAAATGCAAGTCACTACACCAACAGTCAAAAATGCGGTAAATAATTCGCAAATGCAAGTCACTACACCAACAGTCAAAAATGCGGAAAATTATTCGCAAATGCAAGTCACTACACCAACAGTCAAAAATGCGGTAAATTATTCGCAAATGCAAGTCACTACACCAACAGTCAAAAATGCGGTAAATTATTCGCAAATGCAAGTCACTACACCAACAGTCAAAAATGCGGTAATTCATTCGCAAATTCAAGGCGCTACACCAACAGTCAAAAATACCGTAATTCATTCGCAAATGCAAGGCGCTACACCAACAGTCAAAAATGCCGTAATTCATTCGCAAATGCAAGACAAAAAATGGACTTACCCAACTCGAATATATA
Organism: Taudactylus pleione; assembly: GCA_031769625.1. Taxonomy (NCBI): domain Eukaryota; kingdom Metazoa; phylum Chordata; class Amphibia; order Anura; family Myobatrachidae; genus Taudactylus; species Taudactylus pleione. The sequence continues at coordinate 157,667 of JAUIMM010002250.1, read as the reverse complement.
AGATGTCCTCAAAAAACTTCTTTGGGTCCGAAAACAAAAAAAAACTAAAAAAGATGAAATGAGTGTTAAACAAATTAACTAACCACAAAACAGAAGAATACACCAATTGGCCACAAATTTGAATGCACAAAACTTACCAAATCAGGAAAGGATGTTGAAAAAATGAAAAAAATGCGAACGGAAAAACCAAAGAAATGTAGCAAAAACAAACAAAAAAACAACTCTCCAAAATCCTCCAAACGCAACCAACCAACCAAATCCAAACCACTTAACCGACAACACTCCAACAACCCCACCTCGAATCCACACACACCAAGCCATAAATAGTGTTTATTTTCCCGCACAAATTAAGGATGAATCATAGGGACGCACAATCAATGATGCGGCCGCAAACTAACGACGCATGTATAAATACGTCACGAAATCACATAGAATTTCTGGATGATTTCATGCTGGAAGCAGAGACATGGCTTCAAACCAGGGAAACAATGGTCAAAATTGCGGCGGTAAGGCCTTCATGCATTTTGTGTCAATGAGTATTTTAAAACATAATATTGTGCAAGTTGTGAAGTGGCTAAATCTGCATATTTACCCAAATAGGTGAGGAGGATGACATGGAAGAGACTGCTGGCCCCAGTCAACCCGCCAAAGCTGCAAAAAAAAAAAGGCAGCCACATTTCACAAGCAAGGAGATGGAGGTTTTGATCCAGAAGTGCGTTGACATCCTGCCCCAGGCAGCCAGGAATATGAGCCAAAGCCAGAAGTGGAGAATGTGGGAGGAGGTCGCCGTTGCTGTCAATAGGGTGGGTGATTATGTCCGTCTAGCCCGGGATGTCAAACGGCGGTAAGTAAACACTTTCCCATCCTATAAACAAACCCCATTGTAAAAAAAAGGATAATGGTTCCAAATTCATTCCACAGATGGGCAGACTTCAAATATCGTCTCAAACAAAAACTTGCCGACAGGGCTAGGCATGCAAGGGGGACAGGTGGGGGTCCCACCCCTGTGTCATTGGAGTTGACAGACTTAGAAGAGATGGCACAGGGGTGTGTGCAGGCTGTGGAGGTGTTTGGCGTGTCCAACATGGATACGGACATGCCAGACTTTGCGGCTCCTCATGTTGGCCAAGGTAAGTCTTGTGATGTCACCAACTCAGAAATGCTATTGTGCCAATATGTAGATTCTAATGTGAGTCTTTTCTCCAATTTCCTAACAGAGACAGAGGCGGATGAGTCTGCTCCAGAGGGGAGCCTTGGCCGCAGAATTTCTGCTGACTCTGCAGGGGAGGAACCAGTACATCCGGCTGAGGACCCTGCAGAAGCCAGTCCAGGGCGTGCCCCCTCGCAGGCAGTGGGCCTCCTCACAGAACTCAATTTTAAATCGGATTGCCATACGGAGATTCTGCAGAGGATGGACGCCAGTCTGATACGGGTGGCTGAGGCCCTGGAGCAAAATGCTGCGGCCAACGTGACCATTGCTCAGGCCCTGGCGGAAAATACCAGGGCCAACATCCGCATCGCCGATGCCCTGGAGCAGCTCGTTCGCCAGCACATGGTGGAGCCGACCTCCCTTCCTGCCGGAACATCCAGATCCTCCACCTCTGGCACAACATCAGGCAATCCTCCAAATGTGCCTAGCCCTGTGCCTAGTCCAGAGGCCACAACATCTGCCTCTGGACAGGCCAGCCCGATGGCATCCCGGACCCGGTCTGGCGCCCACCCTCACCCAGCCAAACGGGCGAGAAAACGGTGACAGCAATGGCGACTTTTCCCACACTCCTTCTGTGCTTGGCTCATATTCCTTTCTGGTCAAAACTTCCCTCTCCTTTCTTGTGAAATGTTTTTAAATTTTGTATTTACGCTTATGTTAGTAGTTATGTTTTTTTTTTTTTTTTATCAAATATCTTGGCCACAAAAAAAGGCAATACAATATTATGACAATTTGTTTGTGTGTAAACAATAAATTAAAAAAAAAACACTGACATTGTATTGTGACATTATTGTACAAATGGGTTACATTTAATCCTGGCCTTAAACGCAAAAACTAACCCTCTTTTTTTTTAAAAAAGGCCTCTTTAAGGAACGTTTAAAAAAACACATAGCGATGCAAATTCCACAGTAAACAAAAAAAAAGGGGAACTAATTAAAAGATGATGACATTATTGTTACAATAGGCCATAACCACCAAATTGTGGCCAAAATAAAAGCCCAAAAATGTACGCTAATTGATTATGTAATCATGACATTAGCAGCTCTGATTTCCACCTGCGTACGCTTTTGTGCTATCCCAATAAACTGCTTTCCAAACACATACCAAGCCGGATTTCAATCCAACACTAATTACTTTACTGACCAGCCGCGATTAATCGCTGCACCATCGTGGAGTCCCGGGACGGAGGAGAAGGCCATCGCCAATGTGGTCGAGTAATCCTGACCCTAAACTGTGCGAGCATTTTGAAGGGAAAGCGGATGTTTCAGTGACGTATGAGACGGTCCGAACACATTTGACGTTCGCATCTGCTAATGTATGTACGCCCCAAAAACGCCTCGCCACGCCTGCGTTTTTTCATCTCCACCCCCGTCAACACCCAAAAACGCCCTGTTCTGTCAATCACATTTGACATGTCACTTCCTGTACGCTATTTTAGGAACGAGAGAAAAAAAGCTCGCAATCTGCCGTACGCACATGCGCGGTGTAACACCGACGCATGCGCGGTTAGTCAACATCGGAACGCAACGAGCGTACTGTTGTTAACGTGCGGCTCTGAATGAGGGCCTATGTTCCTTATATTTGATATGTAGAAATTAGTGTGGAATGTAATCAGTGGATTCAATTGTAATTTATATGCCTATGTAGAAATTAACTAACACATATACCCCTTGCTAGGCCTCTTGAGGTTTGAAATGAGATTGTCTTATTACAGTTGCTGTTTTTCCATAGAATGGTCAAATGACCTTTTGAGGTCAAAGAAGACATAAATTGAGGCCTAGCTCTACCTGTCATTTCTATTGCAAGTAGAAATATAATGAGCCATTCATAGCCTACATGTTCTTATCAGTTAGCTACATTCCAATGGAATGACCATTGTAAGCTGTGTAGAGATGCAAAGCATTATGGGTAACTTACTGATGTCCAGACTCTACACAAAAGAGGTTTTGAAATACAGTTCATCTCCAAACATACTAGGACACGTCATTACTGTATCTCCTTGAGTTTATCTTACTGCTTACGGAGCATGTGCAAAAGAGATAAGTTCGGTCAATGCTATGCTGGACCAATGAGTGCTTGATACCTAACACTATATGTAACTGATATGGGCTTAATATCCAGAAAGCCAACACCCCATTGTAGGGTATATAAACCAGAGGTACACAAAGGACCCATTAGCTCGTGTATGGAACTAAGGCCCTCATTCAGAGCCGCTCGCTAGCGGCCGTACACTCGTTCCGAGCGATGTTCGCACATCTGCGCATGCGTACGGTTTTTAGTACGCATGCGCGAACCAGTCAGTGCGGCCGAAAATCGTTTGTACGCTATATAGCGAGTGCCTGCTATTTTGAGTGACAGAATGAGGCGTATGTGGGTGGTAACAGGGGAAGATGCTTGTAAACGGGGTAGTGGAATTCGAACGCAGGCGGGCTTAAAGGTCAAAACGGGCGTTTTAAGGGAGTGCATAATTAATACAGCAGCGTCATTGACCACGTCACTTGGTTTTTTTTAACTCAGAACTGCTCGCAAAATAGCGGTTGAAAAAACCAACCACAAGAATAGCGAGCAGTTCATACGCTGTTCGATGTACTCGATTAATCTAATAAATAGCGGACATGACGTATGGTGCGAGCGGCAAGGGGGCGTTTTTAACAAATAAACGAGCGTATGTTTTGCTCGCTCGTTCAGACTTAGAGGTGTGAACAGACTGCAATTTGCGAACGGATCATTTGAATAGCCACCCCTTGTTTTTGAATGAACGACCGCAAATAGCGAACGGCTCTGAATCAGGCCCTAAGACTCTGCAGTAGAGGTGCCTGCAATGTATATTGATTATCTGGGCAAGGGCTCCCCAGAAGAAGATGAAGTACATCTTATGCTGATGGTGATTTACCAGTGTCATCTGAATACATAGACAAAAGTTGAGTATACTGTATACTTTGTATGTTGTTTGCTAATTGTTACTTGTAAATAAAGTGTGTTCATTTGTACTCACTCATATTGGTCACATAGGTACTATTTAATTTCGATCAAAACGAAACCCACCGTTATGCAAAGCCTTACACGACTGTTTACAATCTTTTCAACCAGGCAATGGATCTGTTCTAATTCAATATGTAGATGATTTGTTGTTATGTTCTGATTCATTTATGTCATGTTTAAATGATACTAAACTGTTGTTACTTCATCTCTCACAGACATGACACAAGGTTGCTAAGGACAAATTACAGCCATTCCAGACTAAAGTTAAATACTTGGGACACTGTCTAACCCAGGGGCTACGACATTTGACAACTGACAGGATATAGGCCATACAGACCATGACACTGCCGCAGAACCAACTTCAAATCCGTACCTTCTTGGGCATGTGTGGATACTGCAGAACGTGGATCCCAGGTTTTTCTATTTTGGCCTTACCTTTGCAGGAATTGGTGTCATCCTCAAAACCCGACAAAGTCACACACACACTGAGGAATCAGAGCAGGCTTTCCTCAACCTTAAGGCCAGTCTGACAAGAGCACCTGCATTGGGAATACCAGATTATGAAAAACCTTTTGATTTATATTGTACGGAGGCTGATGGCTGTGCAGCAGGTGTCCTCACACAGAAACATGGCGATTCTAGCAGACCTGTAGCATACTACAGTGCACAGTTGGACACTGTATCAAGATCACTCCCAACGTGTTTAAGAAGTGTAGCAGCAACTGCTCTTTTGGTTAGTAAGAGTGAGGATGTAGTATTAGGCCATGATATGATTGTTTATACACCCCATGCTGTATCTGCTTTGCTGAATTCTGCCCAAACCAGACATGTTTCCTCAGCTAGGTTCACGAAATGGGAACTAGCTCTAATGGCACCTGCAAATATCACCATTAAACGGTGCAGTACGTTGAACCCAGCAATGTATTTACCATATGTGCCTCAGGATGCACAAAGGGTGGAGTGAGGTGGGTCACTGGCGGAAGGTGAGTTATGCAGGTATACTGATGCACTTGATTGAATGGAATATTTGAATCAGACCTTTATTGCAAGACCTGACATACGTGATACACCATTAGAAAATGTGAGAGTCGACAGCAACTGATTCCAAATGCAAATGTCACACCTAGAATCAACTCCAGACCTTTTACCTGCTTAATTGATAATGAAATAACGAGGGAATAGCCCACACCTGTCCATGAAATAGCTTTTGAGTTGATAGTCCCATTACTTTTGGCCCCTTAAAAAGTGGGAGGCACATATAGAAACCGTTGTAATTCCTACACCGTTCACCTGATTTGGATGTAATTACCCTCAAATTAAATATGAGTCTGCAGGTAAATCACATCTTGTTTGTTTCATTTCAAAGCCATTGTGGTGGTGACTAGAGGCCAAAATATGACAATTCTGTCAATGTCCCAATATTTATGCACCTGACTACATACACTGAGACTGAGTACACACAGCGCATACATACACTGAGACTGAGTACACACAGCGCATACATACACTGAGACTGAGTACACACAGCGCATACATACACTGAGACTGAGTACACACCGCACATACACTGAGGCTGAGTACACACAGCACATACACTGAGACTGAGTACACACAGCACATACACACACTGAGACTGAGTACACACAGCACATACACACACTGAGACTGAGTACACACAGCACATACACACACTGAGACTGAGTACACACAGCACATACACACACTGAGACTGAGTACACACAGCACATACACACACTGAGTCTGAGTACACACAGCGCATACATACACTGAGACTGAGTACACACAGCGCATACACACACTGAGACTGAGTACACACAGCACATACACTGCGACTGAGTATACACAGCACATACACTGAGACTGCGTACACACAGCACATACACTGAGACTGAGTATACACAGCACATACATACACTGAGACTGAGTACACACAGCACATACATACACTGAGACTGCGTACACACAGCACATACACTGAGACTGAGTATACACAGCACATACATACACTGAGACTGAGTATACACAGCACATACACTGAGACTGAGTATACACAGCACATACAATGAGACTGAGTATACACAGTACATACATACACTGAGACTGAGGGTCTCATTCAGACCCGCTCATGAGCGCTGAGCGCTCACAAGTGGGTTGATGATTCCCAAATGCACATGCGCACGATGGAGGCGCCTCCGTCGTGCGCATGCGCGAGACCATAATAACGACGTGGTAGCCGTCATTATGGGTCTCACACCAAAGGGGGCGTGCTGTCAAGGGTGATTGACAGCACGCACCCTTTGGTAGGCGCGCCGGGGGCGTGGCTGCACAGACGGAGGCGTTCCCATGGTAACTCACAGCTATGCGAGCGTCCAAGAGGCCGTCTCGCAGAAGAAAAAAACATGCCCTGATTCAGGCCCTGAGTACACACAGCACATACATACACTGAGACTGAGTATACACAGCACATACACTGAGACTGAGTACACAGCACATACACTGAGACTGAGTACACACAGCACATACACTGAGACTGAGTTTACACAGCACATACATACACTGAGACTGAGTATACACAGCACATACACTGAGACTGAGTTTACACAGCACATACATACACTGAGACTGAGTACACACAGCACATACACTGAGACTGAGTATACACAGCACATACACTGAGACTGAGTTTACACAGCACATACACTGAGACTGAGTACACACAGCACATACATACACTGAGACTGAGTATACACAGCACATACATACACTGAGACTGAGTATACACAACACATACATACACTGAGACTGAGTACACACAGCACATACATACACTGAGACTGAGTATACACAGGACATCTACTGAGACTGAGTACACACAGCACATACACTGAGACTGAGTATACACAGCACATACACACACTGAGACTGAGTATACACAGGACATCTACTGAGACTGAGTACACACAGCACATACACTGAGACTGAGTATACACAGCACATACACACACTGAGACTGAGTACACACAGCACATACACACACTGAGACTGAGTACACACAGCACATACACTGAGACTGAGTATACACAGCACATACACTGAGACTGCGTACACACAGCACATACACACACTGAGACTGCGTACACACAGCACATGCACTGAGACTGAGTATACACAGCACATACACACACTGAGACAGAGTACACACAGCACATACACACACTGAGACTGAGTACACACAGCACATACACACACTGAGACTGAGTACACACAGCACATACACTGAGACTGAGTATACACAGCACATACACTGAGACTGCGTACACACAGCACATACACACACTGAGACTGCGTACACACAGCACATGCACTGAGACTGAGTATACACAGCACATACATACACTGAGACTGAGCATACACAGCACATACACTGAGACTGAGTATACACAGAACATACATACACTGAGACTGAGTATACACAGTACATACATACACTGAGACTGAGGGTCTCATTCAGACCCGCTCATGAGCGCTGAGCGCTCACAAGTGGGTTGATGATTCCCAAATGCACATGCGCACGATGGAGGCGCCTCCGTCGTGCGCATGCGCGAGACCATAATAACGACGTGGTAGCCGTCATTATGGGTCTCACACCAAAGGGGGCGTGCTGTCAAGGGTGATTGACAGCACGCACCCTTTGGTAGGCGCGCCGGGGGCGTGGCTGCACAGACGGAGGCGTTCCCATGGTAACTCACAGCTATGCGAGCGTCCAAGAGGCCGTCTCGCAGAAGAAAAAAACATGCCCTGATTCAGGCCCTGAGTACACACAGCACATACATACACTGAGACTGAGTATACACAGCACATACACTGAGACTGAGTACACAGCACATACACTGAGACTGAGTACACACAGCACATACACTGAGACTGAGTTTACACAGCACATACATACACTGAGACTGAGTATACACAGCACATACACTGAGACTGAGTTTACACAGCACATACACTGAGACTGAGTACACACAGCACATACATACACTGAGACTGAGTTTACACAGCACATACACTGAGACTGAGTACACACAGCACATACATACACTGAGACTGAGTATACACAGCACATACATACACTGAGACTGAGTATACACAGCACATACATACACTGAGACTGAGTACACACAGCACATACATACACTGAGACTGAGTATACACAGGACATCTACTGAGACTGAGTACACACAGCACATACACTGAGACTGAGTATACACAGCACATACACACACTGAGACTGAGTATACACAGGACATCTACTGAGACTGAGTACACACAGCACATACACTGAGACTGAGTACACACACTGAGACAGAGTATACACAGCACATACACACACAGACTGAGTATACACAGCACATACACTGAGACTGAGTACACAGAGCACATACACTGAGGCTGAGTACACACAGCACATACACTGAGGCTGAGTATACACAGCACATACATACACTGAGACTGAGTATACACAGAACATACATACACTGAGACTGAGTATACACAACACATACACTGAGACTGAGTATACACAGCACATACACACACTGAGACTGAGCATACACAGCACATACACTGAGACTGAGTACACACAGCACATACACACACTGAGACTTAGTACACACAGCACATACACACACTGAGACTGAGTACACACAGCACATACACACACTGAGACTGCGTATACACAGCACATACACTGAGACTGAGTACACACAGCACATACACACACTGAGACTGCGTATACACAGCACATACACACACTGAGACTGCGTATACACAGCACATACACTGAGACTGAGTATACACAGCACATACATACACTGAGACTGAGTATACACAGCACATACATACACTGAGACTGAGTACCCAGAGCACATACACACACTGAGACTGCGTATACACAGCACATACACTGAGACTGAGTATACACAGCACATACATACACTGAGACTGAGTATACACAGCACATACACTGAGACTGAGTACACACAGCACATACACACACTGAGACTGAGCACACACAGCACATACACTGAGAATGAGTATACACAGCACATACACACACTGAGAATGAGTATACACAGCACATACACACACTGAGACTGAGTACACACAGCGCATACATACACTGAGACTGAGTATACACAGCACATACATACACTGAGACTGAGTATACACAGCACATACACTGAGACTGAGTATACACAGCACATACACTGAGACTGAGTACACACAGCACATACACACACTGAGACTGAGCATACACAGCACATACATACACTGAGACTGAGCATACACAGCACATACACTGAGACTGAGTACACACAGCACATACATACACTGAGGGTGAGTATACACAGCACATACACTGAGAATGAGTATACACAGCACATACACACACTGAGACTGCGTACACACAGCACATACACACACTGAGACTGCGTACACACAGCACATACACACACTGAGACTGAGCATACACAGCACATACACTGAGACTGAGTATACACAGCACATACATACACTGAGACTGAGTATACACAGTACATACATACACTGAGACTGAGGGTCTCATTCAGACCCGCTCATGAGCCCTGAGCGCTCACAAGTGGGTTGATGATTCCCAAATGCACATGCGCACGATGGAGGCGCCTCCGTCGTGCGCATGCGCGAGACCATAATAACGACGTGGTAGCCGTCATTATGGGTCTCACACCAAAGGGGGCGTGCTGTCAAGGGTGATTGACAGCACGCACCCTTTGGTAGGCGCGCCGGGGGCGTGGCTGCACAGACGGAGGCGTTCCCATGGTAACTCACAGCTATGCGAGCGTCCAAGAGGCCGTCTCGCAGAAGAAAAAAACATGCCCTGATTCAGGCCCTGAGTACACACAGCACATACATACACTGAGACTGAGTATACACAGCACATACACTGAGACTGAGTATACACAGCACATACACTGAGACTGAGTATACACAGCACATACACTGAGACTGAGTATACACAGCACATACATACACTGAGACTGAGTACACACAGCATATACATACACTGAGACTGAGTATACACAGCACATACACTGAGACTGAGTTTACACAGCACATACATACACTGAGACTGAGTACACACAGCACATACATACACTGAGACTGAGTATACACAGGACATCTACTGAGACTGAGTACACACAGCACATACACTGAGACTGAGTATACACAGCACATACACACACTGAGACTGAGTATACACAGCACATACATACACTGAGACTGAGTACACACAGCACATACATACACTGAGACTGAGTATACACAGGACATCTACTGAGACTGAGTACACACAGCACATACACTGAGACTGAGTATACACAGCACATACATACACTGAGACTGAGTATACACAGGACATCTACTGAGACTGAGTACACAGAGCACATACATACACTGAGGCTGAGTACACACAGCACATACACTGAGGCTGACTATACACAGCACATACATACACTGAGACTGAGTATACACAGCACATACATACACTGAGACTGAGTATACACAACACATACACTGAGACTGAGCACACACAGCACATACACACACTGAGACTGAGCATACACAGCACATACACTGAGACTGAGTACACAGAGCACATACACTGAGACTGAGTACACACAGCACATACACACACTGAGACTTAGTACACACAGCACATACACACACTGAGACTGCGTATACACAGCACATACACTGAGACTGAGTATACACAGCACATACACACACTGAGACTGAGTACACACAGCACATACACACACTGAGACTGCGTATACACAGCACATACACTGAGACTGAGTATACACAGCACATACACACACTGAGACTGAGCATACACAGCACATACATACACTGAGACTGAGTATACACAGCACATACATACACTGAGACTGAGTACACACAGCACATACACACACTGAGACTGAGCATACACAGCACATACACTGAGACTGAGTATACACAGCACATACACACACTGAGACTGAGTATACACAGCACATACATACACTGAGACTGAGTATACACAGCACATACATACACTGAGACTGAGTACCCAGAGCACATACATACAATGAGACTGAGTATACACAGCACATACATACACTGAGGCTGAGTATACACAGTACATACATACACTGAGACTGAGTATACACAACACATACACGGAGAGTCAGTATACACAGCACATAAACTGAGACTGAGTACACACAGCACATACATACACTGAGACTGCGTACACAGCACATACACACACTGAGACTGAGTACACACAGCACATACACACACTGAGACTGAGCATACACAGCACATACACTGAGACTGAGTACACACATCACATACATACACTGAGGCTGAGTACACACAGCACATACACTGAGACTGAGCATACACAGCACATACACACACTGAGACTGAGCATACACAGCACATACACTGAGACTGAGTACACACAGCACATACATACACTGAGGCTGAGTACACACAGCACATACACTGAGACTGAGCATACACAGCACATACACACACTGAGACTGAGCATACACAGCACATACACTGAGGCTGAGTACACACAGCACATACATACACTGAGACTGCGTACACACAGCACATACACACACAGACTGCGTATACACAGCACATACACTGAGACGGAGTATACACAGCACATACACTGAGACGGAGTACACAGAGCACATACATACACTGAGGCGGAGTACACACAGCACATACATACACTGAGGCGGAGTACACACAGCACATACATACACTGAGGCGGAGTACACACAGCACATACATACACTGAGACTGAGTATACACAGCGCATACATACACTGAGGCTGAGTATACACAGCGCATACATACACTGAGACTGAGTATACGCAACACATACACTGAGACTGAGTACACAAAGCACATACACTGAGACTGAGCATACACAGCACATACACTGAGACTGAGTATACACAGCACATACACTGAGACTGAGTATACACAGCACATACATACACTGAGACTGAGTATACGCAGCACATACACTGAGACTGAGTATACACAGCACATACACTGAGACTGAGTACACACAGCACATACATACACTGAGACTGAGTACACACAGCACATACATACACTGAGACTGAGCATACACAGCACATACACTGAGACTGAGTACACACAGCACATACATACACTGAGACTGAGTACACACAGCACATACACTGAGACTGAGTATACACAGCACATACACACACTGAGACTGAGTATACACAGCACATATACACACTGAGACTGAGTATACACAGCTCATACACACAATGAGACAGAGTATACACAGCACATACACACACAGACTGAGTATACACAGCACATACACTGAGACTGAGTACACAGAGCACATACACTGAGGCTGAGTACACACAGCACATACATACACTGAGGCTGAGTATACACAGCACATACATACACTGAGACTGAGTATACACAGCACATACATACACTGAGACTGAGTATACACAACACATACACTGAGATTGAGCACACACAGCACATACACTGAGACTGAGTACACAGAGCACATACACTGAGACTGAGTACACACAGCACATACACACACTGAGACTGAGTACACACAGCACATACACACACTGAGACTGCGTATACACAGCACATACACTGAGACTGAGTATACACAGCACATACACACACTGAGACTGAGCATACACAGCACATACATACACTGAGACTGAGTACACACAGCACATACACACACTGAGACTGAGCATACACAGCACATACACTGAGACTGAGTATACACAGCACATACATACACTGAGACGGAGTATATACAGCACATACACTGAGACGGAGTACACAGAGCACATACATACACTGAGGCGGAGTACACACAGCACATACATACACTGAGGCGGAGTATACACAGCACATACATACACTGAGACTGAGTATACACAGCGCATACATACACTGAGGCTGAGTATACACAGTGCATACATACACTGAGACTGAGTATACGCAACACATACACTGAGACTGAGTACACAAAGCACATACACACACTGAGACTGAGCATACACAGCACATACACTGAGACTGAGTATACACAGCACATACACTGAGACTGAGTATACACAGCACATACACTGAGACTGAGTACACACAGCATATACATACACTGAGACTGAGTATACACAGCACATACACTGAGACTGAGTACACACAGCACATAAATACACTGAGACTGAGTACACACAGCACATACACTGAGGCTGAGTTTACACAGCACATACACTGAGACTGAGTACACACAGCATATACATACACTGAGACTGAGTATACACAGCACATACACTGAGACTGAGTACACACAGCACATAAATACACTGAGACTGAGTACACACAGCACATACACACACTGAGACTGAGTACACACAGCACATACACTGAGACTGAGTATACACAGCACATACACTGAGACTGAGTACACACAGCATATACATACACTGAGACTGAGTATACACAGTACATACATACACTGAGACTGAGTATACACTGCATATACACTGAGACTGAGTACACACAGCACATACACACACTGAGACTGAGTAAACACAGCACATACGCTGAGACTGAGTACGCACAGCACATATGCTGAGACTGAGTACACACAGCACATACACACACTGAGACTGCATATACACAGCACATACACTGAGTATACACAGCACATACATACACTGAGACAGAGGATACACAGCATATACATACACTGAGACTGAGTATGCACAGCACATACACTGAGACTGAGTAAACACAGCACATACACTGAGACTCAGTATACACAGCACATATACACTCTGAGACTGAGTATACACAGCACATACACTGAGACTGAGTACACACAGCACATACATACACTGAGACAGAGTATACACAGCACATACATACACTGAGACAGAGTATACACAGCACATACACTGAGGCTGAGTACACACAGCACATACATACACTGAGACTGAGTATACACAGCACATACACTGAGACTGAGTTTACACAGCACATACATACACTGAGACTGAGTACACACAGCACATACACACACTGAGACTGAGTACACACAGCACATACGCTGAGACTGAGTACACACAGCACACACGCTGAGACTGAGTACACACAGCACATACATACGCTGAGACTGAGTACACACAGCACATATATACACTGAGAATGAGTATACACAGCACATACACTGAGACTGAGCATACACAGCACATACACACACTGAGACTGAGTATACACAGCACATACACTGAGAGTCAGTATACACAGCACATACACACACTGAGACTGAGCATACACAGGACATACACTGAGGCTGAGTATACACAGCACCTACATACACTGAGGCTGAGTATACACAGCACCTACATACACTGAGACTGAGTACACACAGCACCTATATACACTGAGACTGAGTATACACAACACATACACTGAGACTGAGTATACACAGCAAATACACTGAGACTGAGTACACACAGCACATACACACACTGAGACTGAGTACACACAGCACATACACTGAGACTGAGCACACACAGCACATACACTGAGACTGAGCATACACAGCACATACACACACTGAGACTGAGTATACACAGCACATACACACACTGAGACTGAGTATACACAGCACATACACTGAGACTGAGCATACACAGTACATACATACACTGAGGGTGAGTACACACAGCACCTACATACACTGAGGCTGAGTACACACAGCACCTACATACACTGAGACTGAGTACACACAGCACCTATATACACTGAGACTGAGTTTACACAACACATACACTGAGACTGAGTATACACAGCAAATACATTGAGTACACACAGCACCTATATACACTGAGTATACACAACACATACACTGAGACTGAGTACACACAGCACATACATACACTGAGGCTGAGTATACACAGCACATACATACACTGAGACTGAGTATACACAGCAAATACACTGAATACACACAGCACCTATATACACTGAGTATACACAGCACATACATACACTGAGTCTGAGTACACACAACACATACACTGAGACTGAGTACACACAGCACATACACTCACTGAGACTGAGTACACACAGCACATACATACACTGAGACTGAGTACACACAGCACATACACACACTGAGACTGAGTATACACAGCACATACACACACTGAGACTGAGCATACACAGCACATACACTGAGACTGAGTATACACAGCACATACACACACTGAGACTGAGTATACACAACACATACACTGAGACTGAGTACACAGAGCACATACATACACTGAGGCTGAGTACACACAGCACATACATACACTGAGTATACACAGCACATACATACACTGAGGCTGAGTACACACAGCACATACATACACTGAGGCTGAGTATACACAGCACATACATACACTGAGACTGAGTATACACAGCACATACACAGAGACTGAGTACACACAGCACATACACTGAGACTGAGTATACACAGCGCATACACTGAGACTGAGTACACACAGCACATACACACACTGAGACTGAGTACACACAGCACATACACACACTGAGACTGAGCATACACAGCACATACATACACTGAGACTGAGTACACACAGCGCATACACTGAGACTGAGTATTCACAGCAAATACATTGAGTACACACAGCACCTATATACACTGAGTATACACAGCACATACACTGAGACTGAGTACACACAGCACATACACACACTGAGACTGAGTACACACAGCACATACATACGCTGAGACTAAGTATACACAGCACATACATACACTGAGACTGAGTACACACAGCACATACACACACTGAGACTGAGTACACACAGCACATACTTACACTGAGACTGAGTGCACACAGCACATACACACACTGAGACTGAGCATACACAGCACATACACTGAGACTGAGTACACACAGCACATACACACACTGAGACTGAGTATACACAGCACATACACTGAGACTGAGTATACACAGCACATACACTGAGACTGAGTATACACAGCACATACACTGAGACTGAGTACACAGCACATACACTGAGACTGAGCACACACAGCACATACACTGAGACTGAGTACACACAGCACATACACTGAGACTGAGTACACACAGCACATACACTGAGACTGAGTACACACAGCACATACATACGCTGAGACTGAGTACACACAGCACATATATACACTGAGACTGAGTATACACAGCACATACACTGAGACTGAGCATACACAGCACATACACACACTGAGACTGAGCATACACAGGACATACACTGAGACTGAGTATACACAGTACATACATACACTGAGGGTGAGTACACACAGCACATACATACACTGAGGCTGAGTATACACAGCACCTACATACACTGAGGCTGAGTATACACAGCACCTACATACACTGAGACTGAGTACACACAGCACCTATATACACTGAGACTGAGTATACACAGTACATACATACACTGAGACTGAGTTTACACAACACATACACTGAGACTGAGTATACACAGCAAATACACTGAGACTGAGTACACACAGCACATACACACACTGAGACTGAGTACACACAGCACATACACTGAGACTGAGTTTACACAACACATACACTGAGACTGAGCACACACAGCACATACACTGAGACTGAGCATACACAGCACATACACACACTGAGACTGAGTATATACAGCACATACACACACTGAGACTGAGTATACACAGCACATACACTGAGACTGAGTATACACAGCACATACACACACTGAGACTGAGTATACACAGCACATACACTGAGACTGAGTATACACAGCACATACACTGAGACTGAGTATACACAGCACATACACTGAGACTGAGTACACACAGCACATACACTGAGACTGAGCATACACAGCACATACACACACTGAGGCTGAGTATACACAGCACATACATACACTGAGACTGAGTACACACAGCACCTATATACACTGAGACTGAGTATACACAGTACATACACTGAGACTGAAAACACACAGCACATACATACACTGAGACTGAGTACACACAGCACATACACACACTGAGACTGAGTACACACAGCACATACATACACTGAGACTGAGTACACACAGCACATACACACACTGAGACTGAGTATACACAGTACATACATACGCTGAGACTGAGTACACACAGCACATACAGACGCTGAGACTGAGCACACACAGCACATACATACACTGAGACTGAGTACACACAGCGCATACATACACTGAGACTGAGTACACACAGCGCATACACTGAGACTGAGTATACACAGCGCATACACTGAGACTGAGTACACACAGCACATACACACACTGAGACTGAGTACACACAGCACATACACACACTGAGACTGAGCATACACAGCACATACATACACTGAGACTGAGTACACACAGCGCATACACTGAGACTGAGTATACACAGCACATACACTGAGACTGAGTACACACAGCACATACACACACTGAGACTGAGTACACACAGCACATACACTGAGACTGAGTACACACAGCACATACATACACTGAGACTGAGTACACACAGTACATACATACACTGAGACTGAGTATACACAGCACATACACTGAGACTGAGCACACACAGCACATACACACACTGAGACTGCGTACACACAGCACATACACACACTGAGACTGAGCATACACAGCACATACACACGCTGAGACTGAGCACACACAGCACATACACTGAGACTGAGTATACACAGCACATACATACACTGAGACTGAGAATACACAGCACATACACACACTGAGACTGAGTATACACAGCACATACACTGAGACTGAGTAAACACAGCACATACATACACTGAGACTGAGTACACACAGTACATACATACACTGAGACTGAGTATACACAGCACATACACTGAGACTGAGCACACACAGCACATACACACACTGAGACTGCGTACACACAGCACATACATACACTGAGACTGAGTATACACAGCACATACACTGAGACTGAGTACACACAGCACATACACTGAGACTGAGTACACACAGCACATACACTGAGACTGAGTACACACAGCACATACACTGAGACTGAGTACACACAGCACATACACTGAGACTGAGTATACACAGCACATACATACACTGAGACTGAGAATACACAGCACATACACACACTGAGACTGAGTATACACAGCACATACACTGAGACTGAGTAAACACAGCACATACATACACTGAGACTGAGTACACACAGTACATACATACACTGAGACTGAGTATACACAGCACATACACTGAGACTGAGCACACACAGCACATACACACACTGAGACTGCGTACACACAGCACATACATACACTGAGACTGAGTATACACAGCACATACACTGAGACTGAGTACACACAGCACATACACTGAGACTGAGTACACACAGCACATACACTGAGACTGAGTACACACAGCACATACACTGAGACTGAGTACACACAGCACATACACACACTGAGACTGAGCATACACAGCACATACATACACTGAGACTGAGCATACACAGCACATACACTGACACTGGGTATACACAGCACATACACACACTGAGACTGAGTATACACAGCACATACACTGAGACTGAGTACACAGAGCACATACATACACTGAGACTGAGTACACACAGCACCTATATACACTGAGACTGAGTTTACACAACACATACACTGAGACTGAGTATACACAGCAAATACATTGAGTACACACAGCACCTATATACACTGAGTATACACAACACATACACTGAGACTGAGTACACACAGCACATACATACACTGAGGCTGAGTATACACAGCAGATACATACACTGAGACTGAGTATACACAGCAAATACACTGAATACACACAGCACCTATATACACTGAGTATACACAGCACATACATACATACACTGAGACTGAGTATACACAGCACATACAAACACTGAGTATACACAACACATACACTGACACTGAGTATACACAGCACATACATACACTGAGTATACACAACACATACATACACTGAGACTGAGTACACGCAGCACATACATACACTGAGACTGAGTACACACAGCACATACATACACTGAGACTGAGTATACATAGCACATACATACACTGAGTATACACAGCACATACATACACTGAGACTGAGTACACGCAGCACATACATGCACTGAGACTGAGTACACACAGCGCATATATACACAGACTGAGTACACGCAGCGCATACATACACTGAGACTGAGTGCACACAGCACATACACTGAGACTGAGTGCACACAGCACATCCATACACTGAGTACACACAGCACATCCATACACTGAGACTGAGTACACACAGCACATCCATACACTGAGACTGAGTACACACAGCACATCCATACACTGAGACTGAGTACACACAGCACATCCATACACTGAGACTGAGTACACACAGCGCATACATACACTGAGACTGAGTATACACAGCACATACACTGAGACTGAGTATACACAGCACATACACTGAGGCTGAGTACACACAGCACATACATAGACTGAGACTGAGTATACACAGCACATACATACACTGAGACTGAGTACACACATAGCACAAACACTGAGACTGAGTACACACAGCACATACATACACTGAGACTGAGTACACACAGCACATACACTGAGGCTGAGTACACACAGCACATACATACACTGAGACTGAGTATACACAGCACATACATACACTGAGACTGAGTACACACAGCACATACATTGAGACTGAGTACACACAGCACATACACTGAGACTGAGTACACACAGCACGTACATACACTGAGACTGAGTACACACAGCACATACATACACTGAGTACGCACAGCACATACATACACTGAGACTGAGTACACACAGCACATACATACACTGAGACTGAGCATACACAGCACATACACTGAGACTGAGTATACACAGCACCTACACTGAGTACACACAGCACATACATACACTGAGACTGAGTATACACAGCACATACATACACTGAGACTGAGTATACACAGCACATACACTGAGACTGAGTATACCCAGCACATACATACACTGAGCCTGAGTATACCCAGCACATACACTGAAACTGAGTATACACAGCACATACATACGCTGAGACTGAGTATACACAGCACATACATATGCTGAGACTGAGTATACACAGCATATACATACGCTGAGACTGAGTATACACAGCACATACACTGAGTACACACAGCACATATATACACTGAGACTGAGTATACACAGCACATACATACACTGAGACTGAGATACATACACTGAGACTGAGTACACGCAGCACATACATACACTGAGACTGAGTACACGCAGCACATACATACACTGAGACTGAGTACACGCAGCGCATATATATACACTGAGACTGAGTACACACAGCGCATACATAAACTGAGACTGAGTGCACACAGCACATACACTGAGACTGAGTGCACACAGCACATACATACATACACTGAGACTGAGTATACACAGCACATACAAACACTGAGTATACACAACACATACACTGACACTGAGTATACACAGCACATACATACACTGAGTATACACAACACATACATACACTGAGACTGAGATACATACACTGAGACTGAGTACACGCAGCACATACATACACTGAGACTGAGTACACACAGCACATACATACACTGAGACTGAGTATACACAGCACATACATACACTGAGTATACACAGCACATACATACACTGAGACTGAGTACACGCAGCACATACATGCACTGAGACTGAGTACACGCAGCGCATATATACACAGACTGAGTACACGCAGCGCATACATACACTGAGACTGAGTGCACACAGCACATACACTGAGACTGAGTGCACACAGCACATACATACACTGAGTACACACAGTACATACATACACTGAGACTGAGTATACACAGCACATACATACACTGAGTATACACAACACATACACTGAGACTGAGTACACACAGCACATCCATACACTGAGACTGAGTACACACAGCACATCCATACACTGAGGCTGAGTACACACAGCACATCCATACACTGAGGCTGAGTACACACAGCACATCCATACACTGAGACTGAATACACACAGCACATCCATACACTGAGGCTGAGTACACACAGCACATCCATACACTGAGACTGAGCACACACAGCACATACATACACTGAGACTGAGTATACACAGCACATATATACACTGAGACTGAGTATACACAGCACATACATACACTGAGACTGAGCACACACAGCACATACATAAACTGAGACTGAGCACACACAGCACATACACACACTGAGACTGAGTATACACAGCACATACACACACTGAGACTGAGTATACACAGCACATACACTGAGAGTCAGTATACACAGCACATACACTGAGACTGAGTACACACAGCACATACATACACTGAGACTGAGTACACACAGCACATACACACACTGAGACTGAGCATACACAGGACATACACACACTGAGACTGAGTATACACAGCACATACACTGAGACTGAGTATACACAGCACATACACTGAGACTGAGTACACACAGCACATGCATACACTGAGGCTGAGTTTACACAGCACATACATACACTGAGACTGAGTACACACAGCACATACACTGAGACTGAGTACACACAGCACATAGACTGAGACTGAGCACACACAGCACATACATACACTGAGACTGAGTACACACAGCACATACATACACTGAGACTGAGTACACACAGCACATACACTGAGGCTGAGTACACACAGCACATACATACACTGAGGCTGAGTACACACATAGCACATACACTGAGACTGAGTACACACAGCACATACATACACTGAGACTGAGTACACACAGCACATACATACACTGAGACTGAGTACACACAGCACATACATACACTGAGACTGAGTACACACAGCACATACATACACTGAGACTGAGTACACACAGCACATACACTGAGGCTGAGTACACACAGCACATACATACACTGAGGCTGAGTATACACAGCACATACATACACTGAGACTGAGTACACACAGCACATACACTGAGACTGAGTACACACAGCACATCCATACACTGAGACTGAGTACACACAGCGCATCCATACACTGAGACTGAGTACACACAGCGCATCCATACACTGAGACTGAGTACACACAGCGCATCCATACACTGAGACTGAGTACACACAGCGCATCCATACACTGAGACTGAGTATACACAGCGCATACATACACTGAGACTGAGTATACACAGCGCATACATACACTGAGACTGAGTACACACAGCACATACACTGAGGCTGAGTACACACAGCACATACATACACTGAGACTGAGTATACACAGCACATACATACACTGAGAGTGAGTATACACAGCACATACATACACTGAGACTGAGTACACACATAGCACAAACACTGAGACTGAGTACACACAGCACATACATACACTGAGACTGAGTATACACAGCACATACATACACTGAGTACACACAGCACATACACTGAGACTGAGTACACACAGCACATACAATGAGACTGAGTACACACAGCACATACATACACTGAGACTGAGTACACACAGCACATACATACACTGAGACTGAGTACACACAGCACATACATACACTGAGACTGAGCATACACAGCACATACACTGAGACTGAGTATACACAGCACCTACACTGAGTACACACAGCATATACATACACTGAGACTGAGTATACACAGCACATACACAGACTGAGTACACACAGCACATACATACACTGAGACTGAGTACACACAACACATACACTGAGACTGAGCATACACAGCACATACATACACTGAGACCGAGTATACACAGCACATACACTGAGGCTGAGTATACACAGCACATACACTGAAGCTGAGTATACACAGCACATGCACTGAGGTTGAGTATACACAGCACATACATACACTGAGACTGAGTATACACAGCACATACACTGAGTACACACAGCACATACATACACTGAGACTGAGTATACACAGCGCATACATACACTGAGACTGAGTATACCCAGCACATACACTGAGACTGAGTATACCCAGCACATACATACACTGAGACTGAGTATACCCAGCACATACACTGAAACTGAGTATACACAGTACATACATACGCAGAGACTGAGTATACACAGCACATAAATATGCTGAGACTGAGTATACACAGCACATACACTGAGTACACACAGCACATATATACACTGAGACTGAGTATACACAGCACATACATACACTGAGACTGAGAAACATACACTGAGACTGAGTACACGCAGCACATACATACACTGAGACTGAGTACACGCAGCACATACACTGACACTGAGTATACACAGCACATACATACACTGAGTATACACAACACATACACTGAGACTGAGATACATACACTGAGACTGAGTACACACAGCACATACATACACTGAGACTGAGTACACGCAGCACATACATGCACTGAGACTGAGTACACGCAGCGCATATATACACAGACTGAGTACACGCAGCGCATACATACACTGAGACTGAGTGCACACAGCACATACATACACTGAGTACACACAGCACATACATACACTGAGACTGAGTATACACAGCACATACATACACTGAATATACACAACACATACACTGAGATTGAGTACACACAGCACATCCATACACTGAGACTGAGTACACACAGCACATCCATACACTGAGGCTGAGTACACACAGCACATCCATACACTGAGACTGAATACACACAGCACATCCATACACTGAGACTGAGCACACACAGCGCATCCATACACTGAGACTGAGTACACACAGCACATACACTGAGACTGAGTATACACAGCACATCCATACACTGAGACTGAATACACACAGCACATCCATACACTGAGACTGAGTATACACAGCACATACATACACTGAGACTGAGTATACACAGCACGTACATACACTGAGTATACACAGCACATACATACACAGACTGAGCATACACAGCACATACACTGAGACTGAGTACATGCAGCGCATAAATACACTGAGACTGAGTACACGCAGCGCATACATGCACTGAGACTGAGCATACACAGCACATACATACACTGAGACTGAGTACACGCAGCGCATACATGCACTGAGCCTGAGTACACGCAGCGCATACATGCACTGAGACTGAGTACACACAGCACATACACTGAGACTGAGTACACACAGCACATACATACACTGAGACTGAGCATACACAGCACATACACTGAGACTGAGTATACACAGCACATACACTGAGACTGAGTATACACAGCACATACACTGAGACTGAGCACACACAGCGCATACACACACTGAGACTGAGCACACACAGCGCATACATACACTGAGACTGAGCACACACAGCGCATACATACACTGAGACTGAGCACACACAGCGCATACATACACTGAGACTGAGTACACACAGCACATACACTGAGACTGAGTACACACAGCACATACACACACTGAGTATACACAGCACATACATACACTGAGACTGAGTACACACAGCACATAAATACACTGAGACTGAGTACACACAGCACATACACACACTGAGACTGAGTACACACAGCACATACACTGAGACTGAGTATACACAGCACATACACTGAGACTGAGTACACACAGCATATACATACACTGAGACTGAGTATACACAGTACATACATACACTGAGACTGAGTATACACTGCATATACACTGAGACTGAGTACACACAGCACATACACACACTGAGACTGAGTAAACACAGCACATACGCTGAGACTGAGTACGCACAGCACATATGCTGAGACTGAGTACACACAGCACATACACACACTGAGACTGCATATACACAGCACATACACTGAGTATACACAGCACATACATACACTGAGACAGAGGATACACAGCATATACATACACTGAGACTGAGTATACACAGCACATACACTGAGACTGAGTAAACACAGCACATACACTGAGACTCAGTATACACAGCACATATACACACTGAGACTGAGTATACACAGCACATACACTGAGACTGAGTACACACAGCACATACATACACTGAGACAG
This sequence comes from Taudactylus pleione, assembly GCA_031769625.1. Lineage (NCBI taxonomy): Eukaryota > Metazoa > Chordata > Amphibia > Anura > Myobatrachidae > Taudactylus > Taudactylus pleione. The sequence goes on along the minus strand of JAUIMM010002250.1, from coordinate 132,028 downwards.
AGTATACACAGCACATACATACACTGAGACAGAGTATACACAGCACATACACTGAGGCTGAGTACACACAGCACATACATACACTGAGACTGAGTATACACAGCACATACACTGAGACTGAGTTTACACAGCACATACATACACTGAGACTGAGTACACACAGCACATACACACACTGAGACTGAGTACACACAGCACATACGCTGAGACTGAGTACACACAGCACATACGCTGAGACTGAGTACACACAGCACATACATACGCTGAGACTGAGTACACACAGCACATATATACACTGAGAATGAGTATACACAGCACATACACTGAGACTGAGCATACACAGCACATACACACACTGAGACTGAGTATACACAGCACATACACTGAGAGTCAGTATACACAGCACATACACACACTGAGACTGAGCATACACAGGACATACACTGAGGCTGAGTATACACAGCACCTACATACACTGAGGCTGAGTATACACAGCACCTACATACACTGAGACTGAGTACACACAGCACCTATATACACTGAGACTGAGTATACACAACACATACACTGAGACTGAGTATACACAGCAAATACACTGAGACTGAGTACACACAGCACATACACACACTGAGACTGAGTACACACAGCACATACACTGAGACTGAGCACACACAGCACATACACTGAGACTGAGCATACACAGCACATACACACACTGAGACTGAGTATACACAGCACATACACACACTGAGACTGAGTATACACAGCACATACACTGAGACTGAGCATACACAGTACATACATACACTGAGGGTGAGTACACACAGCACCTACATACACTGAGGCTGAGTACACACAGCACCTACATACACTGAGACTGAGTACACACAGCACCTATATACACTGAGACTGAGTTTACACAACACATACACTGAGACTGAGTATACACAGCAAATACATTGAGTACACACAGCACCTATATACACTGAGTATACACAACACATACACTGAGACTGAGTACACACAGCACATACATACACTGAGGCTGAGTATACACAGCACATACATACACTGAGACTGAGTATACACAGCAAATACACTGAATACACACAGCACCTATATACACTGAGTATACACAGCACATACATACACTGAGTCTGAGTACACACAACACATACACTGAGACTGAGTACACACAGCACATACACTCACTGAGACTGAGTACACACAGCACATACATACACTGAGACTGAGTACACACAGCACATACACACACTGAGACTGAGTATACACAGCACATACACACACTGAGACTGAGCATACACAGCACATACACTGAGACTGAGTATACACAGCACATACACACACTGAGACTGAGTATACACAACACATACACTGAGACTGAGTACACAGAGCACATACATACACTGAGGCTGAGTACACACAGCACATACATACACTGAGTATACACAGCACATACATACACTGAGGCTGAGTACACACAGCACATACATACACTGAGGCTGAGTATACACAGCACATACATACACTGAGACTGAGTATACACAGCACATACACAGAGACTGAGTATTCACAGCAAATACATTGAGTACACACAGCACCTATATACACTGAGTATACACAGCACATACACTGAGACTGAGTACACACAGCACATACACACACTGAGACTGAGTACACACAGCACATACATACGCTGAGACTAAGTATACACAGCACATACATACACTGAGACTGAGTACACACAGCACATACACACACTGAGACTGAGTACACACAGCACATACTTACACTGAGACTGAGTGCACACAGCACATACACACACTGAGACTGAGCATACACAGCACATACACTGAGACTGAGTACACACAGCACATACACACACTGAGACTGAGTATACACAGCACATACACTGAGACTGAGCACACACAGCACATACACTGAGACTGAGTACACACAGCACATACACTGAGACTGAGTACACACAGCACATACACTGAGACTGAGTACACACAGCACATACATACGCTGAGACTGAGTACACACAGCACATATATACACTGAGACTGAGTATACACAGCACATACACTGAGACTGAGCATACACAGCACATACACACACTGAGACTGAGCATACACAGGACATACACTGAGACTGAGTATACACAGTACATACATACACTGAGGGTGAGTACACACAGCACATACATACACTGAGGCTGAGTATACACAGCACCTACATACACTGAGGCTGAGTATACACAGCACCTACATACACTGAGACTGAGTACACACAGCACCTATATACACTGAGACTGAGTATACACAGTACATACATACACTGAGACTGAGTTTACACAACACATACACTGAGACTGAGTATACACAGCAAATACACTGAGACTGAGTACACACAGCACATACACACACTGAGACTGAGTACACACAGCACATACACTGAGACTGAGTTTACACAACACATACACTGAGACTGAGCACACACAGCACATACACTGAGACTGAGCATACACAGCACATACACACACTGAGACTGAGTATATACAGCACATACACACACTGAGACTGAGTATACACAGCACATACACTGAGACTGAGTATACACAGCACATACACACACTGAGACTGAGTATACACAGCACATACACTGAGACTGAGTATACACAGCACATACACTGAGACTGAGTATACACAGCACATACACTGAGACTGAGTACACACAGCACATACACTGAGACTGAGCATACACAGCACATACACACACTGAGGCTGAGTATACACAGCACATACATACACTGAGACTGAGTACACACAGCACCTATATACACTGAGACTGAGTATACACAGTACATACACTGAGACTGAAAACACACAGCACATACATACACTGAGACTGAGTACACACAGCACATACACACACTGAGACTGAGTACACACAGCACATACATACACTGAGACTGAGTACACACAGCACATACACACACTGAGACTGAGTATACACAGTACATACAGACGCTGAGACTGAGTACACACAGCACATACAGACGCTGAGACTGAGCACACACAGCACATACATACACTGAGACTGAGTACACACAGCGCATACATACACTGAGACTGAGTACACACAGCGCATACACTGAGACTGAGTATACACAGCGCATACACTGAGACTGAGTACACACAGCACATACACACACTGAGACTGAGTACACACAGCACATACACACACTGAGACTGAGCATACACAGCACATACATACACTGAGACTGAGTACACACAGCGCATACACTGAGACTGAGTATACACAGCACATACACTGAGACTGAGTACACACAGCACATACACACACTGAGACTGAGTACACACAGCACATACACACACTGAGACTGAGCATACACAGCACATACACACACTGAGACTGAGTACACACAGCGCATACACTGAGACTGAGTATACACAGCACATACACTGAGACTGAGTACACACAGCACATACACACACTGAGACTGAGTACACACAGCACATACACTGAGACTGAGTACACACAGCACATACATACACTGAGACTGAGTACACACAGTACATACATACACTGAGACTGAGTATACACAGCACATACACTGAGACTGAGCACACACAGCACATACACACACTGAGACTGCGTACACACAGCACATACACACACTGAGACTGAGCATACACAGCACATACACACGCTGAGACTGAGCACACACAGCACATACACTGAGACTGAGTATACACAGCACATACATACACTGAGACTGAGTATACACAGCACATACACACACTGAGACTGAGTATACACAGCACATACACTGAGACTGAGTAAACACAGCACATACATACACTGAGACTGAGTACACACAGTACATACATACACTGAGACTGAGTACACACAGCACCTATATACACTGAGACTGAGTATACACAGTACATACACTGAGACTGAAAACACACAGCACATACATACACTGAGACTGAGTACACACAGCACATACACACACTGAGACTGAGTACACACAGCACATACATACACTGAGACTGAGTACACACAGCAAATACACTGAGACTGAGTACACACAGCACATACACACACTGAGACTGAGTACACACAGCACATACACTGAGACTGAGTTTACACAACACATACACTGAGACTGAGCACACACAGCACATACACTGAGACTGAGCATACACAGCACATACACACACTGAGACTGAGTATATACAGCACATACACACACTGAGACTGAGTATACACAGCACATACACTGAGACTGAGTATACACAGCACATACACACACTGAGACTGAGTATACACAGCACATACACTGAGACTGAGTATACACAGCACATACACTGAGACTGAGTATACACAGCATATACACTGAGACTGAGTACACACAGCACATACACTGAGACTGAGCATACACAGCACATACACACACTGAGGCTGAGTATACACAGCACATACATACACTGAGACTGAGTACACACAGCACCTATATACACTGAGACTGAGTATACACAGTACATACACTGAGACTGAAAACACACAGCACATACATACACTGAGACTGAGTACACACAGCACATACACACACTGAGACTGAGTACACACAGCACATACATACACTGAGACTGAGTACACACAGCACATACACACACTGAGACTGAGTATACACAGTACATACAGACGCTGAGACTGAGTACACACAGCACATACAGACGCTGAGACTGAGCACACACAGCACATACATACACTGAGACTGAGTACACACAGCGCATACATACACTGAGACTGAGTACACACAGCGCATACACTGAGACTGAGTATACACAGCGCATACACTGAGACTGAGTACACACAGCACATACACACACTGAGACTGAGTACACACAGCACATACACACACTGAGACTGAGCATACACAGCACATACATACACTGAGACTGAGTACACACAGCGCATACACTGAGACTGAGTATACACAGCACATACACTGAGACTGAGTACACACAGCACATACACACACTGAGACTGAGTACACACAGCACATACACACACTGAGACTGAGCATACACAGCACATACACACACTGAGACTGAGTACACACAGCGCATACACTGAGACTGAGTATACACAGCACATACACTGAGACTGAGTACACACAGCACATACACACACTGAGACTGAGTACACACAGCACATACACTGAGACTGAGTACACACAGCACATACATACACTGAGACTGAGTACACACAGTACATACATACACTGAGACTGAGTATACACAGCACATACACTGAGACTGAGCACACACAGCACATACACACACTGAGACTGCGTACACACAGCACATACACACACTGAGACTGAGCATACACAGCACATACACACGCTGAGACTGAGCACACACAGCACATACACTGAGACTGAGTATACACAGCACATACATACACTGAGACTGAGTATACACAGCACATACACACACTGAGACTGAGTATACACAGCACATACACTGAGACTGAGTAAACACAGCACATACATACACTGAGACTGAGTACACACAGTACATACATACACTGAGACTGAGTATACACAGCACATACACTGAGACTGAGCACACACAGCACATACACACACTGAGACTGCGTACACACAGCACATACATACACTGAGACTGAGTATACACAGCACATACACTGAGACTGAGTACACACAGCACATACACTGAGACTGAGTACACACAGCACATACACTGAGACTGAGTACACACAGCACATACACTGAGACTGAGTACACACAGCACATACACACACTGAGACTGAGCATACACAGCACATACATACACTGAGACTGAGCATACACAGCACATACACTGACACTGGGTATACACAGCACATACACACACTGAGACTGAGTATACACAGCACATACACTGAGACTGAGTACACAGAGCACATACATACACTGAGACTGAGTACACACAGCACCTATATACACTGAGACTGAGTTTACACAACACATACACTGAGACTGAGTATACACAGCAAATACATTGAGTACACACAGCACCTATATACACTGAGTATACACAACACATACACTGAGACTGAGTACACACAGCACATACATACACTGAGGCTGAGTATACACAGCACATACATACACTGAGACTGAGTATACACAGCAAATACACTGAATACACACAGCACCTATATACACTGAGTATACACAGCACATACATACATACACTGAGACTGAGTATACACAGCACATACAAACACTGAGTATACACAACACATACACTGACACTGAGTATACACAGCACATACATACACTGAGTATACACAACACATACATACACTGAGACTGAGTACACGCAGCACATACATACACTGAGACTGAGTACACACAGCACATACATACACTGAGACTGAGTATACATAGCACATACATACACTGAGTATACACAGCACATACATACACTGAGACTGAGTACACGCAGCACATACATGCACTGAGACTGAGTACACACAGCGCATATATACACAGACTGAGTACACGCAGCGCATACATACACTGAGACTGAGTGCACACAGCACATACACTGAGACTGAGTGCACACAGCACATCCATACACTGAGTACACACAGCACATCCATACACTGAGACTGAGTACACACAGCACATCCATACACTGAGACTGAGTACACACAGCACATCCATACACTGAGACTGAGTACACACAGCACATCCATACACTGAGACTGAGTACACACAGCGCATACATACACTGAGACTGAGTATACACAGCACATACACTGAGACTGAGTATACACAGCACATACACTGAGGCTGAGTACACACAGCACATACATAGACTGAGACTGAGTATACACAGCACATACATACATACACTGAGACTGAGTATACACAGCACATACATACACTGAGACTGAGTACACACATAGCACAAACACTGAGACTGAGTACACACAGCACATACATACACTGAGACTGAGTACACACAGCACATACACTGAGGCTGAGTACACACAGCACATACATACACTGAGACTGAGTATACACAGCACATACATACACTGAGACTGAGTACACACAGCACATACATTGAGACTGAGTACACACAGCACATACACTGAGACTGAGTACACACAGCACGTACATACACTGAGACTGAGTACACACAGCACATACATACACTGAGTACGCACAGCACATACATACACTGAGACTGAGTACACACAGCACATACATACACTGAGACTGAGCATACACAGCACATACACTGAGACTGAGTATACACAGCACCTACACTGAGTACACACAGCACATACATACACTGAGACTGAGTATACACAGCACATACATACACTGAGACTGAGTATACACAGCACATACACTGAGACTGAGTATACCCAGCACATACATACACTGAGACTGAGTATACCCAGCACATACACTGAAACTGAGTATACACAGCACATACATACGCTGAGACTGAGTATACACAGCACATACATATGCTGAGACTGAGTATACACAGCATATACATACGCTGAGACTGAGTATACACAGCACATACACTGAGTACACACAGCACATATATACACTGAGACTGAGTATACACAGCACATACATACACTGAGACTGAGATACATACACTGAGACTGAGTACACGCAGCACATACATACACTGAGACTGAGTACACGCAGCACATACATACACTGAGACTGAGTACACGCAGCGCATATATATACACTGAGACTGAGTACACACAGCGCATACATAAACTGAGACTGAGTGCACACAGCACATACACTGAGACTGAGTGCACACAGCACATACATACATACACTGAGACTGAGTATACACAGCACATACAAACACTGAGTATACACAACACATACACTGACACTGAGTATACACAGCACATACATACACTGAGTACACACAGCACATCCATACACTGAGACTGAGATACATACACTGAGACTGAGTACACGCAACACATACATACACTGAGACTGAGATACATACACTGAGACTGAGTACACGCAGCACATACATACACTGAGACTGAGTACACACAGCACATACATACACTGAGACTGAGTATACACAGCACATACATACACTGAGTATACACAGCACATACATACACTGAGACTGAGTACACGCAGCACATACATGCACTGAGACTGAGTACACGCAGCGCATATATACACAGACTGAGTACACGCAGCGCATACATACACTGAGACTGAGTGCACACAGCACATACACTGAGACTGAGTGCACACAGCACATACATACACTGAGTACACACAGTACATACATACACTGAGACTGAGTATACACAGCACATACATACACTGAGTATACACAACACATACACTGAGACTGAGTACACACAGCACATCCATACAATGAGATTGAGTACACACAGCACATCCATACACTGAGACTGAGTACACACAGCACATCCATACACTGAGGCTGAGTACACACAGCACATCCATACACTGAGACTGAATACACACAGCACATCCATACACTGAGGCTGAGTACACACAGCACATCCATACACTGAGACTGAGCACACACAGCACATACATACACTGAGACTGAGTATACACAGCACATACATACACTGAGACTGAGTATACACAGCACATACATACACTGAGACTGAGCACACACAGCACATACATAAACTGAGACTGAGCACACACAGCACATACACACACTGAGACTGAGTATACACAGCACATACACACACTGAGACTGAGTATACACAGCACATACACTGAGAGTCAGTATACACAGCACATACACTGAGACTGAGTACACACAGCACATACATACACTGAGACTGAGTACACACAGCACATACACACACTGAGACTGAGCATACACAGGACATACACACACTGAGACTGAGTATACACAGCACATACACTGAGACTGAGTATACACAGCACATACACTGAGACTGAGTACACACAGCACATGCATACACTGAGGCTGAGTTTACACAGCACATACATACACTGAGACTGAGTACACACAGCACATACACTGAGACTGAGTACACACAGCACATAGACTGAGACTGAGCACACACAGCACATACATACACTGAGACTGAGTACACACAGCACATACATACACTGAGACTGAGTACACACAGCACATACACTGAGGCTGAGTACACACAGCACATACATACACTGAGGCTGAGTACACACATAGCACATACACTGAGACTGAGTACACACAGCACATACATACACTGAGACTGAGTACACACAGCACATACATACACTGAGACTGAGTACACACAGCACATACATACACTGAGACTGAGTACACACAGCACATACACTGAGGCTGAGTACACACAGCACATACATACACTGAGGCTGAGTATACACAGCACATACATACACTGAGACTGAGTACACACAGCACATACACTGAGACTGAGTACACACAGCACATCCATACACTGAGACTGAGTACACACAGCGCATCCATACACTGAGACTGAGTACACACAGCGCATCCATACACTGAGACTGAGTACACACAGCGCATCCATACACTGAGACTGAGTATACACAGCGCATACATACACTGAGACTGAGTATACACAGCGCATACATACACTGAGACTGAGTACACACAGCACATACACTGAGGCTGAGTACACACAGCACATACATAGACTGAGACTGAGTATACACAGCACATACATACACTGAGAGTGAGTATACACAGCACATACATACACTGAGACTGAGTACACACATAGCACAAACACTGAGACTGAGTACACACAGCACATACATACACTGAGACTGAGTATACACAGCACATACATACACTGAGTACACACAGCACATACACTGAGACTGAGTACACACAGCACATACAATGAGACTGAGTACACACAGCACATACATACACTGAGACTGAGTACACACAGCACATACATACACTGAGACTGAGTACACACAGCACATACATACACTGAGACTGAGCATACACAGCACATACACTGAGACTGAGTATACACAGCACCTACACTGAGTACACACAGCATATACATACACTGAGACTGAGTATACACAGCACATACACAGACTGAGTACACACAGCACATACATACACTGAGACTGAGTACACACAACACATACACTGAGACTGAGCATACACAGCACATACATACACTGAGACCGAGTATACACAGCACATACACTGAGGCTGAGTATACACAGCACATACACTGAAGCTGAGTATACACAGCACATGCACTGAGGTTGAGTATACACAGCACATACATACACTGAGACTGAGTATACACAGCACATACACTGAGTACACACAGCACATACATACACTGAGACTGAGTATACACAGCGCATACATACACTGAGACTGAGTATACCCAGCACATACACTGAGACTGAGTATACCCAGCACATACATACACTGAGACTGAGTATACCCAGCACATACACTGAAACTGAGTATACACAGCACATACATACGCAGAGACTGAGTATACACAGCACATAAATATGCTGAGACTGAGTATACACAGCACATACACTGAGTACACACAGCACATATATACACTGAGACTGAGTATACACAGCACATACATACACTGAGACTGAGATACATACACTGAGACTGAGTACACGCAGCACATACATACACTGAGACTGAGTACACGCAGCACATACACTGACACTGAGTATACACAGCACATACATACACTGAGTATACACAACACATACACTGAGACTGAGATACATACACTGAGACTGAGTACACACAGCACATACATACACTGAGACTGAGTACACGCAGCACATACATGCACTGAGACTGAGTACACGCAGCGCATATATACACAGACTGAGTACACGCAGCGCATACATACACTGAGACTGAGTGCACACAGCACATACACTGAGACTGAGTGCACACAGCACATACATACACTGAGTACACACAGCACATACATACACTGAGACTGAGTATACACAGCACATACATACACTGAATATACACAACACATACACTGAGATTGAGTACACACAGCACATCCATACACTGAGACTGAGTACACACAGCACATCCATACACTGAGGCTGAGTACACACAGCACATCCATACACTGAGACTGAATACACACAGCACATCCATACACTGAGACTGAGCACACACAGCGCATCCATACACTGAGACTGAGTACACACAGCACATACACTGAGACTGAGTATACACAGCACATCCATACACTGAGACTGAATACACACAGCACATCCATACACTGAGACTGAGTATACACAGCACATACATACACTGAGTATACACAGCACATACATACACAGACTGAGCATACACAGCACATACACTGAGACTGAGTACATGCAGCGCATAAATACACTGAGACTGAGTACACGCAGCGCATACATGCACTGAGACTGAGCATACACAGCACATACATACACTGAGACTGAGTACACGCAGCGCATACATGCACTGAGCCTGAGTACACGCAGCGCATACATGCACTGAGACTGAGTACACACAGCACATACACTGAGACTGAGTACACACAGCACATACATACACTGAGACTGAGCATACACAGCACATACACTGAGACTGAGTATACACAGCACATACACTGAGACTGAGCACACACAGCGCATACACACACTGAGACTGAGCACACACAGCGCATACATACACTGAGACTGAGCACACACAGCGCATACATACACTGAGACTGAGCACACACAGCGCATACATACACTGAGACTGAGTACACACAGCACATACACTGAGACTGAGTACACACAGCACATACACACACTGAGTATACACAGCACATACATACACTGAGACTGAGTACACACAGCACATACATACACTGAGACTGAGTACACACAGCACATACACACACTGAGTATACACAGCACATACATACACTGAGACTGAGCACACACAGCGCATACACTGAGACTGAGTACACACAGCGCATCCATACACTGAGACTGAGTACACACAGCGCATCCATACACTGAGACTGAGTACACACAGCACATCCATACACTGAGACTGAGTACACACAGCACATCCATACACTGAGGCTGAGTACACACAGCACATCCATACACTGAGTAAACACAGCACATCCATACACTGAGACTGAGTACACACAGGGCATCCATACACTGAGACTGAGTACACACAGCGCATCCATACACTGAGACTGAGTACACACAGCGCATACATACACTGAGACTGAGTATACACAGCGCATACATACACTGAGACTGAGTACACACCGCACATACACTGAGGCTGAGTACACACAGCACATACATACACTGAGACTGAGTATACACAGCACATACATACACTGAGACTGAGTACACACAGCACATACACTGAGGCTGAGTACACACAGCACATACATAGACTGAGACTGAGTATACACAGCACATACATACACTGAGACTGAGTACACACAGCGCATCCATACACTGAGACTGAGTACACACAGCGCATACATACACTGAGACTGAGTATACACAGCACATACACTGAGACTGAGAATACACAGCACATACATACACTGAGACTGAGTACACACAGCACATACACTGAGACTGAGTACACACAGCACATACATACACTGAGACTGAGTATACACAGCACATACATACACTGAGACTGAGTACACACAGCACATACACTGAGGCTGAGTACACACAGCACATACATACACTGAGACTGAGTACACACAGCACATACACTGAGACTGAGTACACACAGCACATCCATACACTGAGACTGAGTACACACAGCGCATCCATACACTGAGACTGAGTACACACAGCGCATCCATACACTGAGACTGAGTACACACAGTGCATACATACACTGAGACTGAGTATACACAGCACATACACTGAGACTGAGAATACACAGCACATACATACACTGAGACTGAGTACACACAGCACATACACTGAGACTGAGTACACACAGCACATACATACACTGAGACTGAGTATACACAGCACATACATACACTGAGACTGAGTATACACAGCACATACACTGAGGCTGAGTACACACAGCACATACATACACTGAGACTGAGTATACACAGCACATACATACACTGAGACTGAGTATACACAGCACATACATACACTGAGACTGAGTACACACATAGCACATACACTGAGACTGAGTACACACAGCACATACATACACTGAGACTGAGTACACACAGCACATACACTGAGGCTGAGTACACACAGCACATACATACACTGAGACTGAGTACACACAGGACATACACTGAGACTGAGTACACACAGCACATACACTGAGACTGAGTACACACAGCACATACATACACTGAGGCTGAGTATACACAGCACATACATACACTGAGGCTGAGTACACACAGCACATACACTGAGACTGAGTACACACAGCACATACACTGAGACTGAGTACACACAGCGCATACATACACTGAGACTGAGTATACACAGCGCATACATACACTGAGACTGAGTATACACAGCACATACACTGAGACTGAGTATACAAAGCACATACATACACTGAGACTGAGTACACACAGCACATACACTGAGACTGAGTACACACAGAACATACACTGAGACTGAGTATACACAGCACATACATACACTGAGACTGAGTATACACAGCACATACATACACTGAGACTGAGTATACACAGCGCATACACTGAGACTGAGTATACACAGCACATACATACACTGAGACTGAGTACACACAGCACATACACTGAGACTGAGTAAACACAGCGCATACATACACTGAGACTGAGTATACACAGCGCATACATACACTGAGACTGAGTATACACAGCACGTACACTGAGACTGAGTATACACAGCGCATACATACACTGAGACTGAGTATACACAGCACATACACTGCGACTGAGTATACACAGCACATACATACACTGAGACTGAGTACACACAGCACATACACTGAGACTGAGTACACACAGCACATACACTGAGACTGAGTATACACAGCACATACATACACTGAGACTGAGTATACACAGCACATACATACACTGAGACTGAGTATACACAGCACATACATACACTGAGACTGAGTATACACAGCACATACACTGAGACTGAGTATACACAGCACATACATACACTGAGACTGAGTACACACAGCGCATACATACACTGAGACTGAGTACACACAGCGCATACATACACTGAGACTGAGTATACACAGCGCATACATACACTGAGACTGAGTATACACAGTACATACACTGAGACTGAGTATACACAGTACATACACTGAGACTGAGTACACACAGCACATGCATACATTGAGACTGAGTACACACAGCACATACACTGAGACTGAGTATACACAGCACATACACTGAGACTGAGTAGACACAGCGCATACACTGAGACTGAGTACACACAGCGCATACACTGAGACTGAGTACACACAGCGCATACACTGAGACTGAGTATACACAGCACATACATACACTGAGGCTGAGTACACACAGCACATACATACACTGAGGCTGAGTACACACAGCACATACACTGAGACTGAGTACACACAGCACATACACTGAGACTGAGTACACACAGCACATACATACACTGAGACTGAGTATACACAGCACATACATACACTGAGACTGAGTATACACAGCACATACACTGAGACTGAGTATACACAGCACATACATACACTGAGTATACACAGCACATACATACACTGAGACTGAGTACACACAGCACATACACTGAGACTGAGTATACACAGCGCATACATACACTGACACTGAGTATACACAGCACATACACTGAGACTGAGTACACACAGCACATACACTGAGACTGAGTATACACAGCACATACATACACTGAGACTGAGTATAAACAGCACATACACTGAGACTGAGTATACACAGCGCATACATACACTGAGACTGAGTATACACAGCACATACACTGAGACTGAGTATACACAGCACATACACTGAGACTGAGTACACACAGCACATACACTGAGACTGAGTATACACAGCACATACACTGAGACTGAGTATACAAAGCACATACATAAACTGAGACTGAGTACACACAGCACATACACTGAGACTGAGTACACACAGCACATACACTGAGACTGAGTATACACAGCACATACATACACTGAGACTGAGTATACACAGCACATACACTGAGACTGAGTACACACAGCACATACACTGAGACTGAGTACACACAGCACATACACTGAGACTGAGTATACACAGCACATACATACACTGAGACTGAGTATAAACAGCACATACACTGAGACTGAGTATACACAGCGCATACATACACTGAGACTGAGTATACACAGCACATACACTGAGACTGAGTACACACAGCACATACACTGAGACTGAGTATACACAGCACATACACTGAGACTGAGTATACAAAGCACATACATACACTGAGACTGAGTACACACAGCACATACACTGAGACTGAGTACACACAGCACATACACTGAGACTGAGTACACACAGCACATACATACACTGAGACTGAGTATACACAGCACATACACTGAGACTGAGTACACACAGCACATACACTGAGACAGAGTATACACAGCACATACATACACTGAGACTGAGTATACCCAGCACATACACTGAGACTGAGTATACACAGCGCATACATACACTGAGACTGAGTATACCCAGCATATACACTGAAACTGAGTATACACAGCACATACATACGCAGAGACTGAGTATACACAGCACATACATACGCTGAGACTGAGTATACACAGCATATACATACGCTGAGACTGAGTATACACAGCACATACACTGAGACTGAGTACACACAGCACATACATATGCAGAGACTGAGTATACACAGCACATACATACACTGAGACTGAGTATACACAGCATATACATACGCTGAGACTGAGTATACACAGCACATACACGGAGTACACACAGCACATATATACGCTGAGACTGAGTATACACAGCACATACATACACTGAGACTGAGATACATACACTGAGACTGAGTACACGCAGCACATACATACACTGAGACTGAGTACACGCAGCACACACATACACTGAGACTGAGTACACGCAGCACATACACTGAGACTGAGTGCACACAGCACATACATACACTGAGTACACACAGCACATACATACACTGAGACTGAGTATACACAGCACATACATACACTGAGTATACACAACACATACACTGAGATTGAGTACACACAGCACATCCATACACTGAGACTGAGAACACACAGCACATCCATACACTGAGGCTGAGTACACACAGCACATCCATACACTGAGACTGAATACACACAGCACATCCATACACTGAGACTGAGCACACACAGCGCATCCATACACTGAGACTGAGTACACACAGCACATACACTGAGACTGAGTATACACAGCACATCGATACACTGAGACTGAATACACACAGCACATCCATACACTGAGACTGAGTATACACAGCACATACATACACTGAGACTGAGTATACACAGCACGTACATACACTGAGACTGAGTATACACAGCACATACACTGAGACTGAGTACATGCAGCGCATAAATACACTGAGACAGAGTACACGCAGCGCATACATGCACTGAGACTGAGTATACACAGCACATACACTGAGACTGAGTACATGCAACGCATAAATACACTGAGACAGAGTACACGCAGCGCATACATGCACTGAGACAGAGCATACACAGCACATACATACACTGAGACTGAGCACACACAGCACATACATACACTGAGTACACACAGCACATACATACACTGAGACTGAGTATACACAGCACATACACTGAGACTGAGTACACGCAGCGCATACATGCACTGAGACTGAGTATACACAGCACATACATACGCTGAGACTGAGTATACACAGCATATACATACACTGAGACTGAGTATACCCAGCACATACATACACTGAGACTGAGATACATACACTGAGACTGAGTACACGCAGCACATACATACACTGAGACTGAGTACACGCAGCACATACATACACTGAGACTGAGTACACGCAGCACATACACTGAGACTGAGTACACGCAGCACATACATACATACACTGAGACTGAGTATACACAGCACATACATACACTGAGTATACACAACACATACACTGAGACTGAGATACATACACTGAGACTGAGTACACGCAGCACATACATGCACTGAGACTGAGTACACGCAGCGCATATATACACAGACTGAGTACACGCAGCGCATACATACACTGAGACTGAGTGCACACAGCACATACACTGAGACTGAGTGCACACAGCACATACATACACTGAGTACACACAGCACATACATACACTGAGACTGAGTATACACAGCACATACATACACTGAGTATACACAACACATACACTGAGATTGAGTACACACAGCACATCCATACACTGAGACTGAGAACACACAGCACATCCATACACTGAGACTGAATACACACAGCACATCCATACACTGAGACTGAGCACACACAGCGCATCCATACACTGAGACTGAGTACACACAGCACATACACTGAGACAGAGTATACACAGCACATCCATACACTGAGACTGAATACACACAGCACATCCATACACTGAGACTGAGTATACACAGCACATACATACACTGAGACTGAGTATACACAGCACGTACATACACTGAGTATACACAGCACATACATACACTGAGACTGAGTATACACAGCACATACACTGAGACTGAGTACATGCAGCGCATAAATACACTGAGACAGAGTACACGCAGCGCATACATGCACTGAGACTGTGCATACACAGCACATACATACACTGAGACTGAGCACACACAGCACATACATACACTGAGTACACACAGCACATACATACACTGAGACTGAGTATACACAGCACATACACTGAGACTGAGTACACGCAGCGCATACATACACTGAGACTGAGTACACGCAGCGCATACATGCACTGAGACTGAGTACACGCAGCGCATACATGCACTGAGCCTGAGTACACGCAGCGCATACATGCACTGAGACTGAGTACACACAGCACATACACTGAGACTGAGTACACACAGCACATACATACACTGAGACTGAGCATACACAGCACATACACTGAGACTGAGTATACACAGCACATCCATACACTGAGACTGAGCACACACAGCGGATACACACACTGAGACTGAGCACACACAGTACATACATACACTGAGACTGAGCACACACAGTGCATACATACACTGAGACTGAGCACACACAGCGCATACATACACTGAGACTGAG
Source organism: Taudactylus pleione (assembly GCA_031769625.1). NCBI lineage: Eukaryota > Metazoa > Chordata > Amphibia > Anura > Myobatrachidae > Taudactylus > Taudactylus pleione. The sequence continues at coordinate 113,436 of JAUIMM010002250.1, read as the reverse complement.
TACACACAGCACATACTCTGAGACTGAGTACACACAGCACATACATACACTGAGACTGAGTATACACAGCACATACATACACTGAGACTGAGTACACACAGCACATACACACTGAGTATACACAGCACATACATACACTGAGACTGAGTACACACAGCACATACACACACTGAGTATACACAGCACATCCATACACTGAGACTGAGTACACACAGCACATCCATACACTGAGACTGAGTACACACAGCACATCCATACACTGAGACTGAGTACACACAGCACATCCATACACTGAGGCTGAGTACACACAGCACATCCATACACTGAGGCTGAGTACACACAGCACATCCATACACTGAGACTGAGTACACACAGCGCATCCATACACTGAGACTGAGTACACACAGCGCATCCATACACTGAGACTGAGTACACACCGCACATACACTGAGGCTGAGTACACACAGCACATACATACACTGAGACTGAGTATACACAGCACATACATACACTGAGACTGCGTATACACAGCACATACACTGAGGCTGAGTACACACAGCACATACATAGACTGAGACTGAGTATACACAGCACATACATACACTGAGACTGAGTACACACATAGCACATACACTGAGACTGAGTACACACAGCACATACATACATACACTGAGACTGAGTATACACAGCACATACATACACTGAGACTGAGTACACACAGCACATACACTGAGGCTGAGTACACACAGCACATACATAGACTGAGACTGAGTATACACAGCACATACATACACTGAGACTGAGTACACACAGCGCATCCATACACTGAGACTGAGTACACACAGCGCATACATACACTGAGACTGAGTATACACAGCACATACACTGAGACTGAGAATACACAGCACATACATACACTGAGACTGAGTACACACAGCACATACACTGAGACTGAGTACACACAGCACATACATACACTGAGACTGAGTATACACAGCACATACATACACTGAGACTGAGTATACACAGCACATACACTGAGGCTGAGTACACACAGCACATACATAGACTGAGACTGAGTATACACAGCACATACATACACTGAGACTGAGTATACACAGCACATACATACACTGAGACTGAGTACACACATAGCACATACACTGAGACTGAGTACACACAGCACATACATACACTGAGACTGAGTATACACAGCACATACATACACTGAGACTGAGTACACACAGCACATACACTGAGGCTGAGTACACACAGCACATACATACACTGAGACTGAGTATACACAGCACATACATACACTGAGACTGAGTACACACAGCACATACACTGAGACTGAGTACACACAGCACATACATACACTGAGGCTGAGTATACACAGCACATACATACACTGAGACTGAGTATACACAGCACATACATACACTGAGTATACACAACACATACACTGAGACTGAGATACATACACTGAGACTGAGTACACGCAGCACATACATGCACTGAGACTGAGTACACGCAGCGCATATATACACAGACTGAGTACACGCAGCGCATACATACACTGAGACTGAGTGCACACAGCACATACACTGAGACTGAGTGCACACAGCACATACATACACTGAGTACACACAGCACATACATACACTGAGACTGAGTATACACAGCACATACATACACTGAGTATACACAACACATACACTGAGATTGAGTACACACAGCACATCCATACACTGAGACTGAGAACACACAGCACATCCATACACTGAGACTGAGTACACACAGCACATCCATACACTGAGACTGAGTATACACAGCACATACATACACTGAGACTGAGTATACACAGCACGTACATACACTGAGTATACACAGCACATACATACACTGAGACTGAGTATACACAGCACATACACTGAGACTGAGTACATGCAGCGCATAAATACACTGAGACAGAGTACACGCAGCGCATACATGCACTGAGACAGAGCATACACAGCACATACATACACTGAGACTGAGCACACACAGCACATACATACACTGAGTACACACAGCACATACATACACTGAGACTGGGTATACACAGCACATACACTGAGACTGAGTACACGCAGCGCATACATACACTGAGACTGAGTACACGCAGCGCATACATGCACTGAGACTGAGTACACGCAGCGCATACATGCACTGAGACAGAGTACACGCAGCGCATACATGCACTGAGACTGAGTACACACAGCACATACACTGAGACTGAGTACACACAGCACATACATACACTGAGACTGAGCATACACAGCACATACACTGAGACTGAATACACACAGCACATCCATACACTGAGACTGAGCACACACAGCGCATCCATACACTGAGACTGAGTACACACAGCACATACACTGAGACAGAGTATACACAGCACATCCATACACTGAGACTGAATACACACAGCACATCCATACACTGAGACTGAGTATACACAGCACATACATACACTGAGACTGAGTATACACAGCACGTACATACACTGAGTATACACAGCACATACATACACTGAGACTGAGTATACACAGCACATACACTGAGACTGAGTACATGCAGCGCATAAATACACTGAGACAGAGTACACGCAGCGCATACATGCACTGAGACTGTGCATACACAGCACATACATACACTGAGACTGAGCACACACAGCACATACATACACTGAGTACACACAGCACATACATACACTGAGACTGAGTATACACAGCACATACACTGAGACTGAGTACACGCAGCGCATACATACACTGAGACTGAGTACACGCAGCGCATACATGCACTGAGACTGAGTACACGCAGCGCATACATGCACTGAGCCTGAGTACACGCAGCGCATACATGCACTGAGACTGAGTACACACAGCACATACACTGAGACTGAGTACACACAGCACATACATACACTGAGACTGAGCATACACAGCACATACACTGAGACTGAGTATACACAGCACATCCATACACTGAGACTGAGCACACACAGCGCATACACACACTGAGACTGAGCACACACAGTACATACATACACTGAGACTGAGCACACACAGTGCATACATACACTGAGACTGAGCACACACAGCGCATACATACACTGAGACTGAGTACACACAGCACATACTCTGAGACTGAGTGCACACAGCACATACATACACTGAGACTGAGTATACACAGCACATACATACACTGAGACTGAGTACACACAGCACATACACACTGAGTATACACAGCACATACATACACTGAGACTGAGTACACACAGCACATACACACACTGAGTATACACAGCACATCCATACACTGAGACTGAGTACACACAGCACATCCATACACTGAGACTGAGTACACACAGCACATCCATACACTGAGACTGAGTACACACAGCACATCCATACACTGAGGCTGAGTACACACAGCACATCCATACACTGAGGCTGAGTACACACAGCACATCCATACACTGAGACTGAGTACACACAGCGCATCCATACACTGAGACTGAGTACACACAGCGCATCCATACACTGAGACTGAGTACACACCGCACATACACTGAGGCTGAGTACACACAGCACATACATACACTGAGACTGAGTATACACAGCACATACATACACTGAGACTGCGTATACACAGCACATACACTGAGGCTGAGTACACACAGCACATACATAGACTGAGACTGAGTATACACAGCACATACATACACTGAGACTGAGTACACACATAGCACATACACTGAGACTGAGTACACACAGCACATACATACATACACTGAGACTGAGTATACACAGCACATACATACACTGAGACTGAGTACACACAGCACATACACTGAGGCTGAGTACACACAGCACATACATAGACTGAGACTGAGTATACACAGCACATACATACACTGAGACTGAGTACACACAGCGCATACATACACTGAGACTGAGTATACACAGCACATACACTGAGACTGAGAATACACAGCACATACATACACTGAGACTGAGTACACACAGCACATACACTGAGACTGAGTATACACAGCACATACATACACTGAGACTGAGTATACACAGCACATACATACACTGAGACTGAGTACACACATAGCACATACACTGAGACTGAGTACACACAGCACATACATACACTGAGACTGAGTATACACAGCACATACATACACTGAGACTGAGTACACACAGCACATACACTGAGGCTGAGTACACACAGCACATACATACACTGAGACTGAGTATACACAGCACATACATACACTGAGACTGAGTACACACAGCACATACACTGAGACTGAGTACACACAGCACATACATACACTGAGGCTGAGTATACACAGCACATACATACACTGAGACTGAGTATACACAGCACATACATACACTGAGTATACACAACACATACACTGAGACTGAGATACATACACTGAGACTGAGTACACGCAGCACATACATGCACTGAGACTGAGTACACGCAGCGCATATATACACAGACTGAGTACACGCAGCGCATACATACACTGAGACTGAGTGCACACAGCACATACACTGAGACTGAGTGCACACAGCACATACATACACTGAGTACACACAGCACATACATACACTGAGACTGAGTATACACAGCACATACATACACTGAGTATACACAACACATACACTGAGATTGAGTACACACAGCACATCCATACACTGAGACTGAGAACACACAGCACATCCATACACTGAGACTGAGTACACACAGCACATCCATACACTGAGACTGAGTATACACAGCACATACATACACAGAGACTGAGTATACACAGCACGTACATACACTGAGTATACACAGCACATACATACACTGAGACTGAGTATACACAGCACATACACTGAGACTGAGTACATGCAGCGCATAAATACACTGAGACAGAGCATACACAGCACATACATACACTGAGACTGAGCACACACAGCACATACATACACTGAGTACACACAGCACATACATACACTGAGACTGGGTATACACAGCACATACACTGAGACTGAGTACACGCAGCGCATACATACACTGAGACTGAGTACACGCAGCGCATACATGCACTGAGACTGAGTACACGCAGCGCATACATGCACTGAGACTGAGTACACGCAGCGCATACATGCACTGAGACTGAGTACACACAGCACATACACTGAGACTGAGTACACACAGCACATACATACACTGAGACTGAGTACACACAGCACATACATACACTGAGACTGAGCATACACAGCACATACACTGAGACTGAGTATACACAGCACATCCATACACTGAGACTGAGCACACACAGCGCATACACACACTGAGACTGAGCACACACAGTACATACATACACTGAGACTGAGCACACACAGTGCATACACTGAGACTGAGTATACACAGCGCATACATATACTGACACTGAGTATACACAGCACATACACTGAGACTGAGTACACACAGCACATATACTGAGACTGAGTATACACAGCACATACACAGAGACTGAGTATACACAGCGCATACATACACTGAGACTGAGTATACACAGCACATACACTGAGACTGAGTATACACAGCACATACACTGAGACTGAGTACACACAGCACATACACTGAGACTGAGTACACACAGCGCATACATACACTGAGACTGAGTATACACAGCACATACACTGAGACTGAGTATACAAAGCACATACATACACTGAGACTGAGTACACACAGCACATACACTGAGACTGAGTACACACAGCACATACACTGAGACTGAGTATACACAGCACATACATACACTGAGACTGAGTATACACAGCGCATACATACACTGAGACTGAGTATACACAGCACATACACTGAGACTGAGTATACACAGCACATACATACGCAGAGACTGAGTATACACAGCACATACATACGCTGAGACTGAGTATACACAGCATATACATACGCTGAGACTGAGTATACATAGCACATACACTGAGTACACACAGCACATACATACACTGAGACTGAGTATACACAGCACATACACTGACACTGAGTATACACAGCACATACATACACTGAGTATACACAACACATACACTGAGACTGAGATACATACACTGAGACTGAGTACACGCAGCACATACATGCACTGAGACTGAGTACACGAAGCGCATATATACACAGACTGAGTACACGCAGCGCATACATACACCGAGACTGAGTGCACACAGCACATACACTGAGACTGAGTGCACACAGCACATACATACACTGAGTACACACAGCACATACATACACTGAGACTGAGTATACACAGCACATACATACACTGAGTATACACAACACATACACTGAGATTGAGTACACACAGCACATCCATACACTGAGACTGAGAACACACAGCACATCCATACACTGAGACTGAATACACACAGCACATCCATACACTGAGACTGAGCACACACAGCGCATCCATACACTGAGACTGAGTACACACAGCACATACACTGAGACTGAGTATACACAGCACATCCATACACTGAGACTGAATACACACAGCACATCCATACACTGAGACTGAGTATACACAGCACATACATACACTGAGACTGAGTATACACAGCACGTACATACACTGAGTATACACAGCACATACATACACTGAGACTGAGTATACACAGCACATACACTGAGACTGAGTACATGCAGTGCATACATACACTGAGGCTGAGTATACACAGCACATACATACACTGAGACTGAGTACACACAGCACATACACTGAGACTGAGTATACACAGCGCACACATACACTGAGACTGAGTACACACAGCACATACATACAATGAGACAGAGTACACACAGCACATACACTGAGACTGAGTACACACAGCACATACATACACTGAGGCTGAGTATACACAGCACATACATACACTGAGACTGAGTACACACAGCACATACACTGAGACTGAGTACACACAGCACATACACTGAGACTGAGTATAAACAGCGCACACATACACTGAGACTGAGTACACACAGCACATACATACACTGAGACTGAGTATACACAGCACATACACTGAGACTGAGTACACGCAGCGCATACATACACTGAGACTGAGTACACGCAGCGCATACATGCACTGAGACTGAGTACAAGCAGCGCATACATGCACTGAGCCTGAGTACACGCAGCGCATACATGCACTGAGACTGAGTACACACAGCACATACACTGAGACTGAGTACACACAGCACATACATACACTGAGACTGAGCATACACAGCACATACACTGAGACTGAGTATAGACAGCACATCCATACACTGAGACTGAGCACACACAGCGCATACACACACTGAGACTGAGCACACACAGTACATACATACACTGAGACTGAGCACACACAGTGCATACATACACTGAGACTGAGCACACACAGCGCATACATACACTGAGGCTGAGTACACACAGCACATACACTGAGACTGAGTATACACAGCGCATACATACACTGAGACTGAGTATACACAGCGCATACATACACTGAGACTGAGTATCACACAGCACATACACTGAGACTGAGTATACAAAGCACATACATACACTGAGACTGAGTACACAAAGCACATACACTGAGTACACACAGCACATACACTGAGACTGAGTACACACAGCACATACATACACTGAGACTGAGTATACACAGCACATACACTGAGACTGAGTATACACAGCGCATACATACACAGAGACTGAGTATACACAGCACATACACTGCGACTGAGTATACACAGCACATACATACACTGAGACTGAGTACACACAGCACATACACTGAGACTGAGTACACACAGCACATACACTGAGACTGAGTATACACAGCACATACATACACTGAGACTGAGTATACACAGCACATACATACACTGAGACTGAGTATACACAGCACATACACTGAGACTGAGTACACACAGCACATACATACACTGAGACTGAGTACACACAGCACATACATACACTGAGACTGAGTACACACAGCGCATACACTGAGACTGAGTACACACAGCACATACACTGAGACTGAGTATACACAGCACATACATACACTGAGACTGAGTATACACAGCACATACACTGAGACTGAGTACACACAGCACATACATACACTGAGACTGAGTACACACAGCACATACACTGAGACTGAGTACACAGCACATACACTGAGACTGAGTATACACAGCACATACATACACTGAGACTGAGTATACACAGCCCATACATACACTGAGACTGAGTACACACAGCACATACACTGAGACTGAGTACACACAGCACATACATACACTGAGACTGAGTACACACAGCACATACATACACTGAGACTGAGTACACACAGCGCATACACTGAGACTGAGTATACACAGCACATACACTGAGACTGAGTACACACAGCACATACACTGAGACTGAGTATACACAGCACATACATACACTGAGACTGAGTATACACAGCACATACACTGAGACTGAGTACACACAGCACATACATACACTGAGACTGAGTACACACAGCACATACACTGAGACTGAGTACACACAGCACATACACTGAGACTGAGTATACACAGCGCATACATACACTGAGACTGAGTATACACAGCCCATACATACACTGAGACTGAGTACACACAGCACATACACTGAGACTGAGTACACACAGCACATACATACACTGAGACTGAGCATACACAGCACATACACTGAGACTGAGTATACACAGCACATCCATACACTGAGACTGAGCACACACAGCGCATACACACACTGAGACTGAGCACACACAGTACATACATACACTGAGACTGAGCACACACAGTGCATACACTGAGACTGAGTATACACAGCGCATACATATACTGACACTGAGTATACACAGCACATACACTGAGACTGAGTACACACAGCACATACACTGAGACTGAGTATACACAGCACATACATACACTGAGACTGAGTATACACAGCACATACACAGAGACTGAGTATACACAGCGCATACATACACTGAGACTGAGTATACACAGCACATACACTGAGACTGAGTATACACAGCACATACACTGAGACTGAGTACACACAGCACATACACTGAGACTGAGTACACACAGCGCATACATACACTGAGACTGAGTATACACAGCACATACACTGAGACTGAGTATACAAAGCACATACATACACTGAGACTGAGTACACACAGCACATACACTGAGACTGAGTACACACAGCACATACACTGAGACTGAGTATACACAGCACATACATACACTGAGACTGAGTATACACAGCGCATACATACACTGAGACTGAGTATACACAGCACATACATACACTGAGACTGAGTATACACAGCACGTACATACACTGAGTATACACAGCACATACATACACTGAGACTGAGTATACACAGCACATACACTGAGACTGAGTACATGCAGCGCATAAATACACTGAGACAGAGTACACGCAGCGCATACATGCACTGAGACAGAGCATACACAGCACATACATACACTGAGACTGAGCACACACAGCACATACATACACTGAGTACACACAGCACATACATACACTGAGACTGAGTATACACAGCACATACACTGAGACTGAGTACACGCAGCGCATACATACACTGAGACTGAGTACACGCAGCGCATACATGCACTGAGACTGAGTACACGCAGCGCATACATGCACTGAGACTGAGTACACGCAGCGCATACATGCACTGAGACTGAGTACACGCAGCGCATACATGCACTGAGACTGAGTACACACAGCACATACACTGAGACTGAGTATACACAGCACATACATACACTGAGACTGAGTACACACAGCACATACATACACTGAGACTGAGCATACACAGCACATACACTGAGACTGAGTATACACAGCACATCCATACACTGAGACTGAGCACACACAGCGCATACACACACTGAGACTGAGCACACACAGTACATACATACACTGAGACTGAGCACACACAGTACATACATACACTGAGACTGAGTATACACAGCGCATACATATACTGACACTGAGTATACACAGCACATACACTGAGACTGAGTACACACAGCACATACACTGAGACTGAGTATACACAGCACATACATACACTGAGACTGAGTATACACAGCACATACACAGAGACTGAGTATACACAGCACATACACAGAGACTGAGTATACACAGCGCATACATACACTGAGACTGAGTATACACAGCACATACACTGAGACTGAGTATACACAGCACATACACTGAGACTGAGTACACACAGCACATACACTGAGACTGAGTACACACAGCGCATACATACACTGAGACTGAGTATACACAGCACATACACAGAGACTGAGTATACACAGCACATACACAGAGACTGAGTATACACAGCGCATACATACACTGAGACTGAGTATACACAGCACATACACTGAGACTGAGTATACACAGCACATACACTGAGACTGAGTATACACAGCACATACACAGAGACTGAGTATACACAGCACATACACAGAGACTGAGTATACACAGCGCATACATACACTGAGACTGAGTATACACAGCACATACACTGAGACTGAGTATACACAGCACATACACTGAGACTGAGTACACACAGCACATACACTGAGACTGAGTACACACAGCGCATACATACACTGAGACTGAGTATACACAGCACATACACTGAGACTGAGTATACACAGCACATACATACACTGAGACTGAGTACACACAGCACATACACTGAGACTGAGTATACACAGCACATACACTGAGACTGAGTATACACAGCACATACATACGCAGAGACTGAGTATACACAGCACATACATACGCTGAGACTGAGTATACACAGCATATACATACGCTGAGACTGAGTATACACAGCACATATATACACTGAGACTGAGTATACACAGCACATACATACACTGAGACTGAGATACATACACTGAGACTGAGTACACGCAGCACATACATACACTGAGACTGAGTACACGCAGCACATACACTGAGACTGAGTGCACACAGCACATACATACATACACTGAGACTGAGTATACACAGCACATACACTGACACTGAGTATACACAGCACATACATACACTGAGTATACACAACACATACACTGAGACTGAGTATACACAGCACATACATACACTGAGACTGAGTATACACAGCACGTACATACACTGAGTATACACAGCACATACATACACTGAGACTGAGTATACACAGCACATACACTGAGACTGAGTACATGCAGCGCATAAATACACTGAGACAGAGTACACGCAGCGCATACATGCACTGAGACAGAGCATACACAGCACATACATACACTGAGACTGAGCACACACAGCACATACATACACTGAGTACACACAGCACATACATACACTGAGACTGAGTATACACAGCACATACACTGAGACTGAGTACACGCAGCGCATACATACACTGAGACTGAGTACACGCAGCGCATACATGCACTGAGACTGAGTACACGCAGCGCATACATGCACTGAGACTGAGTACACGCAGCGCATACATGCACTGAGACTGAGTACACGCAGCGCATACATGCACTGAGACTGAGTACACACAGCACATACACTGAGACTGAGTATACACAGCACATACATACACTGAGACTGAGTACACACAGCACATACATACACTGAGACTGAGCATACACAGCACATACACTGAGACTGAGTATACACAGCACATCCATACACTGAGACTGAGCACACACAGCGCATACACACACTGAGACTGAGCACACACAGTACATACATACACTGAGACTGAGCACACACAGTGCATACACTGAGACTGAGTATACACAGCGCATACATATACTGACACTGAGTATACACAGCACATACACTGAGACTGAGTACACACAGCACATACACTGAGACTGAGTATACACAGCACATACATACACTGAGACTGAGTATACACAGCACATACACAGAGACTGAGTATACACAGCACATACACAGAGACTGAGTATACACAGCGCATACATACACTGAGACTGAGTATACACAGCACATACACTGAGACTGAGTATACACAGCACATACACTGAGACTGAGTACACACAGCACATACACTGAGACTGAGTACACACAGCGCATACATACACTGAGACTGAGTATACACAGCACATACACTGAGACTGAGTATACAAAGCACATACATACACTGAGACTGAGTACACACAGCACATACACTGAGACTGAGTACACACAGCACATACACTGAGACTGAGTATACACAGCACATACATACACTGAGACTGAGTACACACAGCACATACACTGAGACTGAGTATACACAGCACATACACTGAGACTGAGTATACACAGCACATACATACGCAGAGACTGAGTATACACAGCACATACATACGCTGAGACTGAGTATACACAGCATATACATACGCTGAGACTGAGTATACACAGCACATATATACACTGAGACTGAGTATACACAGCACATACATACACTGAGACTGAGATACATACACTGAGACTGAGTACACGCAGCACATACACACACTGAGACTGAGTACACGCAGCACATACACTGAGACTGAGTGCACACAGCACATACATACATACACTGAGACTGAGTATACACAGCACATACACTGACACTGAGTATACACAGCACATACATACACTGAGTATACACAACACATACACTGAGACTGAGATACATACACTGAGACTGAGTACACGCAGCACATACATGCACTGAGACTGAGTACACGAAGCGCATATATACACAGACTGAGTACACGCAGCGCATACATACACCGAGACTGAGTGCACACAGCACATACACTGAGACTGAGTGCACACAGCACATACATACACTGAGTACACACAGCACATACATACACTGAGACTGAGTATACACAGCACATACATACACTGAGTATACACAACACATACACTGAGACTGAGTGCACACAGCACATACATACACTGAGTACACACAGCACATCCATACACTGAGACTGAGAACACACAGCACATCCATACACTGAGACTGAATACACACAGCACATCCATACACTGAGACTGAGCACACACAGCGCATCCATACACTGAGACTGAGTACACACAGCACATACACTGAGACTGAGTATACATAGCACATCCATACACTGAGACTGAATACACACAGCACATCCATACACTGAGACTGAGTATACACAGCACATACATACACTGAGACTGAGTATACACAGCACGTACATACACTGAGTATACACAGCACATACATACACTGAGACTGAGTATACACAGCACATACACTGAGACTGAGTACATGCAGCGCATACATACACTGAGGCTGAGTATACACAGCACATACATACACTGAGACTGAGTACACACAGCACATACACTGAGACTGAGTACACACAGCACATACACTGAGACTGAGTATACACAGCGCACACATACACTGAGACTGAGTACACACAGCACATACATACACTGAGACAGAGTACACACAGCACATACACTGAGACTGAGTACACACAGCACATACATACACTGAGGCTGAGTATACACAGCACATACATACACTGAGACTGAGTACACACAGCACATACACTGAGACTGAGTACACACAGCACATACACTGAGACTGAGTATACACAGCGCACACATACACTGAGACTGAGTACACACAGCACATACATACACTGAGACTGAGTATACACAGCACATACACTGAGACTGAGTACACACAGCGCATACATACACTGAGCCTGAGTACACGCAGCGCATACATGCACTGAGACTGAGTACACGCAGCGCATACATGCACTGAGCCTGAGTACACGCAGCGCATACATGCACTGAGACTGAGTACACACAGCACATACACTGAGACTGAGTACACACAGCACATACATACACTGAGACTGAGCATACACAGCACATACACTGAGACTGAGTATACACAGCACATCCATACACTGAGACTGAGCACACACAGCGCATACACACACTGAGACTGAGCACACACAGTACATACATACACTGAGACTGAGCACACACAGTGCATACATACACTGAGACTGAGCACACACAGCGCATACATACACTGAGACTGAGTATACACAGCACATACACTGAGACTGAGTATACAAAGCACATACATACACTGAGACTGAGTACACACAGCACATACACTGAGTACACACAGCACATACACTGAGACTGAGTATACACAGCACATACATACACTGAGACTGAGTATACACAGCACATACACTGAGACTGAGTATACACAGCACATACACAGAGACTGAGTATACACAGCGCATACATACACAGAGACTGAGTATACACAGCACATACACTGCGACTGAGTATACACAGCACATACATACACTGAGACTGAGTACACACAGCACATACACTGAGACTGAGTACACACAGCACATACACTGAGACTGAGTATACACAGAACATACATACACTGAGACTGAGTTTACACAGCACATACACTGAGACTGAGTATACACAGCACATACATACACTGAGACTGAGTATACACAGCACATACATACACTGAGACTGAGTACACACAGCGCATACATACACTGAGACTGAGTATACACAGCACATACATACACTGAGACTGAGTATACACAGCACATACACTGAGACTGAGTATACACAGCGCATACATACACTGAGACTGAGTATACACAGCCCATACATACACTGAGACTGAGTACACACAGCACATACACTGAGACTGAGTACACACAGCACATACATACACTGAGACTGAGTACACACAGCACATACACTGAGACTGAGTACACACAGCACATACATACACTGAGACTGAGTACACACAGCACATACATACACTGAGACTGAGTACACACAGCGCATACACTGAGACTGAGTATACACAGCACATACACTGAGACTGAGTACACACAGCACATACACTGAGACTGAGTATACACAGCACATACATACACTGAGACTGAGTATACACAGCACATACATACACTGAGACTGAGTATACACAGCACATACACTGAGACTGAGTACACACAGCACATACATACACTGAGACTGAGTACACACAGCACATACACTGAGACTGAGTACACACAGCACATACACTGAGACTGAGTATACACAGCGCATACATACACTGAGACTGAGTATACACAGCCCATACATACACTGAGACTGAGTACACACAGCACATACACTGAGACTGAGTACACACAGCACATACATACACTGAGACTGAGTACACACAGCACATACACTGAGACTGAGTACACACAGCACATACACTGAGACTGAGTATACACAGCACATACATACACTGAGACTGAGTATACACAGCGCATACATACACTGAGACTGAGTATACACAGCACATACACTGAGACTGAGTATACACAGCACATACACTGAGACTGAGTATACACAGCACATACATACACTGAGACTGAGTACACACAGCGCATACACTGAGACTGAGTACACACAGCGCATACACTGAGACTGAGTACACACAGCGCATACACTGAGACTGAGTATACACAGCACATACATACACTGAGGCTGAGTACACACACCAAATACATACACTGAGGCTGAGTACACACAGCACATACACTGAGACTGAGTACACACAGCACATACATACACTGAGACTGAGTATACACAGCACATACACTGAGACTGAGTATACACAGCACATACATACACTGAGACTGAGTACACACAGCACATACACTGAGACTGAGTATACACAGCGCATACATACACTGACACTGAGTATACACAGCACATACACTGAGACTGAGTACACACAGCACATACACTGAGACTGAGTATACACAGCACATACACTGAGACTGAGTATACACAGCGCATACATACACTGAGACTGAGTATACACAGCCCATACATACACTGAGACTGAGTACACACAGCACATACACTGAGACTGAGTACACACAGCACATACATACACTGAGACTGAGTACACACAGCACATACACTGAGACTGAGTACACACAGCACATACACTGAGACTGAGTATACACAGCACATACATACACTGAGACTGAGTATACACAGCGCATACATACACTGAGACTGAGTATACACAGCACATACACTGAGACTGAGTATACACAGCACATACACTGAGACTGAGTACACACAGCACATACATACACTGAGGCTGAGTATACACAGCACATACATACACTGAGACTGAGTACACACAGCACATACACTGAGACTGAGTACACACAGCACATACACTGAGACTGAGTATACACAGCGCACACATACACTGAGACTGAGTACACACAGCACATACATACACTGAGACTGAGTATACACAGCACATACACTGAGACTGAGTAAACGCAGCGCATACATACACTGAGACTGAGTACACGCAGCGCATACATGCACTGAGACTGAGTACAAGCAGCGCATACATGCACTGAGCCTGAGTACACGCAGCGCATACATGCACTGAGACTGAGTACACACAGCACATACACTGATACTGAGTACACACAGCACATACATACACTGAGACTGAGCATACACAGCACATACACTGAGACTGAGTATACACAGCACATCCATACACTGAGACTGAGCACACACAGCGCATACACACACTGAGACTGAGCACACACAGTACATACATACACTGAGACTGAGCACACACAGTGCATACATACACTGAGACTGAGCACACACAGCGCATACATACACTGAGGCTGAGTACACACAGCACATACACTGAGACTGAGTATACACAGCGCATACATACACTGAGACTGAGTATACACAGCGCATACATACACTGAGACTGAGTATACACAGCACATACACTGAGACTGAGTACACACAGCACATACACTGAGTACACACAGCACATACACTGAGACTGAGTATACACAGCACATACATACACTGAGACTGAGTATACACAGCACATACACTGAGACTGAGTATACACAGCGCATACATACACAGAGACTGAGTATACACAGCACATACACTGCGACTGAGTATACACAGCACATACATACACTGAGACTGAGTACACACAGCACATACACTGAGACTGAGTACACACAGCACATACACTGAGACTGAGTATACACAGCACATACATACACTGAGACTGAGTATACACAGCACATACATACACTGAGACTGAGTATACACAGCACATACATACACTGAGACTGAGTATACACAGCACATACACTGAGACTGAGTATACACAGCACATACATACACTGAGACTGAGTATAAACAGCACATACATACACTGAGACTGAGTATACACAGCGCATACATACACTGAGACTGAGTATACACAGCACATACACTGAGACTGAGTATACACAGCACATACACTGAGACTGAGTATACACAGCACATACATACACTGAGACTGAGTACACACAGCGCATACACTGAGACTGAGTACACACAGCGCATACACTGAGACTGAGTACACACAGCGCATACACTGAGACTGAGTATACACAGCACATACATACACTGAGGCTGAGTACACACACCAAATACATACACTGAGGCTGAGTACACACAGCACATACACTGAGACTGAGTACACACAGCACATACATACACTGAGACTGAGTATACACAGCACATACACTGAGACTGAGTATACACAGCACATACATACACTGAGTATACACAGCACATACATACACTGAGACTGAGTACACACAGCACATACACTGAGACTGAGTATACACAGCGCATACATACACTGACACTGAGTATACACAGCACATACACTGAGACTGAGTACACACAGCACATACACTGAGACTGAGTATACACAGCACATACACTGAGACTGAGTATACACAGCGCATACATACACTGAGACTGAGTATACACAGCCCATACATACACTGAGACTGAGTACACACAGCACATACACTGAGACTGAGTACACACAGCACATACATACACTGAGACTGAGTACACACAGCACATACACTGAGACTGAGTACACACAGCACATACACTGAGACTGAGTATACACAGCACATACATACACTGAGACTGAGTATACACAGCACATACACTGAGACTGAGTATACACAGCACATACACTGAGACTGAGTACACACAGCACATACATACACTGAGACTGAGTATACACAGCACATACACTGAGACTGAGTATACACAGCACATACACTGAGACTGAGTACACACAGCACATACATACACTGAGGCTGAGTATACACAGCACATACATACACTGAGACTGAGTACACACAGCACATACACTGAGACTGAGTACACACAGCACATACACTGAGACTGAGTATACACAGCGCACACATACACTGAGACTGAGTACACACAGCACATACATACACTGAGACTGAGTATACACAGCACATACACTGAGACTGAGTACACGCAGCGCATACATACACTGAGACTGAGTACACGCAGCGCATACATGCACTGAGACTGAGTACAAGCAGCGCATACATGCACTGAGCCTGAGTACACGCAGCGCATACATGCAATGAGACTGAGTACACACAGCACATACACTGAGACTGAGTACACACAGCACATACATACACTGAGACTGAGCATACACAGCACATACACTGAGACTGAGTATACACAGCACATCCATACACTGAGACTGAGCACACACAGCGCATACACACACTGAGACTGAGCACACACAGTACATACATACACTGAGACTGAGCACACACAGTGCATACATACACTGAGACTGAGCACACACAGCGCATACATACACTGAGGCTGAGTACACACAGCACATACACTGAGACTGAGTATACACAGCGCATACATACACTGAGACTGAGTATACACAGCGCATACATACACTGAGACTGAGTATACACAGCACATACACTGAGACTGAGTATACAAAGCACATACATACACTGAGACTGAGTACACACAGCACATACACTGAGTACACACAGCACATACACTGAGACTGAGTATACACAGCACATACATACACTGAGACTGAGTATACACAGCACATACACTGAGACTGAGTATACACAGCGCATACATACACAGAGACTGAGTATACACAGCACATACACTGCGACTGAGTATACACAGCACATACATACACTGAGACTGAGTACACACAGCACATACACTGAGACTGAGTACACACAGCACATACACTGAGACTGAGTATACACAGCACATACATACACTGAGACTGAGTATACACAGCACATACATACACTGAGACTGAGTATACACAGCACATACACTGAGACTGAGTATACACAGCACATACATACACTGAGACTGAGTATACACAGCACATACATACACTGAGACTGAGTACACACAGCGCATACATACACTGAGACTGAGTATACACAGCACATACATACACTGAGACTGAGTATACACAGCACATACACTGAGACTGAGTATACACAGTACATACACTGAGACTGAGTACACACAGCACATGCATACATTGAGACTGAGAACACACAGCACATACACTGAGACTGAGTACACACAGCACATACATACACTGAGACTGAGTACACACAGCACATACATACACTGAGACTGAGTACACACAGCGCATACACTGAGACTGAGTACACACAGCACATACATTGAGACTGAGTATACACAGCACATACATACACTGAGACTGAGTATACACAGCACATACACTGAGACTGAGTACACACAGCACATACATACACTGAGACTGAGTACACACAGCACATACACTGAGACTGAGTACACACAGCACATACACTGAGACTGAGTATACACAGCGCATACCTACACTGAGACTGAGTATACACAGCCCATACATACACTGAGACTGAGTACACACAGCACATACACTGAGACTGAGTACACACAGCACATACATACACTGAGACTGAGTACACACAGCACATACACTGAGACTGAGTACACACAGCACATACATACACTGAGACTGAGTACACACAGCACATACATACACTGAGACTGAGTACACACAGCGCATACACTGAGACTGAGTATACACAGCACATACACTGAGACTGAGTACACACAGCACATACACTGAGACTGAGTATACACAGCACATACATACACTGAGACTGAGTATACACAGCACATACACTGAGACTGAGTACACACAGCACATACATACACTGAGACTGAGTACACACAGCACATACACTGAGACTGAGTACACACAGCACATACACTGAGACTGAGTATACACAGCGCATACATACACTGAGACTGAGTATACACAGCCCATACATACACTGAGACTGAGTACACACAGCACATACACTGAGACTGAGTACACACAGCACATACATACACTGAGACTGAGCATACACAGCACATACACTGAGACTGAGTATACACAGCACATCCATACACTGAGACTGAGCACACACAGCGCATACACACACTGAGACTGAGCACACACAGTACATACATACACTGAGACTGAGCACACACAGTGCATACACTGAGACTGAGTATACACAGCGCATACATATACTGACACTGAGTATACACAGCACATACACTGAGACTGAGTACACACAGCACATACACTGAGACTGAGTATACACAGCACATACATACACTGAGACTGAGTATACACAGCACATACACAGAGACTGAGTATACACAGCGCATACATACACTGAGACTGAGTATACACAGCACATACACTGAGACTGAGTATACAGAGCACAGACACTGAGACTGAGTACACACAGCACATACACTGAGACTGAGTACACACAGCGCATACATACACTGAGACTGAGTATACACAGCACATACACTGAGACTGAGTATACAAAGCACATACATACACTGAGACTGAGTACACACAGCACATACACTGAGACTGAGTACACACAGCACATACACTGAGACTGAGTATACACAGCACATACATACACTGAGACTGAGTATACACAGCGCATACATACACTGAGACTGAGTATACACAGCACATACACTGAGACTGAGTGTACACAGCACATACATACGCAGAGACTGAGTATACACAGCACATACATACGCTGAGACTGAGTATACACAGCATATACATACGCTGAGACTGAGTATACACAGCACATACACTGAGTACACACAGCACATATATACACTGAGACTGAGTATACACAGCACATACATACACTGAGACTGAGATACATACACTGAGACTGAGTACACGCAGCACATACATACACTGAGACTGAGTACACGCAGCACATACATACACTGAGACTGAGTACACGCAGCACATACACTGAGACTGAGTGCACACAGCACATACATACATACACTGAGACTGAGTATACACAGCACATACACTGAGTATACACAGCACATACATACACTGAGTATACACAACACATACACTGAGACTGAGATACATACACTGAGACTGAGTACACGCAGCACATACATGCACTGAGACTGAGTACACGAAGCGCATATATACACAGACTGAGTACACGCAGCGCATACATACACCGAGACTGAGTGCACACAGCACATACACTGAGACTGAGTGCACACAGCACATACATACACTGAGTACACACAGCACATACATACACTGAGACTGAGTATACACAGCACATACATACACTGAGTATACACAACACATACACTGAGATTGAGTACACACAGCACATCCATACACTGAGACTGAGAACACACAGCACATCCATACACTGAGACTGAATACACACAGCACATCCATACACTGAGACTGAGCACACACAGCGCATCCATACACTGAGACTGAGTACACACAGCACATACACTGAGACTGAGTATACATAGCACATCCATACACTGAGACTGAATACACACAGCACATCCATACACTGAGACTGAGTATACACAGCACATACATACACTGAGACTGAGTATACACAGCACGTACATACACTGAGTATACACAGCACATACATACACTGAGACTGAGTATACACAGCACATACACTGAGACTGAGTACATGCAGCGCATACATACACTGAGGCTGAGTATACACAGCACATACATACACTGAGACTGAGTACACACAGCACATACACTGAGACTGAGTACACACAGCACATACACTGAGACTGAGTATACACAGCGCACACATACACTGAGACTGAGTACACACAGCACATACATACACTGAGACAGAGTACACACAGCACATACACTGAGACTGAGTACACACAGCACATACATACACTGAGGCTGAGTATACACAGCACATACATACACTGAGACTGAGTACACACAGCACATACACTGAGACTGAGTACACACAGCACATACACTGAGACTGAGTATACACAGCGCACACATACACTGAGACTGAGTACACACAGCACATACATACACTGAGACTGAGTATACACAGCACATACACTGAGACTGAGTACACACAGCGCATACATACACTGAGACTGAGTACACGCAGCGCATACATGCACTGAGACTGAGTACACGCAGCGCATACATGCACTGAGCCTGAGTACACGCAGCGCATACATGCACTGAGACTAAGTACACACAGCACATACACTGAGACTGAGTACACACAGCACATACATACACTGAGACTGAGCATAAACAGCACATACACTGAGACTGAGTATACACAGCACATCCATACACTGAGACTGAGCACACACAGCGCATACACACACTGAGACTGAGCACACACAGTACATACATACACTGAGACTGAGCACACACAGTGCATACATACATTGAGACTGAGCACACACAGCGCATACATACACTGAGGCTGAGTACACACAGCACATACACTGAGACTGAGTATACACAGCGCATACATACACTGAGACTGAGTATACACAGCGCATGCATACACTGAGACTGAGTATACACAGCACATACACTGAGACTGAGTATACAAAGCACATACATACACTGAGACTGAGTACACACAGCACATACACTGAGTACACACAGCACATACACTGAGACTGAGTATACACAGCACATACATACACTGAGACTGAGTATACACAGCACATACACTGAGACTGAGTATACACAGCACATACATACACTGAGACTGAGTATACACAGCACATACATACACTGAGACTGAGTACACACAGCACATACACTGATACTGAGTACACACAGCACATACATACACTGAGGCTGAGTATACACAGCACATACATACACTGAGACTGAGTATACACAGCACATACATACACTGAGTATACACAACACATACACTGAGACTGAGATACATACACTGAGACTGAGTACACGCAGCACATACATGCACTGAGACTGAGTACACGCAGCGCATATATACACAGACTGAGTACACGCAGCGCATACATACACTGAGACTGAGTGCACACAGCACATACACTGAGACTGAGTGCACAAAGCACATACATACACTGAGTACACACAGCACATACATACACTGAGACTGAGTATACACAGCACATACATACACTGAGTATACACAACACATACACTGAGATTGAGTACACACAGCACATCCATACACTGAGACTGAGAACACACAGCACATCCATACACTGAGACTGAGTACACACAGCACATACACTGAGACTGAGTATACACAGCACATCCATACACTGAGACTGAATACACACAGCACATCCATACACTGAGACTGAGTATACACAGCACATACATACACTGAGACTGAGTATACACAGCACGTACATACACTGAGTATACACAGCACATACATACACTGAGACTGAGTATACACAGCACATACACTGAGACTGAGTACATGCAGCGCATAAATACACTGAGACAGAGTACACGCAGCGCATACATGCACTGAGACAGAGCATACACAGCACATACATACACTGAGACTGAGCACACACAGCACATACATACACTGAGTACACACAGCACATACATACACTGAGACTGAGTATACACAGCACATACACTGAGACTGAGTACACGCAGCGCATACATACACTGAGACTGAGTACACGCAGCGCATTCATACATGCACTGAGACTGAGTACACGCAGCGCATACATGCACTGAGACTGAGTACACGCAGCGCATACATGCACTGAGACTGAGTACACACAGCACATACACTGAGACTGAGTACACACAGCACATACATACACTGAGACTGAGTACACACAGCACATACATACACTGAGACTGAGTATACACAGCACATACATACACTGAGACTGAGTATACACAGCACGTACATACACTGAGTATACACAGCACATACATACACTGAGACTGAGTATACACAGCACATCCATACACTGAGACTGAGCACACACAGCGCATACACACACTGAGACTGAGCACACACAGTACATACATACACTGAGACTGAGCACACACAGTGCATACACTGAGACTGAGTATACACAGCGCATACATATACTGACACTGAGTATACACAGCACATACACTGAGACTGAGTACACACAGCACATACACTGAGACTGAGTATACACAGCACATACATACACTGAGACTGAGTATACACAGCACATACACAGAGACTGAGTATACACAGCACATACACAGAGACTGAGTATACACAGCGCATACATACACTGAGACTGAGTATACACAGCACATACACTGAGACTGAGTATACACAGCACATACACTGAGACTGAGTACACACAGCACATACACTGAGACTGAGTACACACAGCGCATACATACACTGAGACTGAGTATACACAGCACATACACTGAGACTGAGTATACAAAGCACATACATACACTGAGACTGAGTACACACAGCACATACACTGAGACTGAGTACACACAGCACATACACTGAGACTGAGTATACACAGCACATACATACACTGAGACTGAGTATACACAGCGCATACATACACTGAGACTGAGTATACACAGCACATACACTGAGACTGAGTATACACAGCACATACATACGCAGAGACTGAGTATACACAGCACATACATACGCTGAGACTGAGTATACACAGCATATACATACGCTGAGACTGAGTATACACAGCACATACACTGAGTACACACAGCACATATATACACTGAGACTGAGTATACACAGCACATACATACACTGAGACTGAGATACATACACTGAGACTGAGTACACGCAGCACATACATACACTGAGACTGAGTACACGCAGCACATACACTGAGACTGAGTGCACACAGCACATACATACATACACTGAGACTGAGTATACACAGCACATACACTGACACTGAGTATACACAGCACATACATACACTGAGTATACACAACACATACACTGAGACTGAGATACATACACTGAGACTGAGTACACGCAGCACATACATGCACTGAGACTGAGTACACGAAGCGCATATATACACAGACTGAGTACACGCAGCGCATACATACACCGAGACTGAGTGCACACAGCACATACACTGAGACTGAGTGCACACAGCACATACATACACTGAGTACACACAGCACATACATACACTGAGACTGAGTATACACAGCACATACATACACTGAGTATACACAACACATACACTGAGATTGAGTACACACAGCACATCCATACACTGAGACTGAGAACACACAGCACATCCATACACTGAGACTGAATACACACAGCACATCCATACACTGAGACTGAGCACACACAGCGCATCCATACACTGAGACTGAGTACACACAGCACATACACTGAGACTGAGTATACACAGCACATCCATACACTGAGACTGAATACACACAGCACATCCATACACTGAGACTGAGTATACACAGCACATACATACACTGAGACTGAGTATACACAGCACGTACATACACTGAGTATACACAGCACATACATACACTGAGACTGAGTATACACAGCACATACACTGAGACTGAGTACATGCAGCGCATACATACACTGAGGCTGAGTATACACAGCACATACATACACTGAGACTGAGTACACAGAGCACATACACTGAGACTGAGTATACACAGCGCACACATACACTGAGACTGAGTACACACAGCACATACATACACTGAGACAGAGTACACACAGCACATACACTGAGACTGAGTACACACAGCACATACATACACTGAGGCTGAGTATACACAGCACATACATACACTGAGACTGAGTACACACAGCACATACACTGAGACTGAGTACACACAGCACATACACTGAGACTGAGTATACACAGCGCACACATACACTGAGACTGAGTACACACAGCACATACATACACTGAGACTGAGTATACACAGCACATACACTGAGACTGAGTACACGCAGCGCATACATACACTGAGACTGAGTACACGCAGCGCATACATGCACTGAGACTGAGTACACGCAGCGCATACATGCACTGAGACTGAGTAGACACAGCACATACATACACTGAGACTGAGCATACACAGCACATACACTGAGACTGAGTATACACAGCACATCCATACACTGAGACTGAGCACACACAGCGCATACACACACTGAGACTGAGCACACACAGTACATACATACACTGAGGCTGAGCACACACAGTGCATACATACACTGAGACTGAGCACACACAGCGCATACATACACTGAGGCTGAGTACACACAGCACATACACTGAGACTGAGTATACACAGCGCATACATACACTGAGACTGAGTATACACAGCGCATACATACACTGAGACTGAGTATACACAGCACATACACTGAGACTGAGTATACAAAGCACATACATACACTGAGACTGAGTACACACAGCACATACACTGAGTACACACAGCACATACACTGAGACTGAGTATACACAGCACATACATACACTGAGACTGAGTATACACAGCACATACATTGAGACTGAGTATACACAGCGCATACATACACAGAGACTGAGTATACACAGCACATACACTGCGACTGAGTATACACAGCACATACATACACTGAGACTGAGTACACACAGCACATACACTGAGACTGAGTACACACAGCACATACACTGAGACTGAGTATACACAGCACATACATACACTGAGACTGAGTATACACAGCACATACATACACTGAGACTGAGTATACACAGCACATACACTGAGACTGAGTATACACAGCACATACATACACTGAGACTGAGTATACACAGCACATACATACACTGAGACTGAGTACACACAGCGCATACATACACTGAGACTGAGTATACACAGCACATACATACACTGAGACTGAGTATACACAGCACATACACTGAGACTGAGTATACACAGTACATACACTGAGACTGAGTACACACAGCACATGCATACATTGAGACTGAGAACACACAGCACATACACTGAGACTGAGTACACACAGCACATACATACACTGAGACTGAGTACACACAGCACATACATACACTGAGACTGAGTACACACAGCGCATACACTGAGACTGAGTATACACAGCACATACACTGAGACTGAGTACACACAGCACATACACTGAGACTGAGTATACACAGCACATACATACACTGAGACTGAGTATACACAGCACATACACTGAGACTGAGTACACACAGCACATACATACACTGAGACTGAGTACACACAGCACATACACTGAGACTGAGTACACACAGCACATACACTGAGACTGAGTATACACAGCGCATACATACACTGAGACTGAGTATACACAGCCCATACATACACTGAGACTGAGTACACACAGCACATACACTGAGACTGAGTACACACAGCACATACATACACTGAGACTGAGAACACACAGCACATACACTGAGACTGAGTACACACAGCACATACATACACTGAGACTGAGTACACACAGCACATACATACACTGAGACTGAGTACACACAGCGCATACACTGAGACTGAGTATACACAGCACATACACTGAGACTGAGTACACACAGCACATACACTGAGACTGAGTATACACAGCACATACATACACTGAGACTGAGTATACACAGCACATACACTGAGACTGAGTACACACAGCAAATACATACACTGAGACTGAGTACACACAGCACATACACTGAGACTGAGTATACACAGCGCATACATACACTGAGACTGAGTATACACAGCCCATACATACACTGAGACTGAGTACACACAGCACATACATACACTGAGACTGAGAATACACAGCACATACACTGAGACTGAGTATACACAGCACATCCATACACTGAGACTGAGCACACACAGCGCATACACACACTGAGACTGAGCACACACAGTACATACATACACTGAGACTGAGCACACACAGTGCATACACTGAGACTGAGTATACACAGCGCATACATATACTGACACTGAGTATACACAGCACATACACTGAGACTGAGTACACACAGCACATACACTGAGACTGAGTATACACAGCACATACATACACTGAGACTGAGTATACACAGCACATACACAGAGACTGAGTATACACAGCGCATACATACACTGAGACTGAGTATACACAGCACATACACTGAGACTGAGTATACACAGCACATACACTGAGACTGAGTACACACAGCACATACACTGAGACTGAGTACACACAGCACATACATACACTGAGACTGAGTATACACAGCACATACACAGAGACTGAGTATACACAGCGCATACATACACTGAGACTGAGTATACACAGCACATACACTGAGACTGAGTATACACAGCACATACACTGAGACTGAGTACACACAGCACATACACTGAGACTGAGTACACACAGCACATACATACACTGAGACTGAGTATACACAGCACATACACTGAGACTGAGTATACAAAGCACATACATACACTGAGACTGAGTACACACAGCACATACACTGAGACTGAGTACACACAGCACATACACTGAGACTGAGTATACACAGCACATACATACACTGAGACTGAGTATACACAGCACATACACTGAGACTGAGTATACACAGCACATACATACGCAGAGACTGAGTATACACAGCACATACATACGCTGAGACTGAGTATACACAGCATATACATACGCTGAGACTGAGTATACACAGCACATACACTGAGTACACACAGCACATATATACACTGAGACTGAGTATACACAGCACATACATACACTGAGACTGAGATACATACACTGAGACTGAGTACACGCAGCACATACATACACTGAGACTGAGTACACGCAGCACATACATACACTGAGACTGAGTACACGCAGCACATACACTGAGACTGAGTGCACACAGCACATACATACATACACTGAGACTGAGTATACACAGCACATACACAGCACATACATACACTGAGTATACACAACACATACACTGAGACTGAGATACATACACTGAGACTGAGTACACGCAGCACATACATGCACTGAGACTGAGTACACGAAGCGCATATATACACAGACTGAGTACACGCAGCGCATACATACACCGAGACTGAGTGCACACAGCACATACACTGAGACTGAGTGCACACAGCACATACATACACTGAGTACACACAGAACATACATACACTGAGACTGAGTATACACAGCACATACATACACTGAGTATACACAACACATACACTGAGATTGAGTACACACAGCACATCCATACACTGAGACTGAGAACACACAGCACATCCATACACTGAGACTGAATACACACAGCACATCCATACACTGAGACTGAGCACACACAGCGCATCCATACACTGAGACTGAGTACACACAGCACATACACTGAGACTGAGTATACATAGCACATCCATACACTGAGACTGAATACACACAGCACATCCATACACTGAGACTGAGTATACACAGCACATACATACACTGAGGCTGAGTACACACAGCACGTACATACACTGAGTATACACAGCACATACATACACTGAGACTGAGTATACACAGCACATACACTGAGACTGAGTACATGCAGCGCATACATACACTGAGGCTGAGTATACACAGCACATACATACACTGAGACTGAGTACACACAGCACATACACTGGGACTGAGTACACACAGCACATACACTGAGACTGAGTATACACAGCGCACACATACACTGAGACTGAGTACACACAGCACATATATACACTGAGACTGAGTATACACAGCACATACACTGAGACTGAGTACACACAGCACATACATACACTGAGACTGAGTACACACAGCACATACACTGAGACTGAGTACACACAGCACATACACTGAGACTGAGTATACACAGCGCATACATACACTGAGACTGAGTATACACAGCCCATACATACACTGAGACTGAGTACACACAGCACATACACTGAGACTGAGTACACACAGCACATACATACACTGAGACTGAGTACACACAGCACATACACTGAGACTGAGTACACACAGCACATACATACACTGAGACTGAGTACACACAGCACATACATACACTGAGACTGAGTACACACAGCGCATACACTGAGACTGAGTATACACAGCACATACACTGAGACTGAGTACACACAGCACATACACTGAGACTGAGTATACACAGCACATACATACACTGAGACTGAGTATACACAGCACATACACTGAGACTGAGTACACACAGCAAATACATACACTGAGACTGAGTACACACAGCACATACACTGAGACTGAGTATACACAGCGCATACATACACTGAGACTGAGTATACACAGCCCATACATACACTGAGACTGAGTACACACAGCACATACATACACTGAGACTGAGAATACACAGCACATACACTGAGACTGAGTATACACAGCACATCCATACACTGAGACTGAGCACACACAGCGCATACACACACTGAGACTGAGCACACACAGTACATACATACACTGAGACTGAGCACACACAGTGCATACACTGAGACTGAGTATACACAGCGCATACATATACTGACACTGAGTATACACAGCACATACACTGAGACTGAGTACACACAGCACATACACTGAGACTGAGTATACACAGCACATACATACACTGAGACTGAGTATACACAGCACATACACAGAGACTGAGTATACACAGCGCATACATACACTGAGACTGAGTATACACAGCACATACACTGAGACTGAGTATACACAGCACATACACTGAGACTGAGTACACACAGCACATACACTGAGACTGAGTACACACAGCACATACATACACTGAGACTGAGTATACACAGCACATACACAGAGACTGAGTATACACAGCGCATACATACACTGAGACTGAGTATACACAGCACATACACTGAGACTGAGTATACACAGCACATACACTGAGACTGAGTACACACAGCACATACACTGAGACTGAGTACACACAGCACATACATACACTGAGACTGAGTATACACAGCACATACACTGAGACTGAGTATACAAAGCACATACATACACTGAGACTGAGTACACACAGCACATACACTGAGACTGAGTACACACAGCACATACACTGAGACTGAGTATACACAGCACATACATACACTGAGACTGAGTATACACAGCACATACACTGAGACTGAGTATACACAGCACATACATACGCAGAGACTGAGTATACACAGCACATACATACGCTGAGACTGAGTATACACAGCATATACATACGCTGAGACTGAGTATACACAGCACATACACTGAGTACACACAGCACATATATACACTGAGACTGAGTATACACAGCACATACATACACTGAGACTGAGATACATACACTGAGACTGAGTACACGCAGCACATACATACACTGAGACTGAGTACACGCAGCACATACATACACTGAGACTGAGTACACGCAGCACATACACTGAGACTGAGTGCACACAGCACATACATACATACACTGAGACTGAGTATACACAGCACATACACAGCACATACATACACTGAGTATACACAACACATACACTGAGACTGAGATACATACACTGAGACTGAGTACACGCAGCACATACATGCACTGAGACTGAGTACACGAAGCGCATATATACACAGACTGAGTACACGCAGCGCATACATACACCGAGACTGAGTGCACACAGCACATACACTGAGACTGAGTGCACACAGCACATACATACACTGAGTACACACAGAACATACATACACTGAGACTGAGTATACACAGCACATACATACACTGAGTATACACAACACATACACTGAGATTGAGTACACACAGCACATCCATACACTGAGACTGAGAACACACAGCACATCCATACACTGAGACTGAATACACACAGCACATCCATACACTGAGACTGAGCACACACAGCGCATCCATACACTGAGACTGAGTACACACAGCACATACACTGAGACTGAGTATACATAGCACATCCATACACTGAGACTGAATACACACAGCACATCCATACACTGAGACTGAGTATACACAGCACATACATACACTGAGGCTGAGTACACACAGCACGTACATACACTGAGTATACACAGCACATACATACACTGAGACTGAGTATACACAGCACATACACTGAGACTGAGTACATGCAGCGCATACATACACTGAGGCTGAGTATACACAGCACATACATACACTGAGACTGAGTACACACAGCACATACACTGAGACTGAGTACACACAGCACATACACTGAGACTGAGTATACACAGCGCACACATACACTGAGACTGAGTACACACAGCACATACATACAATGAGACAGAGTACACACAGCACATACACTGAGACTGAGTACACACAGCACATACATACACTGAGGCTGAGTATACACAGCACATACATACACTGAGACTGAGTACACACAGCACATACACTGAGACTGAGTACACACAGCACATACACTGAGACTGAGTATACACAGCGCACACATACACTGAGACTGAGTACACACAGCACATACATACACTGAGACTGAGTATACACAGCACATACACTGAGACTGAGTACACACAGCGCATACATACACTGAGACTGAGTACACGCAGCACATACATGCACTGAGACTGAGTACACGCAGCGCATACATGCACTGAGCCTGAGTACACGCAGCGCATACATGCACTGAGACTGAGTACACACAGCACATACACTGAGACTGAGTACACACAGCACATACATACACTGAGACTGAGCATACACAGCACATACACTGAGACTGAGTATACACAGCACATCCATACACTGAGACTGAGCACACACAGCGCATACACACACTGAGACTGAGCACACACAGTACATACATACACTGAGACTGAGCACACACAGTGCATACATACACTGAGACTGAGCACACACAGCGCATACATACACTGAGGCTGAGTACACACAGCACATACACTGAGACTGAGTATACACAGCGCATACATACACTGAGACTGAGTATACACAGCGCATACATACACTGAGACTGAGTATACACAGCACATACACTGAGACTGAGTATACAAAGCACATACATACACTGAGACTGAGTACACACAGCACATACACTGAGTACACACAGCACATACACTGAGACTGAGTATACACAGCACATACATACACTGAGACTGAGTATACACAGCACATACACTGAGACTGAGTATACACAGCACATACACTGCGACTGAGTATACACAGCACATACATACACTGAGACTGAGTACACACAGCACATACACTGAGACTGAGTACACACAGCACATACACTGAGACTGAGTATACACAGCACATACATACACTGAGACTGAGTATACACAGCACATACACTGAGACTGAGTATACACAGCACATACATACACTGAGACTGAGTATACACAGCACATACATACACTGAGACTGAGTACACACAGCGCATACATACACTGAGACTGAGTATACACAGCACATACATACACTGAGACTGAGTATACACAGCACATACACTGAGACTGAGTATACACAGTACATACACTGAGACTGAGTACACACAGCACATGCATACATTGAGACTGAGAACACACAGCACATACACTGAGACTGAGTACACACAGCACATACATACACTGAGACTGAGTACACACAGCACATACATACACTGAGACTGAGTACACACAGCGCATACACTGAGACTGAGTATACACAGCACATACACTGAGACTGAGTACACACAGCACATACACTGAGACTGAGTATACACAGCACATACATACACTGAGACTGAGTATACACAGCACATACACTGAGACTGAGTACACACAGCACATACATACACTGAGACTGAGTACACACAGCACATACACTGAGACTGAGTACACACAGCACATACACTGAGACTGAGTATACACAGCGCATACATACACTGAGACTGAGTATACACAGCCCATACATACACTGAGACTGAGTAAACACAGCACATACACTGAGACTGAGTACACACAGCACATACATACACTGAGACTGAGTACACACAGCACATACACTGAGACTGAGTACACACAGCACATACATACACTGAGACTGAGTACACACAGCACATACATACACTGAGACTGAGTACACACAGCGCATACACTGAGACTGAGTATACACAGCACATACACTGAGACTGAGTACACACAGCACATACACTGAGACTGAGTATACACAGCACATACATACACTGAGACTGAGTATACACAGCACATACACTGAGACTGAGTACACACAGCACATACATACACTGAGACTGAGTACACACAGCACATACACTGAGACTGAGTACACACAGCACATACACTGAGACTGAGTATACACAGCGCATACATACACTGAGACTGAGTATACACAGCCCATACATACACTGAGACTGAGTACACACAGCACATACACTGAGACTGAGTACACACAGCACATACATACACTGAGACTGAGTACACACAGCACATACACTGAGACTGAGTACACACAGCACATACACTGAGACTGAGTATACACAGCACATACATACACTGAGACTGAGTATACACAGCGCATACATACACTGAGACTGAGTATACACAGCACATACACTGAGACTGAGTATACACAGCACATACACTGAGACTGAGTATACACAGCACATACATACACTGAGACTGAGTACACACAGCGCATACACTGAGACTGAGTACACCCAGCGCATACACTGAGACTGAGTACACACAGCGCATACACTGAGACTGAGTATACACAGCACATACATACACTGAGGCTGAGTACACACACCAAATACATACACTGAGGCTGAGTACACACAGCACATACACTGAGACTGAGTACACACAGCACATACATACACTGAGACTGAGTATACACAGCACATACATACACTGAGTATACACAGCACATACATACACTGAGACTGAGTACACACAGCACATACACTGAGACTGAGTATACACAGCGCATACATACACTGACACTGAGTATACACAGCACATACACTGAGACTGAGTACACACAGCACATACACTGAGACTGAGTATACACAGCACATACATACACTGAGACTGAGTATACACAGCACATACACTGAGACTGAGTACACACAGCACATACATACACTGAGACTGAGTACACACAGCACATACACTGAGACTGAGTACACACAGCACATACACTGAGACTGAGTATACACAGCGCATACATACACTGAGACTGAGTATACACAGCCCATACATACACTGAGACTGAGTACACACAGCACATACACTGAGACTGAGTACACACAGCACATACATACACTGAGACTGAGTACACACAGCACATACACTGAGACTGAGTACACACAGCACATACACTGAGACTGAGTATACACAGCACATACATACACTGAGACTGAGTATACACAGCGCATACATACACTGAGACTGAGTATACACAGCACATACACTGAGACTGAGTATACACAGCACATACACTGAGACTGAGTATACACAGCACATACATACACTGAGACTGAGTACACACAGCACATACACTGAGACTGAGTACACACAGCACATACATACACTGAGACTGAGTATACACAGCACATACACTGAGACTGAGCACACACAGCACATCCACACACTGAGACTGAGCACACACAGCACATACATACACTGAGACTGAGCACACACAGCACATACACTGAGGCTGAGTACACACAGCACATACATACACTGAGACTGAGTACACACAGCGCATACATACACTGAGACTGAGTATACACAGCACATACACTGAGACTGAGAATACACAGCACATACATACACTGAGACTGAGTACACACAGCACATACACTGAGACTGAGTACACACAGCACATACATACACTGAGACTGAGTATACACAGCACATACATACACTGAGACTGAGTATACACAGCACATACACTGAGGCTGAGTACACACAGCACATACATACACTGAGACTGAGTACACACATAGCACATACACTGAGACTGAGTACACACAGCACATACATACACTGAGACTGAGTACACACAGCACATACATACACTGAGACTGAGTACACACAGCACATACACTGAGGCTGAGTACACACAGCACATACATACACTGAGACTGAGTATACACAGCACATACATACACTGAGACTGAGTACACACAGCACATACACTGAGACTGAGTACACACAGCACATACACTGAGACTGAGTACACACAGCACATACATACACTGAGGCTGAGTATACACAGCACATACATACACTGAGGCTGAGTACACACAGCACATACACTGAGACTGAGTACACACAGCACATACACTGAGACTGAGTATACACAGCGCATACATACACTGAGACTGAGTATACACAGCGCATAGATACACTGAGACTGAGTATACACAGCACATACACTGAGACTGAGTATACAAAGCACATACATACACTGAGACTGAGTACACACAGCACATACACTGAGTACACACAGCACATACACTGAGACTGAGTATACACAGCACATACATACACTGAGACTGAGTATACACAGCACATACACTGAGACTGAGTATACACAGCGCATACATACACTGAGACTGAGTATACACAGCACATACACTGCGACTGAGTATACACAGCACATACATACACTGAGACAGAGTACACACAGCACATACACTGAGACTGACTATACACAGCACATACATACACTGAGACTGAGTATACACAGCACATACATACACTGAGACTGAGTATACACAGCACATACACTGAGACTGAGTATACACAGCACATACATACACTGAGACTGAGTATACACAGCACATACATACACTGAGACTGAGTACCCACAGCGCATACATACACTGAGACTGAGTATACACAGCACATACATACACTGAGACTGAGTACACACAGCGCATACACTGAGACTGAGTACACACAGCGCATACACTGAGACTGAGTACACACAGCGCATACACTGAGACTGAGTACACACAGCACATACATACACTGAGACTGAGTAGACACAGCACATACACTGAGACTGAGTACACACAGCACATACATACACAGACTGAGTACACACAGCACATACACTGAGACTGAGTACACACAGCACATACACTGAGACTGAGTATACACAGCACATACATACACTGAGACTGAGTATACACAGCGCATACATACACTGAGACTGAGTATACACAGCACATACACTGAGACTGAGTATACACAGCACATACATACACTGAGACTGAGTACACACAGCGCATACACTGAGACTGAGTACACACAGCGCATACACTGAGACTGAGTACACACAGCGCATACACTGAGACTGAGTATACACAGCACATACATACACTGAGGCTGAGTACACACACCAAATACATACACTGAGGCTGAGTACACACAGCACATACACTGAGACTGAGTACACACAGCACATACATACACTGAGACTGAGTATACACAGCACATACATACACTGAGTATACACAGCACATACATACACTGAGACTGAGTACACACAGCACATACACTGAGACTGAGTATACACAGCGCATACATACACTGACACTGAGTATACACAGCACATACACTGAGACTGAGTACACACAGCACATACACTGAGACTGAGTATACACAGCACATACATACACTGAGACTGAGTATACACAGCACATACACTGAGACTGAGTACACACAGCACATACATACACTGAGACTGAGTACACACAGCACATACACTGAGACAGAGTACACACAGCACATACACTGAGACTGAGTATACACAGCGCATACATACACTGAGACTGAGTATACACAGCCCATACATACACTGAGACTGAGTACACACAGCACATACACTGAGACTGAGTACACACAGCACATACATACACTGAGACTGAGTACACACAGCACATACACTGAGACTGAGTACACACAGCACATACACTGAGACTGAGTATACACAGCACATACATACACTGAGACTGAGTATACACAGCGCATACATACACTGAGACTGAGTATACACAGCGCATACATACACTGAGACTGAGTATACACAGCACATACACTGAGACTGAGTATACACAGCACATACACTGAGACTGAGTATACACAGCACATACATACACTGAGACTGAGTACACACAGCACATACACTGAGACTGAGTACACACAGCACATACATACACTGAGACTGAGTATACACAGCACATACACTGAGACTGAGCACACACAGCACATCCACACACTGAGACTGAGCACACACAGCGCATCCATACACTGAGACTGAGCACACACAGCGCATCCATACACTGAGACTGAGTACACACAGCGCATCCATACACTGAGACTGAGTACACACAGCGCATACATACACTGAGACTGAGTATACACAGCACATACACTGAGACTGAGAATACACAGCACATACATACACTGAGACTGAGTACACACAGCACATACACTGAGACTGAGTACACACAGCACATACATACACTGAGACTGAGTATACACAGCACATACATACACTGAGACTGAGTATACACAGCACATACACTGAGGCTGAGTACACACAGCACATACATAGACTGAGACTGAGTATACACAGCACATACATACACTGAGACTGAGTATACACAGCACATACATACTCTGAGACTGAGTACACACAGCACATACACTGAGGCTGAGTACACACAGCACATACATACACTGAGACTGAGTATACACAGCACATACATACACTTAGACTGAGTACACACAGCACATACACTGAGACTGAGTACACACAGCACATACATACACTGAGGCTGAGTATACACAGCACATACATACACTGAGGCTGAGTACACACAGCACATACACTGAGACTGAGTACACACAGCACATACACTGAGACTGAGTATACACAGCGCATACATACACTGAGACTGAGTATACACAGCGCATACATACACTGAGACTGAGTATACAAAGCACATACACTGAGACTGAGTACACACAGCGCATACACTGAGACTGAGTACACACAGCGCATACACTGAGACTGAGTACACACAGCACATACATACACTGAGACTGAGTACACACAGCACATACACTGAGACTGAGTACACACAGCACATACATACACTGAGACTGAGTACACACAGCACATACACTGAGACTGAGTATACACAGCACATACATACACTGAGACTGAGTATACACAGCGCATACATACACTGAGACTGAGTATACACAGCACATACACTGAGACTGAGTATACACAGCACATACACTGAGACTGAGTATACACAGCACATACATACACTGAGACTGAGTACACACAGCGCATACACTGAGACTGAGTACACACAGCGCATACACTGAGACTGAGTACACACAGCGCATACACTGAGACTGAGTATACACAGCACATACATACACTGAGGCTGAGTACACACACCAAATACATACACTGAGGCTGAGTACACACAGCACATACACTGAGACTGAGTACACACAGCACATACATACACTGAGACTGAGTATACACAGCACATACACTGAGACTGAGTATACACAGCACATACATACACTGAGTATACACAGCACATACATACACTGAGACTGAGTACACACAGCACATACACTGAGACTGAGTATACACAGCGCATACATACACTGACACTGAGTATACACAGCACATACACTGAGACTGAGTACACACAGCACATACACTGAGACTGAGTATACACAGCACATACATACACTGAGACTGAGTATACACAGCACATACACTGAGACTGAGTACACACAGCACATACATACACTGAGACTGAGTACACACAGCACATACACTGAGACTGAGTACACACAGCACATACACTGAGACTGAGTATACACAGCGCATACATACACTGAGACTGAGTATACACAGCCCATACATACACTGAGACTGAGTACACACAGCACATACACTGAGACTGAGTACACACAGCACATACATACACTGAGACTGAGTACACACAGCACATACCCTGAGACTGAGTACACACAGCACATACACTGAGACTGAGTATACACAGCACATACATACACTGAGACTGAGTATACACAGCGCATACATACACTGAGACTGAGTATACACAGCGCATACATACACTGAGACTGAGTATACACAGCACATACACTGAGACTGAGTATACACAGCACATACATACACTGAGACTGAGTACACACAGCACATACACTGAGACTGAGTACACACAGCACATACATACACTGAGACTGAGTATACACAGCACATACACTGAGACTGAGCACACACAGCACATCCACACACTGAGACTGAGCACACACAGCGCATACATACACTGAGACTGAGCACACACAGCGCATACATACACTGAGACTGAGTACACACAGCGCATCCATACACTGAGACTGAGTACACACAGCGCATACATACACTGAGACTGAGTATACACAGCACATACACTGAGACTGAGAATACACAGCACATACATACACTGAGACTGAGTACACACAGCACATACATACACTGAGACTGAGTATACACAGCACATACATACACTGAGACTGAGTATACACAGCACATACACTGAGACTGAGCACACACAGCACATCCACACACTGAGACTGAGCACACACAGCGCATACATACACTGAGACTGAGCACACACAGCGCATACATACACTGAGACTGAGTATACACAGCGCATAGATACACTGAGACTGAGTATACACAGCACATACACTGAGACTGAGTATACAAAGCACATACATACACTGAGACTGAGAACACACAGCACATACACTGAGTACACACAGCACATACACTGAGGCTGAGTACACACAGCACATACATACACTGAGACTGAGTACACACAGCACATACACTGAGACTGAGTACACACAGCACATACACTGAGACTGAGTACACACAGCACATACATACACTGAGGCTGAGTATACACAGCACATACATACACTGAGGCTGAGTACACACAGCACATACACTGAGACTGAGTACACACAGCACATACACTGAGACTGAGTATACACAGCGCATACATACACTGAGACTGAGTATACACAGCGCATAGATACACTGAGACTGAGTATACACAGCACATACACTGAGACTGAGTATACAAAGCACATACATACACTGAGACTGAGTACACACAGCACATACACTGAGTACACACAGCACATACACTGAGACTGAGTATACACAGCACATACATACACTGAGACTGAGTATACACAGCACATACACTGAGACTGAGTATACACAGCGCATACATACACTGAGACTGAGTATACACAGCACATACACTGCGACTGAGTATACACAGCACATACATACACTGAGACTGAGTACACACAGCACATACACTGAGACTGACTATACACAGCACATACATACACTGAGACTGAGTATACACAGCACATACATACACTGAGAC
This sequence comes from Taudactylus pleione, assembly GCA_031769625.1. NCBI lineage: Eukaryota > Metazoa > Chordata > Amphibia > Anura > Myobatrachidae > Taudactylus > Taudactylus pleione. The sequence goes on along the minus strand of JAUIMM010002250.1, from coordinate 71,149 downwards.
TGAGTATACACAGCACATACACTGAGACTGAGTATACACAGCACATACATACACTGAGACTGAGTATACACAGCACATACATACACTGAGACTGAGTACACACAGCGCATACATACACTGAGACTGAGTATACACAGCACATACATACACTGAGACTGAGTACACACAGCGCATACACTGAGACTGAGTACACACAGCGCATACACTGAGACTGAGTACACACAGCGCATACACTGAGACTGAGTACACACAGCACATACATACACTGAGACTGAGTACACACAGCACATACACTGAGACTGAGTACACACAGCACATACATACACTGAGACTGAGTACACACAGCACATACACTGAGACTGAGTACACACAGCACATACACTGAGACTGAGTATACACAGCACATACATACACTGAGACTGAGTATACACAGCGCATACATACACTGAGACTGAGTATACACAGCACATACACTGAGACTGAGTATACACAGCACATACACTGAGACTGAGTATACACAGCACATACATACACTGAGACTGAGTACACACAGCGCATACACTGAGACTGAGTACACACAGCGCATACACTGAGACTGAGTACACACAGCGCATACACTGAGACTGAGTATACACAGCACATACATACACTGAGGCTGAGTACACACATCAAATACATACACTGAGGCTGAGTACACACAGCACATACACTGAGACTGAGTACACACAGCACATACATACACTGAGACTGAGTATACACAGCACATACACTGAGACTGAGTATACACAGCGCATACATACACTGACACTGAGTATACACAGCACATACATACACTGAGTATACACAGCACATACATACACTGAGACTGAGTACACACAGCACATACACTGAGACTGAGTATACACAGCGCATACATACACTGACACTGAGTATACACAGCACATACACTGAGACTGAGTATACACAGCGCATACATACACTGACACTGAGTATACACAGCACATACACTGAGACTGAGTACACACAGCACATACACTGAGACTGAGTATACACAGCACATACATACACTGACACTGAGTATACACAGCACATACACTGAGACTGAGTACACACAGCACATACATACACTGAGTATACACAGCACATACATACACTGAGACTGAGTACACACAGCACATACACTGAGACTGAGTATACACAGCGCATACATACACTGACACTGAGTATACACAGCACATACACTGAGACTGAGTATACACAGCGCATACATACACTGACACTGAGTATACACAGCACATACACTGAGACTGAGTACACACAGCACATACACTGAGACTGAGTATACACAGCACATACATACACTGAGACTGAGTATACACAGCACATACACTGAGACTGAGTACACACAGCACATACATACACTGAGGCTGAGTACACACAGCACATACACTGAGACTGAGTACACACAGCACATACACTGAGACTGAGTATACACAGCGCATACATACACTGAGACTGAGTATACACAGCCCATACATACACTGAGACTGAGTACACACAGCACATACACTGAGACTGAGTACACACAGCACATACATACACTGAGACTGAGTACACACAGCACATACACTGAGACTGAGTACACACAGCACATACACTGAGACTGAGTATACACAGCACATACATACACTGAGACTGAGTATACACAGCGCATACATACACTGAGACTGAGTATACATAGCGCATACATACATTGAGACTGAGTATACACAGCACATACACTGAGACTGAGTATACACAGCACATACACTGAGACTGAGTATACACAGCACATACATACACTGAGACTGAGTACACACAGCACATACACTGAGACTGAGTACACACAGCACATACATACACTGAGACTGAGTATACACAGCACATACACTGAGACTGAGCACACACAGCACATCCACACACTGAGACTGAGCACACACAGCGCATACATACACTGAGACTGAGCACACACAGCGCATACATACACTGAGACTGAGTACACACAGCGCATCCATACACTGAGACTGAGTACACACAGCGCATACATACACTGAGACTGAGTATACACAGCACATACACTGAGACTGAGAATACACAGCACATACATACACTGAGACTGAGTACACACAGCACATACACTGAGACTGAGTACACACAGCACATACATACACTGAGACTGAGTATACACAGCACATACATACACTGAGACTGAGTATACACAGCACATACACTGAGGCTGAGTACACACAGCACATACATAGACTGAGACTGAGTATACACAGCACATACATACACTGAGACTGAGTATACACAGCACATACATACACTGAGACTGAGTACACACATAGCACATACACTGAGACTGAGTACACACAGCACATACATACACTGAGACTGAGTACACACAGCACATACATACACTGAGACTGAGTACACACAGCACATACACTGAGGCTGAGTACACACAGCACATACATACACTGAGACTGAGTATACACAGCACATACATACACTGAGACTGAGTACACACAGCACATACACTGAGACTGAGTACACACAGCACATACACTGAGACTGAGTACACACAGCACATACATACACTGAGGCTGAGTATACACAGCACATACATACACTGAGGCTGAGTACACACAGCACATACACTGAGACTGAGTACACACAGCACATACACTGAGACTGAGTATACACAGCGCATACATACACTGAGACTGAGTATACACAGCGCATACATACACTGAGACTGAGTATACACAGCACATACACTGAGACTGAGTATACAAAGCACATACACTGAGTACACACAGCACATACACTGAGACTGAGTATACACAGCACATACATACACTGAGACTGAGTATACACAGCACATACACTGAGACTGAGTATACACAGTTCATACATACACTGAGACTGAGTATACACAGCACATACACTGCGACTGAGTATACACAGCACATACATACACTGAGACTGAGTACACACAGCACATACACTGAGACTGAGTACACACAGCACATACACTGAGACTGAGTATACACAGCACATACATACACTGAGACTGAGTATACACAGCACATACATACACTGAGACTGAGTACACACAGCGCATACATACACTGAGACTGAGTATACACAGCACATACATACACTGAGGCTGAGTACACACAGCAAATACATACACTGAGGCTGAGTACACACAGCACATACACTGAGACTGAGTACACACAGCACATACACTGAGACTGAGTACACACAGCACATACATACACTGAGACTGAGTATACACAGCACATACACTGAGACTGAGTATACACAGCGCATACATACACTGACACTGAGTATACACAGCACATACACTGAGACTGAGTACACACAGCACATACACTGAGACTGAGTATACACAGCACATACATACACTGAGACTGAGTATACACAGCACATACACTGAGACTGAGTACACACAGCACATACATACACTGAGACTGAGTACACACAGCACATACACTGAGACTGAGTACACACAGCACATACATAGACTGAGACTGAGTATACACAGCACATACACTGAGACTGAGTATACACAGCGCACACATACTCTGAGACTGAGTATACACAGCACATACACTGAGACTGAGTATACACAGCCCATACATACACTGAGACTGAGTATACACAGCCCATACATACACTGAGACTGAGTATACACAGCACATACACTGAGACTGAGTACACACAGCACATACATACACTGAGACTGAGTATACACAGCACATACACTGAGACTGAGTACACACAGCACATACATACACTGAGGCTGAGTACACACACAGCACATACACTGAGACTGAGTACACACAGCACATACACTGAGACTGAGTATACACAGCGCATACATACACTGAGACTGAGTATACACAGCGCATACATACACTGAGACTGAGTATACACAGCACATACACTGAGACTGAGTATACAAAGCACATACATACACTGAGGCTGAGTACACACAGCAAATACATACACTGAGGCTGAGTACACACAGCACATACACTGAGACTGAGTACACACAGCACATACACTGAGACTGAGTACACACAGCACATACATACACTGAGACTGAGTATACACAGCACATACACTGAGACTGAGTATACACAGCACATACATACACTGAGTATACACAGCACATACATACACTGAGACCGAGTATACACAGCACATACACTGAGACTGAGTACACACAGCACATACATACACTGACGCTGAGTACACACAGCACATACACTGAGACTGAGTACACACAGCACATACACTGAGACTGAGTATACACAGCGCATACATACACTGAGACTGAGTATACACAGCGCATACATACACTGAGACTGAGTACACACAGCGCATACACTGAGACTGAGTACACACAGCACATACATACACTGAGACTGAGCACACACAGCGCATACATACACTGAGACTGAGCACACACAGCGCATACATACACTGAGACTGAGTACACACAGCGCATACATACACTGAGACTGAGTACACACAGCGCATACATACACTGAGACTGAGTACACACAGCACATACACTGAGACTGAGTATACACAGCACATACACACACTGAGTATACACAGCACATACATACACTGAGGCTGAGTATACACAGCACATACACTGAGACTGAGTACACACAGCACATACACTGAGACTGAGTACACACAGCACATACACACACTGAGTATACACAGCACATACATACACTGAGGCTGAGTATACACAGCACATACACTGAGACTGAGTATACACAGCACATACATACACTGAGACTGAGTATACACAGCACATACATACACTGAGACTGAGTATACACAGCACATACACTGAGACTGAGTATACACAGCACATACACTGCGACTGAGTATACACAGCACATACATACACTGAGACTGAGTACACACAGCACATACACAGACTGAGTATACACAGCACATACATACACTGAGACTGAGTACACACAGCACATACACAGACTGAGTACACACAGCACATACACTGAGACTGAGTATACACAGCACATACACTGAGACTGAGTATACACAGCACATACATACACTGAGACTGAGTATACACAGCACATACATACACTGAGACTGAGTATACACAGCACATACACTGAGACTGAGTATACACAGCACATACATACACTGAGACTGAGTATACACAGCACATACACTGAGACTGAGTATACACAGCACATACATACACTGAGACAGAGTATACACAGCACATACATACACTGAGACTGGTGTATACACAACACATACACTGAGACTGAGCACACACAGCACATACATACACTGAGACTGAGTATACACAGCACATACACTGAGACTGAGTACACACAGCACATACACACACTGAGACTTAGTACACACAGCACATACATACACTGAGGCTGAGTACACACAGCACATACATAGACTCAGACTGAGTATACACAGCACATACATACACTGAGACTGAGTACACACATAGCACATACACTGAGACTGAGTACACACAGCACATACATACACTGAGACTGAGTATACACAGCACATACATACACTGAGACTGAGTACACACAGCACATACACTGAGGCTGAGTACACACAGCACATACATACACTGAGACTGAGTATACACAGCACATACATACACTGATTCAGAGTACACACAGCACATACACTGAGACTAAGTACACACAGCACATACATACACTGAGACTAAGTACACACAGCACATACACTGAGACTGAGTACACACAGCACATACACTGAGACTGAGTATACACAGCGCACACATACTCTGAGACTGAGTATACACAGCACATACACTGAGACTGAGTATACACAGCACATACACTGAGACTGAGTATACACAGCGCATACATACACTGAGACTGAGTACACACAGCACATACACAGACTGAGTACACACAGCACATACACTGAGACTGAGTATACACAGCACATACACTGAGACTGAGTATACACAGCACATACATACACTGAGACTGAGTATACACAGCACATACACTGAGACTGAGTATACACAGCACATACATACACTGAGACTGAGTACACACAGCACATACACAGACTGAGTATACACAGCACATACATACACTGAGACTGAGTACACACAGCACATACACTGAGACTGAGTATACACAGCGCATACATACACTGACACTGAGTATACACAGCACATACACTGAGACTGAGTACACACAGCGCATCCATACACTGAGACTGAGTACACACAGCGCATACATACACTGAGACTGAGTATACACAGCGCATACATACACTGAGACTGAGTACACACAGCACATACACTGAGGCTGAGTACACACAGCACATACATACACTGAGACTGAGTATACACAGCACATACATACACTGAGACAGAGTACACACAGCACATACACAGAGACTAAGTACACACAGCACATACATACACTGAGACTGAGTACACACAGCACATACACACACTGAGTATACACAGCACATACATACACTGAGACTGAGTACACACAGCACATACACACACTGAGTATACACAGCGCATCCATACACTGAGACTGAGTACACACAGCGCATCCATACACTGAGACTGAGTACACACAGCGCATACATACACTGAAACTGAGTATACACAGCACATACACTGAGGCTGAGTACACACAGCACATACATACACTGAGACTGAGTATACACAGCACATACATACACTGAGACAGAGTACACACAGCACATACACTGAGACTAAGTACACACAGCACATACATACACTGAGACTGAGTATACACAGCACATACATACACTGAGACTGAGTACACACAGCACATACACTGAGACTGAGTACACACAGCACATACACTGAGACTGAGTATACACAGCGCACACATACACTGAGACTGAGAATACACAGCACATACACTGAGACTGAGTATACACAGCACATACATACACTGAGACTGAGCATACACAGCGCATACATACACTGAGACTGAGTACACACCGCACATACACTGAGACTGAATATACACAGCACATACATACAGTGAGACTGAGTATACACAGCACATACATACACTGAGACTGAGTACACACAGCACATACATACACTGAGACAGAGTACACACAGCACATACACTGAGACTGAGTACACACAGCACATACATACACTGAGGCTGAGTATACACAGCACATACATACACTGAGACTGAGTACACACAGCACATACACTGAGACTGAGTACACACAGCACATACACTGAGACTGAGTATACACAGCACATACGCTGAGACTGAGTATACACAGCACATACATACACTGAGACTGAGTATACACAGCGCATACATACACTGAGACTGAGTACACACCGCACATACACTGAGGCTGAGTACACACAGCACATACACTGAGACTGAGTATACACAGCACATACATACACTGAGACTGAGTATACACAGCACATACATACACTGAGACTGAGTATACACAGCACATACACTGCGACTGAGTATACACAGCACATACACTGCGACTGAGTATACACAGCACATACATACACTGAGACTGAGTACACACAGCACATACACAGACTGAGTATACACAGCACATACATACACTGAGACTGAGTACACACAGCACATACACAGACTGAGTACACACAGCACATACACTGAGGCTGAGTACACACAGCACATACATACACTGAGACTGAGTATACACAGCACATAGATACACTGAGACAGAGTACACACAGCACATACACAGAGACTAAGTACACACAGCACATACATACACTGAGACTGAGTACACACAGCACATACACACACTGAGTATACACAGCACATACATACACTGAGACTGAGTACACACAGCACATACACACACTGAGTATACACAGCGCATCCATACACTGAGACTGAGTACACACAGCGCATCCATACACTGAGACTGAGTACACACAGCGCATACATACACTGAGACTGAGTATACACAGCACATACATACACTGAGACTGAGTACACACAGCACATACACTGAGGCTGAGTACACACAGCACATACATACACTGAGACTGAGTATACACAGCACATACATACACTGAGACAGAGTACACACAGCACATACACTGAGACTAAGTACACACAGCACATACATACACTGAGACTGAGTATACACAGCACATACATACACTGAGACTGAGTACACACAGCACATACACTGAGACTGAGTACACACAGCACATACACTGAGACTGAGTATACACAGCGCACACATACACTGAGACTGAGTATACACAGCACATACACTGAGACTGAGTATACACAGCACATACATACACTGAGACTGAGTATACACAGCGCATACATACACTGAGACTGAGTACACACCGCACATACACTGAGACTGAATATACACAGCACATACATACACTGAGACTGAGTATACACAGCACATACATACACTGAGACTGAGTACACACAGCACATACATACACTGAGACAGAGTACACACAGCACATACACTGAGACTGAGTACACACAGCACATACATACACTGAGGCTGAGTATACACAGCACATACATACACTGAGACTGAGTACACACAGCACATACACTGAGACTGAGTACACACAGCACATACACTGAGACTGAGTATACACAGCACATACGCTGAGACTGAGTATACACAGCACATACATACACTGAGACTGAGTATACACAGCGCATACATACACTGAGACTGAGTACACACCGCACATACACTGAGTCTGAGTACACACAGCACATACACTGAGACTGAGTATACACAGCACATACATACACTGAGACTGAGTATACACAGCACATACATACACTGAGACTGAGTATACACAGCACATACACTGAGACTGAGTATACACAGCACATACACTGCGACTGAGTATACACAGCACATACATACACTGAGACTGAGTACACACAGCACATACACAGACTGAGTATACACAGCACATACACAGACTGAGTACACACAGCACATACACTGAGACTGAGTATACACAGCACATACACTGAGACTGAGTATACACAGCACATACATACACTGAGACTGAGTATACACAGCACATACATACACTGAGACTGAGTATACACAGCACATACACTGAGACTGAGTATACACAGCACATACATACACTGAGACTGAGTATACACAGCACATACACTGAGACTGAGTATACACAGCACATACATACACTGAGACTGAGTATACACAGCACATACATACACTGAGACTGAGTATACACAACACATACACTGAGACTGAGTACACACAGCACATACACACACTGAGACTTAGCACACACAGCACATACATACACTGAGACTGCGTATACACAGCACATACACACACAGACTGAGTACACACAGCACATACATACACTGAGACTGCGTATACACAGCACATACACTGAGACTGAGTATACACAGCACATACACACACTGAGACTGAGCATACACAGCACATACATACACTGAGACTGAGTACACACAGCACATACACTGAGACTGAGTACACACAGCACATACACTGAGACTGAGTACACACAGCACATACACACACTGAGTATACACAGCACATACATACACTGAGACTGAGTACACACAGCACATACACACACTGAGTATACACAGCACATACATACACTGAGACTGAGTATACACAGCACATACACTGAGACTGAGCACACACAGCGCATACACTGAGACTGAGTACACACAGCACATCCATACACTGAGACTGAGTACACACAGCGCATCCATACACTGAGACTGAGTACACACAGTGCATCCATACACTGAGACTGAGTACACACAGCGCATCCATACATTGAGACTGAGTACACACAGCGCATACATACACTGAGACTGAGTACACACCGCACATACACTGAGGCTGAGTACACACAGCACATACATACACTGAGACTGAGTATACACAGCACATACATACACTGAGACTGAGTATACACAGCACATACACTGAGGCTGAGTACACACAGCACATACACTGAGGCTGAGTATACACAGCACATACATACACTGAGACTGAGTACACACAGCACATACATACACTGAGACTGAGTACACACAGCACATACATACACTGAGACAGAGTACACACAGCACATACACTGAGACTGAGTACACACAGCACATACATACACTGAGGCTGAGTATACACAGCACATACATACACTGAGACTGAGTACACACAGCACATACACTGAGACTGAGTACACACAGCACATACACTGAGACTGAGTATACACAGCACATACACAGACTGAGTATACACAGCACATACATACACTGAGACTGAGTACACACAGCACATACACAGACTGAGTATACACAGCACATACATACACTGAGACTGAGTACACACAGCACATACACAGACTGAGTACACACAGCACATACACTGAGACTGAGTATACACAGCACATACACTGAGACTGAGTATACACAGCACATACATACACTGAGACTGAGTATACACAGCACATACATACACTGAGACTGAGTATACACAGCACATACACTGAGACTGAGTACACACAGCACATACATACACTGAGACTGAGTATACACAGCACATACATACACTGAGACTGAGTATACACAGCACATACATACACTGAGACTGAGTATACACAGCACATACATACACTGAGACTGAGTATACACAGCACATACATACACTGAGACTGAGTATACACAACACATACACTGAGACTGAGCACACACAGCACATACATACACTGAGACTGAGTATACACAGCACATACACTGAGACTGAGTACACAGAGCACATACACACACTGAGACTGAGCATACACAGCACATACATACACTGAGACTGAGTACACACAGCACATACACTGAGACTGAGTACACACAGCACATACACTGAGACTGAGTATACACAGCACACACATACACTGAGACTGAGTACACACAGCACATACACTGAGACTGAGTACACACAGCACATACATACACTGAGGCTGAGTATACACAGCACATACACTGAGACTGACTATACACAGCACATACATACACTGAGACTGAGTATACACAGCACATACATACACTGAGACTGAGTATACACAGCACATACATACACTGAGACTGAGTATACACAGCACATACATACACTGAGACTGAGTATACACAGCACATACATACACTGAGACTGAGTACACACAGCGCATACATACACTGAGACTGAGTATACACAGCACATACATACACTGAGACTGAGTACACACAGCGCATACACTGAGACTGAGTACACACAGCGCATACACTGAGACTGAGTACACACAGCGCATACACTGAGACTGAGTACACACAGCACATACATACACTGAGACTGAGTACACACAGCACATACACTGAGACTGAGTACACACAGCACATACATACACTGAGACTGAGTACACACAGCACATACACTGAGACTGAGTACACACAGCACATACACTGAGACTGAGTATACACAGCACATACATACACTGAGACTGAGTATACACAGCGCATACATACACTGAGACTGAGTATACACAGCACATACACTGAGACTGAGTATACACAGCACATACACTGAGACTGAGTATACACAGCACATACATACACTGAGACTGAGTACACACAGCGCATACACTGAGACTGAGTACACACAGCGCATACACTGAGACTGAGTACACACAGCGCATACACTGAGACTGAGTATACACAGCACATACATACACTGAGGCTGAGTACACACATCAAATACATACACTGAGGCTGAGTACACACAGCACATACACTGAGACTGAGTACACACAGCACATACATACACTGAGACTGAGTATACACAGCACATACACTGAGACTGAGTATACACAGCACATACATACACTGAGTATACACAGCACATACATACACTGAGACTGAGTACACACAGCACATACACTGAGACTGAGTATACACAGCGCATACATACACTGACACTGAGTATACACAGCACATACACTGAGACTGAGTATACACAGCGCATACATACACTGACACTGAGTATACACAGCACATACACTGAGACTGAGTACACACAGCACATACACTGAGACTGAGTATACACAGCACATACATACACTGACACTGAGTATACACAGCACATACACTGAGACTGAGTACACACAGCACATACATACACTGAGTATACACAGCACATACATACACTGAGACTGAGTACACACAGCACATACACTGAGACTGAGTATACACAGCGCATACATACACTGACACTGAGTATACACAGCACATACACTGAGACTGAGTATACACAGCGCATACATACACTGACACTGAGTATACACAGCACATACACTGAGACTGAGTACACACAGCACATACACTGAGACTGAGTATACACAGCACATACATACACTGAGACTGAGTATACACAGCACATACACTGAGACTGAGTACACACAGCACATACATACACTGAGGCTGAGTACACACAGCACATACACTGAGACTGAGTACACACAGCACATACACTGAGACTGAGTATACACAGCGCATACATACACTGAGACTGAGTATACACAGTCCATACATACACTGAGACTGAGTACACACAGCACATACACTGAGACTGAGTACACACAGCACATACATACACTGAGACTGAGTACACACAGCACATACACTGAGACTGAGTACACACAGCACATACACTGAGACTGAGTATACACAGCACATACATACACTGAGACTGAGTATACACAGCGCATACATACACTGAGACTGAGTATACATAGCGCATACATACATTGAGACTGAGTATACACAGCACATACACTGAGACTGAGTATACACAGCACATACACTGAGACTGAGTATACACAGCACATACATACACTGAGACTGAGTACACACAGCACATACACTGAGACTGAGTACACACAGCACATACATACACTGAGACTGAGTATACACAGCACATACACTGAGACTGAGCACACACAGCACATCCACACACTGAGACTGAGCACACACAGCGCATACATACACTGAGACTGAGCACACACAGCGCATACATACACTGAGACTGAGTACACACAGCGCATCCATACACTGAGACTGAGTACACACAGCGCATACATACACTGAGACTGAGTATACACAGCACATACACTGAGACTGAGAATACACAGCACATACATACACTGAGACTGAGTACACACAGCACATACACTGAGACTGAGTACACACAGCACATACATACACTGAGACTGAGTATACACAGCACATACATACACTGAGACTGAGTATACACAGCACATACACTGAGGCTGAGTACACACAGCACATACATAGACTGAGACTGAGTATACACAGCACATACATACACTGAGACTGAGTATACACAGCACATACATACACTGAGACTGAGTACACACATAGCACATACACTGAGACTGAGTACACACAGCACATACATACACTGAGACTGAGTACACACAGCACATACATACACTGAGACTGAGTACACACAGCACATACACTGAGGCTGAGTACACACAGCACATACATACACTGAGACTGAGTATACACAGCACATACATACACTGAGACTGAGTACACACAGCACATACACTGAGACTGAGTACACACAGCACATACACTGAGACTGAGTACACACAGCACATACATACACTGAGGCTGAGTATACACAGCACATACATACACTGAGGCTGAGTACACACAGCACATACACTGAGACTGAGTACACACAGCACATACACTGAGACTGAGTATACACAGCGCATACATACACTGAGACTGAGTATACACAGCGCATACATACACTGAGACTGAGTATACACAGCACATACACTGAGACTGAGTATACAAAGCACATACACTGAGTACACACAGCACATACACTGAGACTGAGTATACACAGCACATACATACACTGAGACTGAGTATACACAGCACATACACTGAGACTGAGTATACACAGTTCATACATACACTGAGACTGAGTATACACAGCACATACACTGCGACTGAGTATACACAGCACATACATACACTGAGACTGAGTATACACAGCACATACATACACTGAGACTGAGTACACACAGCGCATACATACACTGAGACTGAGTATACACAGCACATACATACACTGAGGCTGAGTACACACAGCAAATACATACACTGAGGCTGAGTACACACAGCACATACACTGAGACTGAGTACACACAGCACATACACTGAGACTGAGTACACACAGCACATACATACACTGAGACTGAGTATACACAGCACATACACTGAGACTGAGTATACACAGCGCATACATACACTGACACTGAGTATACACAGCACATACACTGAGACTGAGTACACACAGCACATACACTGAGACTGAGTATACACAGCACATACATACACTGAGACTGAGTATACACAGCACATACACTGAGACTGAGTACACACAGCACATACATACACTGAGACTGAGTACACACAGCACATACACTGAGACTGAGTACACACAGCACATACATAGACTGAGACTGAGTATACACAGCACATACACTGAGACTGAGTATACACAGCGCACACATACTCTGAGACTGAGTATACACAGCACATACACTGAGACTGAGTATACACAGCGCATACATACACTGAGACTGAGTATACACAGCCCATACATACACTGAGACTGAGTATACACAGCCCATACATACACTGAGACTGAGTATACACAGCACATACACTGAGACTGAGTACACACAGCACATACATACACTGAGACTGAGTATACACAGCACATACACTGAGACTGAGTACACACAGCACATACATACACTGAGGCTGAGTACACACACAGCACATACACTGAGACTGAGTACACACAGCACATACACTGAGACTGAGTATACACAGCGCATACATACACTGAGACTGAGTATACACAGCGCATACATACACTGAGACTGAGTATACACAGCACATACACTGAGACTGAGTATACAAAGCACATACATACACTGAGGCTGAGTACACACAGCAAATACATACACTGAGGCTGAGTACACACAGCACATACACTGAGACTGAGTACACACAGCACATACACTGAGACTGAGTACACACAGCACATACATACACTGAGACTGAGTATACACAGCACATACACTGAGACTGAGTATACACAGCACATACATACACTGAGTATACACAGCACATACATACACTGAGACCGAGTATACACAGCACATACACTGAGACTGAGTACACACAGCACATACATACACTGACGCTGAGTACACACAGCACATACACTGAGACTGAGTACACACAGCACATACACTGAGACTGAGTATACACAGCGCATACATACACTGAGACTGAGTATACACAGCGCATACATACACTGAGACTGAGTACACACAGCGCATACACTGAGACTGAGTACACACAGCACATACATACACTGAGACTGAGCACACACAGCACATACATACACTGAGACTGAGCACACACAGCGCATACATACACTGAGACTGAGCACACACAGCGCATACATACACTGAGACTGAGTACACACAGCGCATACATACACTGAGACTGAGTACACACAGCGCATACATACACTGAGACTGAGTACACACAGCACATACACTGAGACTGAGTATACACAGCACATACACACACTGAGTATACACAGCACATACATACACTGAGGCTGAGTATACACAGCACATACACTGAGACTGAGTACACACAGCACATACACTGAGACTGAGTACACACAGCACATACACACACTGAGTATACACAGCACATACATACACTGAGGCTGAGTATACACAGCACATACACTGAGACTGAGTATACACAGCACATACATACACTGAGACTGAGTATACACAGCACATACATACACTGAGACTGAGTATACACAGCACATACACTGAGACTGAGTATACACAGCACATACACTGCGACTGAGTATACACAGCACATACATACACTGAGACTGAGTACACACAGCACATACACAGACTGAGTATACACAGCACATACATACACTGAGACTGAGTACACACAGCACATACACAGACTGAGTACACACAGCACATACACTGAGACTGAGTATACACAGCACATACACTGAGACTGAGTATACACAGCACATACATACACTGAGACTGAGTATACACAGCACATACATACACTGAGACTGAGTATACACAGCACATACACTGAGACTGAGTATACACAGCACATACATACACTGAGACTGAGTATACACAGCACATACACTGAGACTGAGTATACACAGCACATACATACACTGAGACAGAGTATACACAGCACATACATACACTGAGACTGGTGTATACACAACACATACACTGAGACTGAGCACACACAGCACATACATACACTGAGACTGAGTATACACAGCACATACACTGAGACTGAGTACACACAGCACATACACACACTGAGACTTAGTACACACAGCACATACATACACTGAGGCTGAGTACACACAGCACATACATAGACTCAGACTGAGTATACACAGCACATACATACACTGAGACTGAGTACACACATAGCACATACACTGAGACTGAGTACACACAGCACATACATACACTGAGACTGAGTATACACAGCACATACATACACTGAGACTGAGTACACACAGCACATACACTGAGGCTGAGTACACACAGCACATACATACACTGAGACTGAGTATACACAGCACATACATACACTGAGACAGAGTACACACAGCACATACACTGAGACTAAGTACACACAGCACATACATACACTGAGACTAAGTACACACAGCACATACACTGAGACTGAGTACACACAGCACATACACTGAGACTGAGTATACACAGCGCACACATACTCTGAGACTGAGTATACACAGCACATACACTGAGACTGAGTATACACAGCACATACACTGAGACTGAGTATACACAGCGCATACATACACTGAGACTGAGTACACACAGCACATACACAGACTGAGTACACACAGCACATACACTGAGACTGAGTATACACAGCACATACACTGAGACTGAGTATACACAGCACATACATACACTGAGACTGAGTATACACAGCACATACACTGAGACTGAGTATACACAGCACATACATACACTGAGACTGAGTACACACAGCACATACACAGACTGAGTATACACAGCACATACATACACTGAGACTGAGTACACACAGCACATACACTGAGACTGAGTATACACAGCGCATACATACACTGACACTGAGTATACACAGCACATACACTGAGACTGAGTACACACAGCGCATCCATACACTGAGACTGAGTACACACAGCGCATACATACACTGAGACTGAGTATACACAGCGCATACATACACTGAGACTGAGTACACACAGCACATACACTGAGGCTGAGTACACACAGCACATACATACACTGAGACTGAGTATACACAGCACATACATACACTGAGACAGAGTACACACAGCACATACACAGAGACTAAGTACACACAGCACATACATACACTGAGACTGAGTACACACAGCACATACACACACTGAGTATACACAGCACATACATACACTGAGACTGAGTACACACAGCACATACACACACTGAGTATACACAGCGCATCCATACACTGAGACTGAGTACACACAGCGCATCCATACACTGAGACTGAGTACACACAGCGCATACATACACTGAAACTGAGTATACACAGCACATACACTGAGGCTGAGTACACACAGCACATACATACACTGAGACTGAGTATACACAGCACATACATACACTGAGACAGAGTACACACAGCACATACACTGAGACTAAGTACACACAGCACATACATACACTGAGACTGAGTATACACAGCACATACATACACTGAGACTGAGTACACACAGCACATACACTGAGACTGAGTACACACAGCACATACACTGAGACTGAGTATACACAGCGCACACATACACTGAGACTGAGTATACACAGCACATACACTGAGACTGAGTATACACAGCACATACATACACTGAGACTGAGCATACACAGCGCATACATACACTGAGACTGAGTACACACCGCACATACACTGAGACTGAATATACACAGCACATACATACAGTGAGACTGAGTATACACAGCACATACATACACTGAGACTGAGTACACACAGCACATACATACACTGAGACAGAGTACACACAGCACATACACTGAGACTGAGTACACACAGCACATACATACACTGAGGCTGAGTATACACAGCACATACATACACTGAGACTGAGTACACACAGCACATACACTGAGACTGAGTACACACAGCACATACACTGAGACTGAGTATACACAGCACATACGCTGAGACTGAGTATACACAGCACATACATACACTGAGACTGAGTATACACAGCGCATACATACACTGAGACTGAGTACACACCGCACATACACTGAGGCTGAGTACACACAGCACATACACTGAGACTGAGTATACACAGCACATACATACACTGAGACTGAGTATACACAGCACATACATACACTGAGACTGAGTATACACAGCACATACACTGCGACTGAGTATACACAGCACATACACTGCGACTGAGTATACACAGCACATACATACACTGAGACTGAGTACACACAGCACATACACAGACTGAGTATACACAGCACATACATACACTGAGACTGAGTACACACAGCACATACACAGACTGAGTACACACAGCACATACACTGAGGCTGAGTACACACAGCACATACATACACTGAGACTGAGTATACACAGCACATAGATACACTGAGACAGAGTACACACAGCACATACACAGAGACTAAGTACACACAGCACATACATACACTGAGACTGAGTACACACAGCACATACACACACTGAGTATACACAGCACATACATACACTGAGACTGAGTACACACAGCACATACACACACTGAGTATACACAGCGCATCCATACACTGAGACTGAGTACACACAGCGCATCCATACACTGAGACTGAGTACACACAGCGCATACATACACTGAGACTGAGTATACACAGCACATACATACACTGAGACTGAGTACACACAGCACATACACTGAGGCTGAGTACACACAGCACATACATACACTGAGACTGAGTATACACAGCACATACATACACTGAGACAGAGTACACACAGCACATACACTGAGACTAAGTACACACAGCACATACATACACTGAGACTGAGTATACACAGCACATACATACACTGAGACTGAGTACACACAGCACATACACTGAGACTGAGTACACACAGCACATACACTGAGACTGAGTATACACAGCGCACACATACACTGAGACTGAGTATACACAGCACATACACTGAGACTGAGTATACACAGCACATACATACACTGAGACTGAGTATACACAGCGCATACATACACTGAGACTGAGTACACACCGCACATACACTGAGACTGAATATACACAGCACATACATACACTGAGACTGAGTATACACAGCACATACATACACTGAGACTGAGTACACACAGCACATACATACACTGAGACAGAGTACACACAGCACATACACTGAGACTGAGTACACACAGCACATACATACACTGAGGCTGAGTATACACAGCACATACATACACTGAGACTGAGTACACACAGCACATACACTGAGACTGAGTACACACAGCACATACACTGAGACTGAGTATACACAGCACATACGCTGAGACTGAGTATACACAGCACATACATACACTGAGACTGAGTATACACAGCGCATACATACACTGAGACTGAGTACACACCGCACATACACTGAGTCTGAGTACACACAGCACATACACTGAGACTGAGTATACACAGCACATACATACACTGAGACTGAGTATACACAGCACATACATACACTGAGACTGAGTATACACAGCACATACACTGAGACTGAGTATACACAGCACATACACTGCGACTGAGTATACACAGCACATACATACACTGAGACTGAGTACACACAGCACATACACAGACTGAGTATACACAGCACATACACAGACTGAGTACACACAGCACATACACTGAGACTGAGTATACACAGCACATACACTGAGACTGAGTATACACAGCACATACATACACTGAGACTGAGTATACACAGCACATACATACACTGAGACTGAGTATACACAGCACATACACTGAGACTGAGTATACACAGCACATACATACACTGAGACTGAGTATACACAGCACATACACTGAGACTGAGTATACACAGCACATACATACACTGAGACTGAGTATACACAGCACATACATACACTGAGACTGAGTATACACAACACATACACTGAGACTGAGTACACACAGCACATACACACACTGAGACTTAGCACACACAGCACATACATACACTGAGACTGCGTATACACAGCACATACACACACAGACTGAGTACACACAGCACATACATACACTGAGACTGCGTATACACAGCACATACACTGAGACTGAGTATACACAGCACATACACACACTGAGACTGAGCATACACAGCACATACATACACTGAGACTGAGTACACACAGCACATACACTGAGACTGAGTACACACAGCACATACACTGAGACTGAGTACACACAGCACATACACACACTGAGTATACACAGCACATACATACACTGAGACTGAGTACACACAGCACATACACACACTGAGTATACACAGCACATACATACACTGAGACTGAGTATACACAGCACATACACTGAGACTGAGCACACACAGCGCATACACTGAGACTGAGTACACACAGCACATCCATACACTGAGACTGAGTACACACAGCGCATCCATACACTGAGACTGAGTACACACAGCGCATCCATACACTGAGACTGAGTACACACAGCGCATCCATACATTGAGACTGAGTACACACAGCGCATACATACACTGAGACTGAGTACACACCGCACATACACTGAGGCTGAGTACACACAGCACATACATACACTGAGACTGAGTATACACAGCACATACATACACTGAGACTGAGTATACACAGCACATACACTGAGGCTGAGTACACACAGCACATACACTGAGGCTGAGTATACACAGCACATACATACACTGAGACTGAGTACACACAGCACATACATACACTGAGACTGAGTACACACAGCACATACATACACTGAGACAGAGTACACACAGCACATACACTGAGACTGAGTACACACAGCACATACATACACTGAGGCTGAGTATACACAGCACATACATACACTGAGACTGAGTACACACAGCACATACACTGAGACTGAGTACACACAGCACATACACTGAGACTGAGTATACACAGCACATACACAGACTGAGTATACACAGCACATACATACACTGAGACTGAGTACACACAGCACATACACAGACTGAGTATACACAGCACATACATACACTGAGACTGAGTACACACAGCACATACACAGACTGAGTACACACAGCACATACACTGAGACTGAGTATACACAGCACATACACTGAGACTGAGTATACACAGCACATACATACACTGAGACTGAGTATACACAGCACATACATACACTGAGACTGAGTATACACAGCACATACACTGAGACTGAGTACACACAGCACATACATACACTGAGACTGAGTATACACAGCACATACATACACTGAGACTGAGTATACACAGCACATACACTGAGACTGAGTATACACAGCACATACATACACTGAGACTGAGTATACACAGCACATACACTGAGACTGAGTATACACAGCACATACATACACTGAGACTGAGTATACACAGCACATACATACACTGAGACTGAGTATACACAACACATACACTGAGACTGAGTACACACAGCACATACACACACTGAGACTTAGCACACACAGCACATACATACACTGAGACTGCGTATACACAGCACATACACACACAGACTGAGTACACACAGCACATACATACACTGAGACTGCGTATACACAGCACATACACTGAGACTGAGTATACACAGCACATACACACACTGAGACTGAGCATACACAGCACATACATACACTGAGACTGAGTACACACAGCACATACACTGAGACTGAGTACACACAGCACATACACTGAGACTGAGTACACACAGCACATACACACACTGAGTATACACAGCACATACATACACTGAGACTGAGTACACACAGCACATACACACACTGAGTATACACAGCACATACATACACTGAGACTGAGTATACACAGCACATACACTGAGACTGAGCACACACAGCGCATACACTGAGACTGAGTACACACAGCACATCCATACACTGAGACTGAGTACACACAGCGCATCCATACACTGAGACTGAGTACACACAGTGCATCCATACACTGAGACTGAGTACACACAGCGCATCCATACATTGAGACTGAGTACACACAGCGCATACATACACTGAGACTGAGTACACACCGCACATACACTGAGGCTGAGTACACACAGCACATACATACACTGAGACTGAGTATACACAGCACATACATACACTGAGACTGAGTATACACAGCACATACACTGAGGCTGAGTACACACAGCACATACACTGAGGCTGAGTATACACAGCACATACATACACTGAGACTGAGTACACACAGCACATACATACACTGAGACTGAGTACACACAGCACATACATACACTGAGACAGAGTACACACAGCACATACACTGAGACTGAGTACACACAGCACATACATACACTGAGGCTGAGTATACACAGCACATACATACACTGAGACTGAGTACACACAGCACATACACTGAGACTGAGTACACACAGCACATACACTGAGACTGAGTATACACAGCACATACACAGACTGAGTATACACAGCACATACATACACTGAGACTGAGTACACACAGCACATACACAGACTGAGTATACACAGCACATACATACACTGAGACTGAGTACACACAGCACATACACAGACTGAGTACACACAGCACATACACTGAGACTGAGTATACACAGCACATACACTGAGACTGAGTATACACAGCACATACATACACTGAGACTGAGTATACACAGCACATACATACACTGAGACTGAGTATACACAGCACATACACTGAGACTGAGTACACACAGCACATACATACACTGAGACTGAGTATACACAGCACATACATACACTGAGACTGAGTATACACAGCACATACATACACTGAGACTGAGTATACACAGCACATACATACACTGAGACTGAGTATACACAGCACATACATACACTGAGACTGAGTATACACAACACATACACTGAGACTGAGCACACACAGCACATACATACACTGAGACTGAGTATACACAGCACATACACTGAGACTGAGTACACAGAGCACATACACACACTGAGACTGAGCATACACAGCACATACATACACTGAGACTGAGTACACACAGCACATACACTGAGACTGAGTACACACAGCACATACATACACTGAGACTGAGTACACACAGCACATACACTGAGACTGAGTATACACAGCACACACATACACTGAGACTGAGTACACACAGCACATACACTGAGACTGAGTACACACAGCACATACATACACTGAGACTGAGTACACACAGCACATACACTGAGACTGAGTATACACAGCACACACATACACTGAGACTGAGTACACACAGCACATACACTGAGACTGAGCATACACAGCACATACATACACTGAGACTGAGTATACACAGCACATACATACACTGAGACTGAGTATACACAGCACATACACTGAGACTGAGTATACACAGCACATACATACACTGAGACTGAGTATACACAGCACATACACTGAGACTGAGTATACACAGCACATACATACACTGAGACTGAGTACACACAGCACATACACTGAGACTGAGTACACACAGCACATACATATACTGAGACTGAGTATACACAGCACATACACTGATACTGAGTACACACAGCACATACATACACTGAGGCTGAGTATACACAGCACATACATACACTGAGACTGAGTACACACAGCACATACACTGAGACTGAGTACACACAGCACATACACTGAGACTGAGTATACACAGCGCACACATACACTGAGACTGAGTATACACAGCACATACACTGAGACTGAGTATACACAGCACATACATACACTGAGACTGAGTATACACAGCGCATACATACACTGAGACTGAGTACACACCGCACATACACTGAGACTGAGTATACACAACACATACACTGAGACTGAGTATACACAGCACATACACTGAGACTGAGTATACACAGCACATACATACACTGAGACTGAGTATACACAGCACATACATACACTGAGACTGAGTATACACAGCACATACACTGAGACTGAGTATACACAGCACATACATACACTGAGACTGAGTATACACAGCACATACATACACTGAGACAGAGTACACACAGCACATACACTGAGACTGAGTACACACAGCACATACATACACTGAGGCTGAGTATACACAGCACATACATACACTGAGACTGAGTACACACAGCACATACACTGAGACTGAGTACACACAGCACATACACTGAGACTGAGTATACACAGCACATACACAGACTGAGTATACACAGCACATACATACACTGAGACTGAGTACACACAGCACATACACAGACTGAGTATACACAGCACATACATACACTGAGACTGAGTACACACAGCACATACACAGACTGAGTACACACAGCACATACACTGAGACTGAGTATACACAGCACATACACTGAGACTGAGTATACACAGCACATACATACACTGAGACTGAGTATACACAGCACATACATACACTGAGACTGAGTATACACAGCACATACACTGAGACTGAGTACACACAGCACATACATACACTGAGACTGAGTATACACAGCACATACATACACTGAGACTGAGTATACACAGCACATACATACACTGAGACTGAGTATACACAGCACATACATACACTGAGACTGAGTATACACAGCACATACATACACTGAGACTGAGTATACACAACACATACACTGAGACTGAGCACACACAGCACATACATACACTGAGACTGAGTATACACAGCACATACACTGAGACTGAGTACACAGAGCACATACACACACTGAGACTGAGCATACACAGCACATACATACACTGAGACTGAGTACACACAGCACATACACTGAGACTGAGTACACACAGCACATACATACACTGAGACTGAGTACACACAGCACATACACTGAGACTGAGTATACACAGCACACACATACACTGAGACTGAGTACACACAGCACATACACTGAGACTGAGTACACACAGCACATACACTGAGACTGAGTACACACAGCACATACATACACTGAGACTGAGTACACACAGCACATACACTGAGACTGAGTATACACAGCACACACATACACTGAGACTGAGTACACACAGCACATACACTGAGACTGAGCATACACAGCACATACATACACTGAGACTGAGTATACACAGCACATACATACACTGAGACTGAGAATACACAGCACATACACTGAGACTGAGTATACACAGCACATACATACACTGAGACTGAGTATACACAGCACATACACTGAGACTGAGTATACACAGCACATACATACACTGAGACTGAGTACACACAGCACATACACTGAGACTGAGTACACACAGTACATACACTGAGACTGAGTACACACAGCACATACATATACTGAGACTGAGTATACACAGCACATACACTGATACTGAGTACACACAGCACATACATACACTGAGGCTGAGTATACACAGCACATACATACACTGAGACTGAGTACACACAGCACATACACTGAGACTGAGTACACACAGCACATACACTGAGACTGAGTATACACAGCGCACACATACACTGAGACTGAGTATACACAGCACATACACTGAGACTGAGTATACACAGCACATACATACACTGAGACTGAGTATACACAGCGCATACATACACTGAGACTGAGTACACACCGCACATACACTGAGACTGAGTATACACAACACATACACTGAGACTGAGTATACACAGCACATACACTGAGACTGAGTATACACAGCACATACATACACTGAGACTGAGTATACACAGCACATACATACACTGAGACTGAGTATACACAGCACATACACTGAGACTGAGTATACACAGCACATACATACACAGAGACTGAGTATACACAGCACATACATACACTGAGACTGAGTATACACAACACATACACTGAGACTGAGTATACACAGCACATACATACACTGAGACTGAGTATACACAGCACATACATACACTGAGACTGAGTATACACAGCACATACACTGAGACTGAGTATACACAGCACATACATACACTGAGACTGAGTATACACAGCACATACACAGAGACTGAGTATACACAGCACATACATACACTGAGACTGAGTATACACAGCACATACATACACTGAGACTGAGTATACACAACACATACACTGAGACTGAGCACACACAGCACATACATACACTGAGACTGAGTATACACAGCACATACACTGAGACTGAGTACACACAGCACATACACACACTGAGACTGAGCATACACAGCACATACATACACTGAGACTGAGTATACACAGCACATACATACACTGAGACTGAGTACACACAGCACATACACTGAGACTGAGTATACACAGCACATACATACACTGAGACTGAGTATACACAGCACATACACTGAGACTGAGTATACACAGCACATACATACACTGAGACTGAGTATACACAGCACATACACTGAGACTGAGTATACACAGCACATACATACACTGAGACTGAGTACACACAGCACATACACAGACTGAGTACACACAGCACATACACACACTGAGACTGAGCATACACAGCACATACATGCACTGAGACTGAGTATACACAGCACATACATACACTGAGACTGAGTACACACAGCACATACACTGAGACTGAGTACACACAGCACATACATACACTGAGACTGAGTATACACAGCACATACACTGAGACTGAGTATACACAGCACATCCATACACTGAGACTGAGTATACACAGCACATCCATACACTGAGACTGAGTATACACAGCACATCCATACACTGAGACTGAGTACACACAGCACATACATACACTGAGACTGAGTACACACAGCACATACACTGAGACTGAGTACACACAGCACATACACTGAGACTGAGTACACACAGCACATACATACACTGAGACTGAGTACACACAGCACATACACTGAGACTGAGTACACACAGCACATACACTGAGACTGAGTACACACAGCACATACATACACTGAGACTGAGTACACACAGCACATACACTGAGACTGAGTATACACAGCACACACATACACTGAGACTGAGTACACACAGCACATACACTGAGACTGAGCATACACAGCACATACATACACTGAGACTGAGTATACACAGCACATACATACACTGAGACTGAGTATACACAGCACATACACTGAGACTGAGTATACACAGCACATACATACACTGAGACTGAGTATACACAGCACATACACTGAGACTGAGTATACACAGCACATACATACACTGAGACTGAGTACACACAGCACATACACTGAGACTGAGTACACACAGCACATACACTGAGACTTAGTACACACAGCACATACATACACTGAGACTGCCTATACACAGCACATACACACACAGACTGAGTACACACAGCACATACATACACTGAGACTGCGTATACACAGCACATACACTGAGACTGAGTATACACAGCACATACACACACTGAGACTGAGCATACACAGCACATACATACACTGAGACTGAGTACACACAGCACATACACTGAGACTGAGTACACACAGCACATACACTGAGACTGAGTACACACAGCACATACACACACTGAGTATACACAGCACATACATACACTGAGACTGAGTACACACAGCACATACACACACTGAGTATACACAGCACATACATACACTGAGGCTGAGTACACACAGCACATACATACACTGAGACTGAGTATACACAGCACATACATACACTGAGACTGAGTATACACAGCACATACACTGAGGCTGAGTACACACAGCACATACATACACTGAGACTGAGTATACACAGCACATACATACACTGAGACTGAGTACACACAGCACATACACTGAGACTGAGTATACACAGCACATACATACACTGAGACTGAGTACACACAGCACATACACAGACTGAGTACACACAGCACATACACTGAGGCTGAGTATACACAGCACATACATACACTGAGACTGAGTACACACAGCACATACACTGAGACTGAGTATACACAGCACATACACTGAGGCTGAGTACACACAGCACATACATACACTGAGACTGAGTATACACAGCACATACATACACTGAGACTGAGTACACACCGCACATACACTGAGGCTGAGTACACACAGCACATACACTGAGACTGAGTATACACAGCACATACATACACTGAGACTGAGTATACACAGCACATACATACACTGAGGCTGAGTACACACAGCACATACATACACTGAGGCTGAGTACACACAGCACATACATACACTGAGTATACACAGCACATACATACACTGAGACTGAGTACACACCGCACATACACTGAGGCTGAGTACACACAGCACATACATACACTGAGACTGAGTATACACAGCACATACATACACTGAGACTGAGTATACACAGCACATACACTGAGACTGAGTACACACAGCACATACACTGAGACTGAGTACACACAGCACATACACACACTGAGTATACACAGCACATACATACACTGAGACTGAGTATACACAGCACATACACTGAGGCTGAGTACACACAGCACATACATACACTGAGACTGAGTATACACAGCACATACATACACTGAGACTGAGTACACACAGCACATACACTGAGACTGAGTACACACAGCACATACACTGAGACTGAGTATACACAGCGCACACATACACTGAGACTGAGTATACACAGCACATACACTGAGGCTGAGTACACACAGCACATACATACACTGAGACTGAGTATACACCGCACATACACTGAGACTGAGTACACACAGCACATACACACACTGAGACTGAGTATACACAGCACATACATACACTGAGACTGCGTATACACAGCACATACACTGAGACTGAGTATACACAGCACATACACACACTGAGACTGAGCATACACAGCACATACATACACTGAGACTGAGTATACACAGCACATACACTGAGACTGAGTATACACAGCACATACACACACTGAGACTGAGCATACACAGCACATACATACACTGAGACTGAGTACACACAGCACATACACTGAGACTGAGTACACACAGCACATACACTGAGACTGAGTACACACAGCACATACACACACTGAGTATACACAGCACATACATACACTGAGACTGAGTACACACAGCACATACACACACTGAGTATACACAGCACATACATACACTGAGGCTGAGTACACACAGCACATACATACACTGAGGCTGAGTACACACAGCACATACATACACTGAGTATACACAGCACATACATACACTGAGACTGAGTACACACCGCACATACACTGAGGCTGAGTACACACAGCACATACATACACTGAGACTGAGTATACACAGCACATACATACACTGAGACTGAGTATACACAGCACATACATACACTGAGACTGAGTATACACAGCACATACACTGAGACTGAGTACACACAGCACATACACTGAGACTGAGTACACACAGCACATACACACACTGAGTATACACAGCACATACATACACTGAGACTGAGTACACACAGCACATACACACACTGAGTATACACAGCACATACATACACTGAGGCTGAGTACACACAGCACATACATACACTGAGGCTGAGTACACACAGCACATACATACACTGAGACTGAGTATACACCGCACATACACTGAGACTGAGTACACACAGCACATACACACACTGAGACTGAGTATACACAGCACATACATACACTGAGACTGCGTATACACAGCACATACACTGAGACTGAGTATACACAGCACATACACACACTGAGACTGAGCATACACAGCACATACATACACTGAGACTGAGTATACACAGCACATACACTGAGGCTGAGTACACACAGCACATACATACACTGAGACTGAGTACACACAGCACATACATACACTGAGACTGAGTATACACCGCACATACACTGAGACTGAGTACACACAGCACATACACACACTGAGACTTAGTACACACAGCACATACATACACTGAGACTGCCTATACACAGCACATACACACACAGACTGAGTACACACAGCACATACATACACTGAGACTGCGTATACACAGCACATACACTGAGACTGAGTATACACAGCACATACACTGAGGCTGAGTACACACAGCACATACATACACTGAGACTGAGTATACACAGCACATACATACACTGAGACTGAGTACACACCGCACATACACTGAGGCTGAGTACACACAGCACATACACTGAGACTGAGTATACACAGCACATACATACACTGAGGCTGAGTATACACAGCACATACATACACTGAGACTGAGTACACACAGCACATACACTGAGACTGAGTACACACAGCACATACACTGAGACTGAGTATACACAGCACATACATACACTGAGACTGCCTATACACAGCACATACACACACAGACTGAGTACACACAGCACATACATACACTGAGACTGAGTATACACAGCACATACACTGAGGCTGAGTACACACAGCACATACATACACTGAGACTGAGTATACACAGCACATACATACACTGAGACTGAGTACACACAGCACATACACTGAGACTGAGTACACACAGCACATACACTGAGACTGAGTACACACAGCACATACACTGAGACTGAGTATACACAGCGCACACATACACTGAGACTGAGTATACACAGCACATACACTGAGGCTGAGTACACACAGCACATACATACACTGAGGCTGAGTACACACAGCACATACATACACTGAGACTGAGTATACACAGCACATACATACACTGAGACTGAGTATACACAGCACATACACTGAGACTGAGTATACACAGCACATACATACACTGAGACTGAGTACACACAGCACATACATACACTGAGACTGAGTATACACCGCACATACACTGAGACTGAGTACACACAGCACATACACACACTGAGACTTAGTACACACAGCACATACATACACTGAGACTGAGTATACACAGCACATACATACACTGAGACTGAGTACACACAGCACATACACTGAGACTGAGTACACACAGCACATACACTGAGACTGAGTATACACAGCGCACACATACACTGAGACTGAGTATACACAGCACATACACTGAGGCTGAGTACACACAGCACATACATACACTGAGACTGAGTACACACAGCACATACATACACTGAGACTGAGTATACACCGCACATACACTGAGACTGAGTACACACAGCACATACACACACTGAGACTTAGTACACACAGCACATACATACACTGAGACTGCCTATACACAGCACATACACACACAGACTGAGTACACACAGCACATACATACACTGAGACTGCGTATACACAGCACATACACTGAGACTGAGTATACACAGCACATACACACACTGAGACTGAGCATACACAGCACATACATACACTGAGACTGAGTACACACAGCACATACACTGAGACTGAGTACACACAGCACATACACTGAGACTGAGTACACACAGCACATACACACACTGAGTATACACAGCACATACATACACTGAGACTGAGTACACACAGCACATACACACACTGAGTATACACAGCACATACATACACTGAGACTGAGTACACACCGCACATACACTGAGGCTGAGTACACACAGCACATACATACACTGAGACTGAGTATACACAGCACATACATACACTGAGACTGAGTATACACAGCACATACACTGAGGCTGAGTACACACAGCACATACATAGACTGAGACTGAGTATACACAGCACATACATACACTGAGACTGAGTACACACATAGCACCTACACTGAGACTGAGTACACACAGCACATACATACATACACTGAGACTGAGTATACACAGCACATACATACACTGAGACTGAGTACACACAGCACATACACAGACTGAGTACACACAGCACATACACTGAGACTGAGTATACACAGCACATACACTGAGACTGAGTATACACAGCACATACACTGAGACTGAGTATACACAGCACATACATACACTGAGACTGAGTATACACAGCACATACACTGAGACTGAGTATACACAGCACATACATACACTGAGACTGAGTATACACAGCACATACATACACTGAGACTGAGTATACACAACACATACACTGAGACTGAGTACACACAGCACATACACACACTGAGACTTAGTACACACAGCACATACATACACTGAGACTGCCTATACACAGCACATACACACACAGACTGAGTACACACAGCACATACATACACTGAGACTGCGTATACACAGCACATACACTGAGACTGAGTATACACAGCACATACACACACTGAGACTGAGCATACACAGCACATACATACACTGAGACTGAGTACACACAGCACATACACTGAGACTGAGTACACACAGCACATACACTGAGACTGAGTACACACAGCACATACACACACTGAGTATACACAGCACATACATACACTGAGACTGAGTACACACAGCACATACACACACTGAGTATACACAGCACATACATACACTGAGGCTGAGTACACACAGCACATACATACACTGAGACTGAGTATACACAGCACATACATACACTGAGACTGAGTATACACAGCACATACACTGAGGCTGAGTACACACAGCACATACATACACTGAGACTGAGTATACACAGCACATACATACACTGAGACTGAGTACACACAGCACATACACTGAGACTGAGTATACACAGCACATACATACACTGAGACTGAGTACACACAGCACATACACAGACTGAGTACACACAGCACATACACTGAGGCTGAGTATACACAGCACATACATACACTGAGACTGAGTACACACAGCACATACACTGAGACTGAGTACACACAGCACATACACTGAGACTGAGTATACACAGCGCACACATACACTGAGACTGAGTATACACAGCACATACACTGAGACTGAGTATACACAGCACATACACACACTGAGACTGAGCATACACAGCACATACATACACTGAGACTGAGTACACACAGCACATACACTGAGACTGAGTACACACAGCACATACACTGAGACTGAGTACACACAGCACATACACACACTGAGTATACACAGCACATACATACACTGAGACTGAGTACACACAGCACATACACACACTGAGTATACACAGCACATACATACACTGAGACTGAGTACACACCGCACATACACTGAGGCTGAGTACACACAGCACATACATACACTGAGACTGAGTATACACAGCACATACATACACTGAGACTGAGTATACACAGCACATACACTGAGGCTGAGTACACACAGCACATACATACACTGAGACTGAGTATACACAGCACATACATACACTGAGACTGAGTACACACAGCACATACACTGAGACTGAGTACACACAGCACATACACTGAGACTGAGTATACACAGCGCACACATACACTGAGACTGAGTATACACAGCACATACACTGAGGCTGAGTACACACAGCACATACATACACTGAGACTGAGTACACACAGCACATACATACACTGAGACTGAGTATACACCGCACATACACTGAGACTGAGTACACACAGCACATACACACACTGAGACTTAGTACACACAGCACATACATACACTGAGACTGCCTATACACAGCACATACACACACAGACTGAGTACACACAGCACATACATACACTGAGACTGCGTATACACAGCACATACACTGAGACTGAGTATACACAGCACATACACACACTGAGACTGAGCATACACAGCACATACATACACTGAGACTGAGTACACACAGCACATACACTGAGACTGAGTACACACAGCACATACACTGAGACTGAGTACACACAGCACATACACACACTGAGTATACACAGCACATACATACACTGAGACTGAGTACACACAGCACATACACACACTGAGTATACACAGCACATACATACACTGAGACTGAGTACACACCGCACATACACTGAGGCTGAGTACACACAGCACATACATACACTGAGACTGAGTATACACAGCACATACATACACTGAGACTGAGTATACACAGCACATACACTGAGGCTGAGTACACACAGCACATACATAGACTGAGACTGAGTATACACAGCACATACATACACTGAGACTGAGTACACACATAGCACCTACACTGAGACTGAGTACACACAGCACATACATACATACACTGAGACTGAGTATACACAGCACATACATACACTGAGACTGAGTACACACAGCACATACACAGACTGAGTACACACAGCACATACACTGAGACTGAGTATACACAGCACATACACTGAGACTGAGTATACACAGCACATACACTGAGACTGAGTATACACAGCACATACATACACTGAGACTGAGTATACACAGCACATACACTGAGACTGAGTATACACAGCACATACATACACTGAGACTGAGTATACACAGCACATACATACACTGAGACTGAGTATACACAACACATACACTGAGACTGAGTACACACAGCACATACACACACTGAGACTTAGTACACACAGCACATACATACACTGAGACTGCCTATACACAGCACATACACACACAGACTGAGTACACACAGCACATACATACACTGAGACTGCGTATACACAGCACATACACTGAGACTGAGTATACACAGCACATACACACACTGAGACTGAGCATACACAGCACATACATACACTGAGACTGAGTACACACAGCACATACACTGAGACTGAGTACACACAGCACATACACTGAGACTGAGTACACACAGCACATACACACACTGAGTATACACAGCACATACATACACTGAGACTGAGTACACACAGCACATACACACACTGAGTATACACAGCACATACATACACTGAGACTGAGTACACACCGCACATACACTGAGGCTGAGTACACACAGCACATACATACACTGAGACTGAGTATACACAGCACATACATACACTGAGACTGAGTATACACAGCACATACACTGAGGCTGAGTACACACAGCACATACATAGACTGAGACTGAGTATACACAGCACATACACACACTGAGACTGAGTACACACATAGCACCTACACTGAGACTGAGTACACACAGCACATACATACATACACTGAGACTGAGTATACACAGCACATACATACACTGAGACTGAGTACACACAGCACATACACTGAGGCTGAGTAAACACAGCACATACATACACTGAGACTGAGTACACACAGCACATACATACACTGAGACTGAGTACACACAGCACATACACTGAGACTGAGTACACACAGCACATCCATACACTGAGACTGAGAACACACAGCGCATCCATACACTGAGACTGAGTACACACAGCGCATCCATACACTGAGACTGAGTACACACAGCGCATACATACACTGAGACTGAGTATACACAGCACATACACTGAGACTGAGTATACACAGCACATACATACACTGAGACTGAGTACACACAGCACATACACTGAGACTGAGTACACACAGCACATACATACACTGAGACTGAGTACACACAGCACATACATACACTGAGACTGAGTATACACAGCACATACACTGAGGCTGAGTACACACAGCACATACATACACTGAGACTGAGTATACACAGCACATACATACACTGAGACTGAGTACACACAGCACATACACTGAGACTGAGTACACACAGCACATACACTGAGACTGAGTACACACAGCACATACACTGAGACTGAGTATACACAGCGCACACATACACTGAGACTGAGTATACACAGCACATACACTGAGGCTGAGTACACACAGCACATACATACACTGAGACTGAGTATACACAGCACATACATACACTGAGACTGAGTACACACCGCACATACACTGAGGCTGAGTACACACAGCACATACACTGAGACTGAGTATACACAGCACATACATACACTGAGACTGAGTATACACAGCACATACACTGAGACTGAGTATACACAGCACATACATACACTGAGACTGAGTATACACAGCGCATACATACACTGAGACTGAGTACACACCGCACATACACTGAGGCTGAGTACACACAGCACATACACTGAGACTGAGTATACACAGCACATACATACACTGAGACTGAGTATACACAGCACATACACAGACTGAGTATACACAGCACATACATACACTGAGACTGAGTACACACAGCACATACACAGACTGAGTATACACAGCACATACATACACTGAGACTGAGTACACACAGCACATACACAGACTGAGTACACACAGCACATACACTGAGACTGAGTATACACAGCACATACATACACTGAGACTGAGTATACACAGCACATACACTGAGACTGAGTATACACAGCACACACATACACTGAGACTGAGTATACACAGCACATACATACACTGAGACTGAGTATACACAGCACATACACTGAGACTGAGTATACACAGCACATACATACACTGAGACTGAGTATACACAGCACATACATACACTGAGACTGAGTATACACAACACATACACTGAGACTGAGCACACACAGCACATACATACACTGAGACTGAGTATACACAGCACATACACTGAGGCTGGAGACTGAGCATACACAGCACATACATACACTGAGACTGAGTATACACAGCACATACATACACTGAGACTGAGTACACACAGCACATACACTGAGACTGAGTATACACAGCACATACACTGAGACTGAGTATACACAGCACATACAAACACTGAGTATACACAGCACATACATACACTGAGACTGAGTACACACAGCACATACACACACTGAGTATACACAGCACATACATACACTGAGACTGAGTATACACAGCACATACACTGAGACTGAGCACACACAGCGCATACACTGAGACTGAGTACACACAGCACATACATACACTGAGACTAAGTACACACAACACATACACTGAGACTGAGTACACACAGCACATCCATACACTGAGACTGAGTACACACAGCGCATCCATACACTGAGACTGAGTACACACAGCGCATCCATACACTGAGACTGAGTACACACAGCGCATCCATACATTGAGACTGAGTACACACAGCGCATACATACACTGAGACTGAGTACACACCGCACATACACTGAGGCTGAGTACACACAGCACATACATACACTGAGACTGAGTATACACAGCACATACATACACTGAGACTGAGTATACACAGCACATACACTGAGGCTGAGTACACACAGCACATACATAGACTGAGACTGAGTATACACAGCACATAC
The DNA here is from genome assembly GCA_031769625.1 of Taudactylus pleione. NCBI lineage: Eukaryota > Metazoa > Chordata > Amphibia > Anura > Myobatrachidae > Taudactylus > Taudactylus pleione. The sequence goes on along the minus strand of JAUIMM010002250.1, from coordinate 33,060 downwards.
ATACACTGAGACTGAGTACACACATAGCACCTACACTGAGACTGAGTATACACAGCACATACATACACTGAGACTGAGTACACACAGCACATACACTGAGGCTGAGTAAACACAGCACATACATACACTGAGACTGAGTACACACAGCACATACATACACTGAGACTGAGTACACACAGCACATACACTGAGACTGAGTACACACAGCACATCCATACACTGAGACTGAGAACACACAGCGCATCCATACACTGAGACTGAGTACACACAGCGCATCCATACACTGAGACTGAGTACACACAGCGCATCCATACACTGAGACTGAGTATACACAGCACATACACTGAGACTGAGTATACACAGCACATACATACACTGAGACTGAGTACACACAGCACATACATACACTGAGACTGAGTATACACAGCACATACATACACTGAGACTGAGTATACACAGCACATACACTGAGGCTGAGTACACACAGCACATACATACACTGAGACTGAGTATACACAGCACATACATACACTGAGACTGAGTACACACAGCACATACACTGAGACTGAGTACACACAGCACATACACTGAGACTGAGTATACACAGCGCACACATACACTGAGACTGAGTATACACAGCACATACACTGAGGCTGAGTACACACAGCACATACATACACTGAGACTGAGTATACACAGCACATACATACACTGAGACTGAGTACACACCGCACATACACTGAGGCTGAGTACACACAGCACATACACTGAGACTGAGTATACACAGCACATACATACACTGAGACTGAGTATACACAGCACATACATACACTGAGACAGAGTACACACAGCACATACACTGAGACTGAGTACACACAGCACATACATACACTGAGGCTGAGTATACACAGCACATACATACACTGAGACTGAGTACACACAGCACATACACTGAGACTGAGTACACACAGCACATACACTGAGACTGAGTATACACAGCGCACACATACACTGAGACTGAGTATACACAGCACATACACTGAGACTGAGTATACACAGCACATACATACACTGAGACTGAGTATACACAGCGCATACATACACTGAGACTGAGTACACACCGCACATACACTGAGGCTGAGTACACACAGCACATACACTGAGACTGAGTATACACAGCACATACACTGAGACTGAGTATACACAGCACATACAAACACTGAGTATACACAGCACATACATACACTGAGACTGAGTACACACAGCACATACACACACTGAGTATACACAGCACATACATACACTGAGACTGAGTATACACAGCACATACACTGAGACTGAGCACACACAGCGCATACACTGAGACTGAGTACACACAGCACATACATACACTGAGACTAAGTACACACAACACATACACTGAGACTGAGTACACACAGCACATCCATACACTGAGACTGAGTACACACAGCGCATCCATACACTGAGACTGAGTACACACAGCACATACATACACTGAGACTGAGTATACACAGCACATACATACACTGAGACTGAGTATACACAGCACATACACTGAGGCTGAGTACACACAGCACATACATACACTGAGGCTGAGTATACACAGCACATACATACACTGAGACTGAGTACACACAGCACATACACTGAGACTGAGTACACACAGCACATACACTGAGACTGAGTATACACAGCGCACACATACACTGAGACTGAGTATACACAGCACATACACTGAGGCTGAGTACACACAGCACATACATACACTGAGACTGAGTATACACAGCACATACATACACTGAGACTGAGTACACACCGCACATACACTGAGGCTGAGTACACACAGCACATACACTGAGACTGAGTATACACAGCACATACATACACTGAGACTGAGTATACACAGCACATACATACACTGAGACAGAGTACACACAGCACATACACTGAGACTGAGTACACACAGCACATACATACACTGAGGCTGAGTATACACAGCACATACATACACTGAGACTGAGTACACACAGCACATACACTGAGACTGAGTACACACAGCACATACACTGAGACTGAGTATACACAGCGCACACATACACTGAGACTGAGTATACACAGCACATACACTGAGACTGAGTATACACAGCACATACATACACTGAGACTGAGTATACACAGCGCATACATACACTGAGACTGAGTACACACCGCACATACACTGAGGCTGAGTACACACAGCACATACACTGAGACTGAGTATACACAGCACATACACTGAGACTGAGTATACACAGCACATACAAACACTGAGTATACACAGCACATACATACACTGAGACTGAGTACACACAGCACATACACACACTGAGTATACACAGCACATACATACACTGAGACTGAGTATACACAGCACATACACTGAGACTGAGCACACACAGCGCATACACTGAGACTGAGTACACACAGCACATACATACACTGAGACTAAGTACACACAACACATACACTGAGACTGAGTACACACAGCACATCCATACACTGAGACTGAGTACACACAGCGCATCCATACACTGAGACTGAGTACACACAGCGCATCCATACACTGAGACTGAGTACACACAGCGCATCCATACATTGAGACTGAGTACACACAGCGCATACATACACTGAGACTGAGTACACACCGCACATACACTGAGGCTGAGTACACACAGCACATACATACACTGAGACTGAGTATACACAGCACATACATACATTGAGACTGAGTATACACAGCACATACATAGACTGAGACTGAGTATACACAGCACATACATACACTGAGACTGAGTACACACAGCACATACACTGAGACTGAGTACACACAGCACATCCATACACTGAGACTGAGTACACACAGCACATACATACACTGAGACTGAGTACACACAGCACATACACTGAGGCTGAGTAAACACAGCACATACATACACTGAGACTGAGTACACACAGCACATACATACACTGAGACTGAGTACACACAGCACATACACTGAGACTGAGTACACACAGCACATCCATACACTGAGACTGAGAACACACAGCGCATCCATACACTGAGACTGAGTACACACAGCGCATCCATACACTGAGACTGAGTACACACAGCGCATCCATACACTGAGACTGAGTATACACAGCACATACACTGAGACTGAGTATACACAGCACATACATACACTGAGACTGAGTACACACAGCACATACATACACTGAGACTGAGTATACACAGCACATACATACACTGAGACTGAGTATACACAGCACATACACTGAGGCTGAGTACACACAGCACATACATACACTGAGACTGAGTATACACAGCACATACATACACTGAGACTGAGTACACACAGCACATACACTGAGACTGAGTACACACAGCACATACACTGAGACTGAGTATACACAGCGCACACATACACTGAGACTGAGTATACACAGCACATACACTGAGGCTGAGTACACACAGCACATACATACACTGAGACTGAGTATACACAGCACATACATACACTGAGACTGAGTACACACCGCACATACACTGAGGCTGAGTACACACAGCACATACACTGAGACTGAGTATACACAGCACATACATACACTGAGACTGAGTATACACAGCACATACATACACTGAGACTGAGTACACACAGCACATACACTGAGACTGAGTACACACAGCACATACATACACTGAGGCTGAGTATACACAGCACATACATACACTGAGACTGAGTACACACAGCACATACACTGAGACTGAGTACACACAGCACATACACTGAGACTGAGTATACACAGCGCACACATACACTGAGACTGAGTATACACAGCACATACACTGAGACTGAGTATACACAGCACATACATACACTGAGACTGAGTATACACAGCGCATACATACACTGAGACTGAGTACACACCGCACATACACTGAGGCTGAGTACACACAGCACATACACTGAGACTGAGTATACACAGCACATACATACACTGAGACTGAGTATACACAGCACATACACAGACTGAGTATACACAGCACATACATACACTGAGACTGAGTACACACAGCACATACACAGACTGAGTATACACAGCACATACATACACTGAGACTGAGTACACACAGCACATATACAGACTGAGTACACACAGCACATACACTGAGACTGAGTATACACAGCACATACACTGAGACTGAGTATACACAGCACATACATACACTGAGACTGAGTATACACAGCACATACACTGAGACTGAGTATACACAGCACATACATACACTGAGACTGAGTACACACAGCACATACACTGAGACTGAGTACACACAGCACATCCATACACTGAGACTGAGAACACACAGCGCATCCATACACTGAGACTGAGTACACACAGCGCATCCATACACTGAGACTGAGTACACACAGCGCATCCATACACTGAGACTGAGTATACACAGCACATACACTGAGACTGAGTATACACAGCACATACATACACTGAGACTGAGTATACACAGCACATACACTGAGGCTGAGTACACACAGCACATACATACACTGAGACTGAGTATACACAGCACATACATACACTGAGACTGAGTACACACAGCACATACACTGAGACTGAGTACACACAGCACATACACTGAGACTGAGTATACACAGCGCACACATACACTGAGACTGAGTATACACAGCACATACACTGAGGCTGAGTACACACAGCACATACATACACTGAGACTGAGTATACACAGCACATACATACACTGAGACTGAGTACACACCGCACATACACTGAGGCTGAGTACACACAGCACATACACTGAGACTGAGTATACACAGCACATACATACACTGAGACTGAGTATACACAGCACATACATACACTGAGACAGAGTACACACAGCACATACACTGAGACTGAGTACACACAGCACATACATACACTGAGGCTGAGTATACACAGCACATACATACACTGAGACTGAGTACACACAGCACATACACTGAGACTGAGTACACACAGCACATACACTGAGACTGAGTATACACAGCGCACACATACACTGAGACTGAGTATACACAGCACATACACTGAGACTGAGTATACACAGCACATACATACACTGTGACTGAGTATACACAGCGCATACATACACTGAGACTGAGTACACACCGCACATACACTGAGGCTGAGTACACACAGCACATACACTGAGACTGAGTATACACACCACATACATACACTGAGACTGAGTATACACAGCACATACACAGACTGAGTATACACAGCACATACATACACTGAGACTGAGTACACACAGCACATACACAGACTGAGTATACACAGCACATACATACACTGAGACTGAGTACACACAGCACATATACAGACTGAGTACACACAGCACATACACTGAGACTGAGTATACACAGCACATACACTGAGACTGAGTATACACAGCACATACATACACTGAGACTGAGTATACACAGCACATACACTGAGACTGAGTATACACAGCACATACATACACTGAGACTGAGTATACACAGCACATACATACACTGAGACTGAGTATACACAGCACATACACTGAGACTGAGTATACACAGCACATACATACACTGAGACTGAGTATACACAGCACATACATACACTGAGACTGAGTATACACAACACATACACTGAGACTGAGCACACACAGCACATACATACACTGAGACTGAGTATACACAGCACATACACTGAGACTGAGTACACAGAGCACATACACACACTGAGACTGAGCATACACAGCACATACATACACTGAGACTGAGTATACACAGCACATACATACACTGAGACTGAGTACACACAGCACATACACTGAGACTGAGTATACACAGCACATACACTGAGACTGAGTATACACAGCACATACATACACTGAGACTGAGTATACACAGCACATACACTGAGACTGAGTATACACAGCACATACATACACTGAGACTGAGTACACACAGCACATACACTGAGACTGAGTACACACAGCACATACACTGAGACTGAGTACACACAGCACATACATACACTGAGACTGAGTACACACAGCACATACACTGAGACTGAGTATACACAGCACACACATACACTGAGACTGAGTACACACAGCACATACACTGCGACTGAGCATACACAGCACATACATACACTGAGACTGAGTATACACAGCACATACATACACTGAGACTGAGTATACACAGCACATACACTGAGACTGAGTATACACAGCACATACATACACTGAGACTGAGTATACACAGCACATACACTGAGACTGAGTATACACAGCACATACATACACTGAGACTGAGTACACACAGCACATACACTGAGACTGAGTACACACAGTACATACACTGAGACTGAGTACACACAGCACATACATACACTGAGACTGAGTATACACAGCACATACACTGATACTGAGTACACACAGCACATACACTGAGACTGAGTATACACAGCGCACACATACACTGAGACTGAGTATACACAGCACATACACTGAGACTGAGTATACACAGCACATACATACACTGAGACTGAGTATACACAGCGCATACATACACTGAGACTGAGTACACACCGCACATACACTGAGGCTGAGTACACACAGCACATACACTGAGACTGAGTATACACAGCACATACATACACTGAGACTGAGTATACACAGCACATACATACACTGAGACTGAGTATACACAGCACATACACTGCGACTGAGTATACACAGCACATACATACACTGAGACTGAGTACACACAGCACATACACAGACTGAGTATACACAGCACATACATACACTGAGACTGAGTACACACAGCACATACACAGACTGAGTACACACAGCACATACACTGAGACTGAGTATACACAGCACATACACTGAGACTGAGTATACACAGCACATACATACACTGAGACTGAGTATACACAGCACATACATACACTGAGACTGAGTATACACAGCACATACACTGAGACTGAGTATACACAGCACATACATACACTGAGACTGAGTACACACAGCACATACACAGACTGAGTATACACAGCACATACATACACTGAGACTGAGTATACACAGCACATACATACACTGAGACTGAGTATACACAGCACATACATACACTGAGACTGAGTACACAGCACATACACAGACTGAGTACACACAGCACATACACAGACTGAGTACACACAGCACATACACTGAGACTGAGTATACACAGCACATACACTGAGACTGAGTATACACAGCACATACATACACTGAGACTGAGTATACACAGCACATACACTGAGACTGAGTATACACAGCACATACATACACTGAGACTGAGCATACACAGCACATACACACACTGAGACTGAGCATACACAGCACATACATACACTGAGACTGAGTATACACAGCACATACATACACTGAGACTGAGTACACACAGCACATACACTGAGACTGAGTATACACAGCACATACATACACTGAGACTGAGCATACACAGCACATACACTGAGACTGAGTATACACAGCACATACATACACTGAGACTGAGTACACACAGCACATACACAGACTGAGTACACACAGCACATACACTGAGACTGAGTATACACAGCACATACATACACTGAGACTGAGTATACACAGCACATACATACACTGAGACTGAGTATACACAGCACATACACTGAGACTGAGTATACACAGCACATACATACACTGAGACTGAGTATACACAGCACATACATACACTGAGACTGAGTATACACAACACATACACTGAGACTGAGTATACACAGCACATACATACACTGAGACTGAGTATACACAGCACATACATACACTGAGACTGAGTATACACAGCACATACACTGAGACTGAGTATACACAGCACATACATACACTGAGACTGAGTATACACAGCACATACACTGAGACTGAGTATACACAGCACATACATACACTGAGACTGAGTATACACAGCACATACATACACTGAGACTGAGTATACACAGCACATACACTGAGACTGAGTATACACAGCACATACATACACTGAGACTGAGTACACACAGCACATACACAGACTGAGTATACACAGCACATACATACACTGAGACTGAGTATACACAGCACATACATACACTGAGACTGAGTATACACAGCACATACATACACTGAGACTGAGTACACAGCACATACACAGACTGAGTACACACAGCACATACACAGACTGAGTACACACAGCACATACACTGAGACTGAGTATACACAGCACATACACTGAGACTGAGTATACACAGCACATACACTGAGACTGAGTATACACAGCACATACATACACTGAGACTGAGTATACACAGCACATACACTGAGACTGAGTATACACAGCACATACATACACTGAGACTGAGTATACACAGCACATACACACACTGAGACTGAGCATACACAGCACATACATACACTGAGACTGAGTATACACAGCACATACATACACTGAGACTGAGTACACACAGCACATACACTGAGACTGAGTATACACAGCACATACATACACTGAGACTGAGTATACACAGCACATACACTGAGACTGAGTATACACAGCACATACATACACTGAGACTGAGTATACACAGCACATACATACACTGAGACTGAGTACACACAGCACATACACTGAGACTGAGTATACACAGCACATACATACACTGAGACTGAGTATACACAGCACATACACTGAGTATACACAGCACATACATACACTGAGACTGAGTATACACAGCACATCCATACACTGAGACTGAGTATACACAGCACATCCATACACTGAGACTGAGTACACACAGCACATCCATACACTGAGACTGAGTACACACAGCACATACACTGAGACTGAGTACACACAGCACATACACTGAGACTGAGTACACACAGCACATACACTGAGACTGAGTACACACAGCACATACATACACTGAGACTGAGTACACACAGCACATACACTGAGACTGAGTACACACAGCACATACACTGAGACTGAGCACACACAGCACATACATACACTGAGACTGAGTATACACAGCACATACACTGAGACTGAGTACACACAGCACATACACACACTGAGACTGAGCATACACAGCACATACATACACTGAGACTGAGTATACACAGCACATACATACACTGAGACTGAGTACACACAGCACATACACTGAGACTGAGTATACACAGCACATACATACACTGAGACTGAGTATACACAGCACATACACTGAGACTGAGTATACACAGCACATACATACACTGAGACTGAGTATACACAGCACATACACTGAGACTGAGTATACACAGCACATACATACACTGAGACTGAGTACACACAGCACATACACTGAGACTGAGTATACACAGCACATACATACACTGAGACTGAGTACACACAGCACATACACACACTGAGACTGAGCATACACAGCACATACATACACTGAGACTGAGTATACACAGCACATACATACACTGAGACTGAGTATACACAGCACATACATACACTGAGACTGAGTATACACAGCACATACACTGAGACTGAGTATACACAGCACATCCATACACTGAGACTGAGTATACACAGCACATCCATACACTGAGACTGAGTACACACAGCACATACATACACTGAGACTGAGTACACACAGCACATACACTGAGACTGAGTACACACAGCACATACACTGAGACTGAGTACACACAGCACATACATACACTGAGACTGAGTACACACAGCACATACACTGAGACTGAGTACACACAGCACATACACTGAGACTGAGTACACACAGCACATACATACACTGAGACTGAGTACACACAGCACATACACTGAGACTGAGTATACACAGCACACACATACACTGAGACTGAGTACACACAGCACATACACTGAGACTGAGCATACACAGCACATACATACACTGAGACTGAGTATACACAGCACATACATACACTGAGACTGAGTATACACAGCACATACACTGAGACTGAGTATACACAGCACATACATACACTGAGACTGAGTATACACAGCACATACACTGAGACTGAGTATACACAGCACATACATACACTGAGACTGAGTACACACAGCACATACACTGAGACTGAGTACACACCACATACACTGAGACTGAGTACACACAGCACATACATACACTGAGACTGAGTATACACAGCACATACACTGATACTGAGTACACACAGCACATACACTGAGACTGAGTATACACAGCGCACACATACACTGAGACTGAGTATACACAGCACATACACTGAGACTGAGTATACACAGCACATACATACACTGAGACTGAGTATACACAGCGCATACATACACTGAGACTGAGTACACACCGCACATACACTGAGGCTGAGTACACACAGCACATACACTGAGACTGAGTATACACAGCACATACATACACTGAGACTGAGTATACACAGCACATACATACACTGAGACTGAGTATACACAGCACATACACTGCGACTGAGTATACACAGCACATACATACACTGAGACTGAGTACACACAGCACATACACAGACTGAGTATACACAGCACATACATACACTGAGACTGAGTACACACAGCACATACACAGACTGAGTACACACAGCACATACACAGACTGAGTACACACAGCACATACACTGAGACTGAGTATACACAGCACATACACTGAGACTGAGTATACACAGCACATACATACACTGAGACTGAGTATACACAGCACATACACTGAGACTGAGTATACACAGCACATACATACACTGAGACTGAGTATACACAGCACATACATACACTGAGACTGAGTATACACAGCACATACACTGAGACTGAGTATACACAGCACATACATACACTGAGACTGAGTATACACAGCACATACATACACTGAGACTGAGTATACACAACAGATACACTGAGACTGAGTATACACAGCACATACATACACTGAGACTGAGTATACACAGCACATACATACACTGAGACTGAGTATACACAGCACATACACTGAGACTGAGTATACACAGCACATACATACACTGAGACTGAGTATACACAGCACATACACTGAGACTGAGTATACACAGCACATACATACACTGAGACTGAGTATACACAGCACATACACTGAGACTGAGTATACACAGCACATACATACACTGAGACTGAGTATACACAGCACATACATACACTGAGACTGAGTATACACAACACATACACTGAGACTGAGCACACACAGCACATACATACACTGAGACTGAGTATACACAGCACATACACTGAGACTGAGTACACACAGCACATACACACACTGAGACTGAGCATACACAGCACATACATACACTGAGACTGAGTATACACAGCACATACATACACTGAGACTGAGTATACACAGCACATACACTGAGACTGAGTATATACAGCACATACACTGAGACTGAGTATACACAGCACATACATACACTGAGACTGAGTACACACAGCACATACACAGACTGAGTACACACAGCACATACACACACTGAGACTGAGCATACACAGCACATACATACACTGAGACTGAGTATACACAGCACATACATACACTGAGACTGAGTACACACAGCACATACACTGAGACTGAGTATACACAGCACATACATACACTGAGACTGAGTATACACAGCACATACACTGAGTATACACAGCACATACATACACTGAGACTGAGTATACACAGCACATCCATACACTGAGAGTGAGTATACACAGCACATCCATACACTGAGACTGAGTACACACAGCACATACATACACTGAGACTGAGTACACACAGCACATACACTGAGACTGAGTACACACAGCACATACACTGAGACTGAGTACACACAGCACATACATACACTGAGACTGAGTACACACAGCACATACACTGAGACTGAGTACACACAGCACATACACTGAGACTGAGTACACACAGCACATACATACACTGAGACTGAGTACACACAGCACATACACTGAGACTGAGTATACACAGCACACACATAAACTGAGACTGAGTACACACAGCACATACACTGAGACTGAGCATACACAGCACATACATACACTGAGACTGAGTATACACAGCACATACATACACTGAGACTGAGTACACACAGCACATACACAGACTGAGTATACACAGCACATACATACACTGAGACTGAGTACACACAGCACATACACAGACTGAGTACACACAGCACATACACTGAGACTGAGTATACACAGCACATACACCGAGACTGAGTATACACAGCACATACATACACTGAGTATACACAGCACATACACTGAGACTGAGTATACACAGCACATACATACACTGAGACTGAGTATACACAGCACATACATACACTGAGACTGAGTATACACAGCACATACACTGAGACTGAGTATACACAGCACATACATACACTGAGACTGAGTATACACAGCACATACATACACTTAGACTGAGTATACACAACACATACACTGAGACTGAGCACACACAGCACATACATACACTGAGACTGAGTGTACACAGCATATACATACACTGAGACTGAGCACACACAGCACATACACTGAGACTGAGTACACACAGCACATACACACACTGAGACTTAGTACACACAGCACATACACACACTGAGACTGAGTATACACAGCACATACATACACTGAGACTGCGTATACACAGCACATACACACACAGACTGAGTACACACAGCACATACATACACTGAGACTGAGTATACACAGCACATACACACACTGAGACTGAGCATACACAGCACATACATACACTGAGACTGAGTATACACAGCACATACACTGAGACTGAGTATACACAGCACATACATACACTGAGACTGAGTATACACAGCACATACACACTGAGACTGAGCATACACAGCACATACATACACTGAGACTGAGTACACACAGCACATACACTGAGACTGAGTACACACAGCACATACACTGAGACTGAGTACACACAGCACATACACACACTGAGACTGAGTACACACAGCACATACACACACTGAGACTGAGTACACACAGCACATACACTGAGACTGAGTACACACAGCACATACACTGAGACTGAGTACACACAGCACATACACTGAGACTGAGTATACACAGCACATACACTGAGACTGAGTACACACAGCACATACACTGAGACTGAGTATACACAGCACATACATACACTGAGACTGAGTATACACAGCACATACATACACTGAGACTGAGTATACACAGCACATACACTGCGACTGAGTATACACAGCACATACATACACTGAGACTGAGTACACACAGCACATACACAGACTGAGTACACACAGCACATACACTGAGACTGAGCATACACCGCACATACACTGAGACTGAGTACACACAGCACATACACTGAGACTGAGTACACACAGCGCATACATACACTGAGACTGAGCATACACAGCGCATACATACACTGAGGCTGAGTACACACAGCACATACACTGAGACTGAGTATACACAGCACATACACTGAGACTGAGTATACACAGCACATACACTGAGACTGAGTACACACAGCACATACACTGAGACTGAGTACACACAGCACATACACTGAGACTGAGTACACACAGCGCATACATACACTGAGCATACACAGCGCATACATACACTGAGGCTGAGTACACACAGCACATACACTGAGACTGAGCATACACAGCACATACATACACTGAGGCTGAGTACACACAGCACATACACACACTGAGACTTAGTACACACAGCACATACACACACTGAGACTGAGTATACACAGCACATACATACACTGAGACTGCGTATACACAGCACATACACACACAGACTGAGTACACACAGCACATACATACACTGAGACTGAGTATACACAGCACATACACACACTGAGACTGAGCATACACAGCACATACATACACTGAGACTGAGTATACACAGCACATACACTGAGACTGAGTATACACAGCACATACATACACTGAGACTGAGTATACACAGCACATACACTGAGACTGAGCATACACAGCACATACATACACTGAGACTGAGTACACAGAGCACATACACTGAGACTGAGTACACACAGCACATACACTGAGACTGAGTACACACAGCACATACACTGAGACTGAGTACACACAGCACATACACTGAGACTGAGTACACACAGCACATAGACACACTGAGACTGAGTACACACAGCACATACACACACTGAGACTGAGTACACACAGCACATACACTGAGACTGAGTATACACAGCACATACACTGAGACTGAGTACACACAGCACATACACTGAGACTGAGTACACACAGCGCATACATACACTGAGACTGAGCATACACAGCGCATACATACACTGAGGCTGAGTACACACAGCACATACACACACTGAGACTTAGTAAACACAGCACATACACACACTGAGACTGAGTATACACAGCACATACATACACTGAGACTGCGTATACACAGCACATACACACACAGACTGAGTACACACAGCACATACATACACTGAGACTGAGTATACACAGCACATACACACACTGAGACTGAGCATACACAGCACATACATACACTGAGACTAAGTATACACAGCACATACACTGAGACTGAGTATACACAGCACATACATACACTGAGACTGAGTATACACAGCACATACACTGAGACTGAGTACACACAGCACATACACTGAGACTGAGTACACACAGCACATACATACACTGAGACTGAGTACACACAGCACATACACACACTGAGACTGAGCATACACAGCACATACATACACTGAGACTGAGTACACACAGCACATACACTGAGACTGAGTACACACAGCACATACACTGAGACTGAGTACACACAGCGCATACATACACTGAGACTGAGCATACACAGCACATACATACACTGAGGCTGAGCATACACAGCACATACACTGAGACTGAGCATACACAGCACATACATACACTGAGACTGAGTACACACAGCACATACACTGAGACTGAGTACACACAGCACATACACTGAGACTGAGTACACACAGCACATACATACACTGAGACTGAGTACACACAGCACATACACACACTGAGACTGAGCATACACAGCACATACATACACTGAGACTGAGTACACACAGCACATACACTGAGACTGAGTACACACAGCACATACACTGAGACTGAGCATACACAGCACATACATACACTGAGGCTGAGTACACACAGCACATACATACACTGAGGCTGAGTACACACAGCTCATACACTGAGACTGAGTACACACAGCACATACACTGAGACTGAGCATACACAGCACATACACACACTGAGACTTAGTACACACAGCACATACATACACTGAGACTGAGTACACACAGCACATACATACACTGAGACTGAGTATACACAGCACATACATACACTGAGACTGCGTACACACAGCACATACACACACAGACTGAGTACACACAGCACATACATACACTGAGACTGAGTATACACAGCACATACACACACTGAGACTGAGCATACACAGCACATACATACACTGAGACTGAGTACACACAGCACATACACTGAGACTGAGTATGCACAGCACATACACACACTGAGACTGAGCATACACAGCACATACACTGAGACTGAGTATACACAGCACATACATACACTGAGACTGAGTATACACAGCACATACATACACTGAGACTGAGTATACACAGCACATACATACACTGAGACTGAGTATACACAGCACATACACTGAGACTGAGTATACACAGCACATACATACACTGAGACTGAGCACACACAGCACATACACTGAGACTGAGTATACACAGCACATACATACACTGAGACTGAGTATACACAGCACATACATACACTGAGACTGAGTATACACAGCACATACACTGAGACTGAGTATACACAGCACATACATACACTGAGACTGAGTACACACAGCACATACACTGAGACTGAGTATACACAGCACATACATACACTGAGGCTGAGTATACACAGCACATACACTGAGACTGAGCATACACAGCACATACATACACTGAGACTGAGTACACACAGCACATACACACACTGAGGCTGAGTACACACAGCACATACATACACTGAGACTGAGTATACACAGCACATACATACACTGAGACTGAGTACACACAGCACATACATACACTGAGACTGAGTATACACAGCACATACATACACTGAGACTGAGTATACACAGCACATACATACACTGAGACTGAGTATACACAGCACATACACTGAGACTGAGTATACACAGCACATACATACACTGAGACTGAGTATACACAGCACATACACTGAGACTGAGTATACACAGCACATACACTGAGACTGAGCATACACAGCACATACACACACTGAGACTGAGTACACACAGCACATACACACACTGAGGCTGAGTACACACAGCACATACACACACTGAGGCTGAGTACACACAGCACATACATACACTGAGACTGAGTATACACAGCACATACATACACTGAGACTGAGTACACACAGCACATACATACACTGAGACTGAGTATACACAGCACATACATACACTGAGACTGAGTATACACAGCACATACATACACTGAGACTGAGTATACACAGCACATACACTGAGACTGAGTATACACAGCACATACACTGAGACTGAGTATACACAGCACATACATACACTGAGACTGAGTATACACAGCACATACATACACTGAGACTGAGTATACACAACACATACACTGAGACTGAGCACACACAGCACATACATACACTGAGACTGAGTATACACAGCACATACACTGAGACTGAGTACACACAGCACATACACACACTGAGACTGAGCATACACAGCACATACATACACTGAGACTGAGTACACACAGCACATACACTGAGACTGAGTATACACAGCACATACATACACTGAGACTGAGTATACACAGCACATACACTGAGACTGAGTATACACAGCACATACACTGAGACTGAGTATACACAGCACATACATACACTGAGACTGAGTACACACAGCACATACACAGACTGAGTACACACAGCACATACACACACTGAGACTGAGCATACACAGCACATACATACACTGAGACTGAGTATACACAGCACATACATACACTGAGACTGAGTACACACAGCACATACACTGAGACTGAGTATACACAGCACATACATACACTGAGACTGAGTATACACAGCACATACACAGCACATACATACACTGAGACTGAGTATACACAGCACATCCATACACTGAGACTGAGTATACACAGCACATCCATACACTGAGACTGAGTACACACAGCACATACATACACTGAGACTGAGTACACACAGCACATACACTGAGACTGAGTACACACAGCACATACACTGAGACTGAGTACACACAGCACATACATACACTGAGACTGAGTACACACAGCACATACACTGAGACTGAGTACACACAGCACATACACTGAGACTGAGTACACACAGCACATACATACACTGAGACTGAGTACACACAGCACATACACTGAGACTGAGTATACACAGCACACACATACACTGAGACTGAGTACACACAGCACATACACTGAGACTGAGCATACACAGCACATACATACACTGAGACTGAGTATACACAGCACATACATACACTGAGACTGAGTATACACAGCACATACACTGAGACTGAGTATACACAGCACATACATACACTGAGACTGAGTATACACAGCACATACACTGAGACTGAGTATACACAGCACATACATACACTGAGACTGAGTACACACAGCACATACACTGAGACTGAGTACACACAGCACATACACTGAGACTGAGTATACACAGCGCACACATACACTGAGACTGAGTATACACAGCACATACACTGAGACTGAGTATACACAGCACATACATACACTGAGACTGAGCACACACAGCACATACACTGAGACTGAGTATACACAGCACATACATACACTGAGACTGAGTATACACAGCACATACATACACTGAGACTGAGTATACACAGCACATACACTGAGACTGAGTATACACAGCACATACATACACTGAGACTGAGTACACACAGCACATACACTGAGACTGAGTATACACAGCACATACATACACTGAGGCTGAGTATACACAGCACATACACTGAAACTGAGCATACACAGCACAAACATACACTGAGACTGAGTACACACAGCACATACACACACTGAGGCTGAGTACACACAGCACATACATACACTGAGACTGAGTATACACAGCACATACATACACTGAGACTGAGTACACACAGCACATACATACACTGAGACTGAGTATACACAGCACATACATACACTGAGACTGAGTATACACAGCACATACATACACTGAGACTGAGTATACACAGCACATACACTGAGACTGAGTATACACAGCACATACATACACTGAGACTGAGTATACACAGCACATACACTGAGACTGAGTATACACAGCACATACACTGAGACTGAGCATACACAGCACATACATACACTGAGACTGAGTACACACAGCACATACACACACTGAGGCTGAGTACACACAGCACATACATACACTGAGACTGAGTACACACAGCACATACATACACTGAGACTGAGTACACACAGCACATACATACACTGAGACTGAGTATACACAGCACATACATACACTGAGACTGAGTATACACAGCACATACACTGAGACTGAGTATACACAGCACATACACTGAGACTGAGTATACACAGCACATACATACACTGAGACTGAGTATACACAGCACATACATACACTGAGACTGAGTATACACAACACATACACTGAGACTGAGCACACACAGCACTTACATACACTGAGACTGAGTATACACAGCACATACACTGAGACTGAGTACACACAGCACATACACACACTGAGACTGAGCATACACAGCACATACATACACTGAGACTGAGTACACACAGCACATACACTGAGACTGAGTATACACAGCACATACATACACTGAGACTGAGTATACACAGCACATACACTGAGACTGAGTATACACAGCACATACACTGAGACTGAGTATACACAGCACATACATACACTGAGACTGAGTACACACAGCACATACACAGACTGAGTACACACAGCACATACACACACTGAGACTGAGCATACACAGCACATACATACACTGAGACTGAGTATACACAGCACATACATACACTGAGACTGAGTACACACAGCACATACACTGAGACTGAGTATACACAGCACATACATACACTGAGACTGAGTATACACAGCACATACACTGAGTATACACAGCACATACATACACTGAGACTGAGTATACACAGCACATCCATACACTGAGACTGAGTATACACAGCACATCCATACACTGAGACTGAGTACACACAGCACATACATACACTGAGACTGAGTACACACAGCACATACACTGAGACTGAGTACACACAGCACATACACTGAGACTGAGTACACACAGCACATACATACACTGAGACTGAGTACACACAGCACATACACTGAGACTGAGTACACACAGCACATACACTGAGACTGAGTACACACAGCACATACATACACTGAGACTGAGTACACACAGCACATACACTGAGACTGAGTATACACAGCACACACATACACTGAGACTGAGTACACACAGCACATACACTGAGACTGAGCATACACAGCACATACATACACTGAGACTGAGTATACACAGCACATACACTGAGACTGAGTATACACAGCACATACATACACTGAGACTGAGTATACACAGCACATACACTGAGACTGAGTATACACAGCACATACATACACTGAGACTGAGTACACACAGCACATACACTGAGACTGAGTACACACAGCACATACACTGAGACTGAGTACACACAGCACATACATACACTGAGACTGAGTACACACAGCACATACACTGAGACTGAGTATACACAGCGCACACATACACTGAGACTGAGTATACACAGCACATACACTGAGACTGAGTATACACAGCACATACATACACTGAGACTGAGTATACACAGCGCATACATACACTGAGACTGAGTACACACCGCACATACTCTGAGGCTGAGTACACACAGCACATACACTGAGACTGAGTATACACAGCACATACATACACTGAGACTGAGTATACACAGCACATACACTGCGACTGAGTATACACAGCACATACATACACTGAGACTGAGTACACACAGCACATACACAGACTGAGTATACACAGCACATACATACACTGAGACTGAGTACACACAGCACATACACAGACTGAGTACACACAGCACATACACTGAGACTGAGTATACACAGCACATACACCGAGACTGAGTATACACAGCACATACATACACTGAGACTGAGTATACACAGCACATACACTGAGACTGAGTATACACAGCACATACATACACTGAGACTGAGTATACACAGCACATACATACACTGAGACTGAGTATACACAGCACATACATACACTGAGACTGAGTATACACAGCACATACACTGAGACTGAGTATACACAGCACATACATACACTGAGACTGAGTATACACAGCACATACATACACTGAGACTGAGTATACACAACACATACACTGAGACTGAGCACACACAGCACATACATACACTGAGACTGAGTGTACACAGCATATACATACACTGAGACTGAGCACACACAGCACATACACTGAGACTGAGTACACACAGCACATACACACACTGAGACTTAGTACACACAGCACATACACACACTGAGACTGAGTATACACAGCACATACATACACTGAGACTGCGTATACACAGCACATACACACACAGACTGAGTACACACAGCACATACATACACTGAGACTGAGTATACACAGCACATACACACACTGAGACTGAGCATACACAGCACATACATACACTGAGACTGAGTATACACAGCACATACACTGAGACTGAGTATACACAGCACATACATACACTGAGACTGAGTATACACAGCACATACACACTGAGACTGAGCATACACAGCACATACATACACTGAGACTGAGTACACACAGCACATACACTGAGACTGAGTACACACAGCACATACACTGAGACTGAGTACACACAGCACATACACACACTGAGACTGAGTACACACAGCACATACACACACTGAGACTGAGTACACACAGCACATACACTGAGACTGAGTATACACAGCACATACACTGAGACTGAGTACACACAGCACATACACTGAGACTGAGTACACACAGCACATACACTGAGACTGAGTACACACAGCGCATACATACACTGAGACTGAGCATACACAGCGCATACATACACTGAGGCTGAGTACACACAGCACATACACTGAGACTGAGTATACACAGCACATACACTGAGACTGAGTATACACAGCACATACACTGAGACTGAGTACACACAGCACATACACTGAGACTGAGTACACACAGCACATACACTGAGACTGAGTACACACAGCGCATACATACACTGAGACTGAGCATACACAGCGCATACATACACTGAGGCTGAGTACACACAGCACATACACTGAGACTGAGCATACACAGCACATACACACACTGAGGCTGAGTACACACAGCACATACACACACTGAGACTTAGTACACACAGCACATACACACACTGAGACTGAGTATACACAGCACATACATACACTGAGACTGCGTATACACAGCACATACACACACAGACTGAGTACACACAGCACATACATACACTGAGACTGAGTATACACAGCACATACACACACTGAGACTGAGCATACACAGCACATACATACACTGAGACTGAGTATACACAGCACATACACTGAGACTGAGTATACACAGCACATACATACACTGAGACTGAGTATACACAGCACATACACTGAGACTGAGCATACACAGCACATACATACACTGAGACTGAGTACACACAGCACATACACTGAGACTGAGTACACACAGCACATACACTGAGACTGAGTACACACAGCACATACACTGAGACTGAGTACACACAGCACATACACTGAGACTGAGTACACACAGCACATACACTGAGACTGAGTACACACAGCACATACACACACTGAGACTGAGTACACACAGCACATACACACACTGAGACTGAGTACACACAGCACATACACTGAGACTGAGTACACACAGCACATACACTGAGACTGAGTACACACAGCACATACACTGAGACTGAGTACACACAGCGCATACATACACTGAGACTGAGCATACACAGCGCATACATACACTGAGGCTGAGTACACACAGCACATACATACACTGAGGCTGAGTACACACAGCACATACACACACTGAGACTTAGTACACACAGCACATACACACACTGAGACTGAGTATACACAGCACATACATACACTGAGACTGCGTATACACAGCACATACACACACAGACTGAGTACACACAGCACATACATACACTGAGACTGAGTATACACAGCACATACACTGAGACTGAGCATACACAGCACATACATACACTGAGACTGAGTATACACAGCACATACACTGAGACTGAGTATACACAGCACATACATACACTGAGACTGAGTATACACAGCACATACACTGAGACTGAGCATACACAGCACATACATACACTGAGACTGAGTACACACAGCACATACACTGAGACTGAGTACACACAGCACATACATACACTGAGACTGAGTACACACAGCACATACACACACTGAGACTGAGCATACACAGCACATACATACACTGAGACTGAGTACACACAGCACATACACTGAGACTGAGTACACACAGCACATACACTGAGACTGAGTACACACAGCGCATACATACACTGAGACTGAGCATACACAGCACATACATACACTGAGGCTGAGCATACACAGCACATACACTGAGACTGAGCATACACAGCACATACATACACTGAGACTGAGTACACACAGCACATACACTGAGACTGAGTACACACAGCACATACATACACTGAGACTGAGTACACACAGCACACACACTGAGACTGAGCATACACAGCACATACACTGAGACTGAGTACACACAGCACATACACTGAGACTGAGCATACACAGCACATACACTGAGACTGAGCACACACAGCACATACACTGAGACTGAGCATACACAGCACATACACTGAGACTGAGTACACACAGCACATACACTGAGACTGAGTACACACAGCACATACATACACTGAGACTGAGTACACACAGCACATACATACACTGAGACTGAGTACACACAGCACATACATACACTGAGACTGAGTATACACAGCACATACATACACTGAGACTGAGTATACACAGCACATACATACACTGAGACTGAGTATACACAGCACATACATACACTGAGACTGAGTATACACAGCACATACACTGAGGCTGAGTATACACAGCACATACATACACTGAGACTGAGTATACACAGCACATACACTGAGACTGAGTACACACAGCACATACATACACTGAGACTGAGTACACACAGCACATACATACACTGAGACTGAGTACACACAGCACATACACACACTGAGACTGAGCATACACAGCACATACACTGAGACTGAGTACACACAGCACATACACTGAGACTGAGCATACACAGCACATACACTGAGACTGAGTACACACAGCACATACACTGAGACTGAGTACACACAGCACATACACTGAGACTGAGTACACACAGCACATACATACACTGAGACTGAGTATACACAGCACATACATACACTGAGACTGAGTACACACAGCACATACATACACTGAGACTGAGTATACACAGCACATACATACACTGAGACTGAGTATACACAGCACATACATACACTGAGACTGAGTATACACAGCACATACATACACTGAGACTGAGTATACACAGCACATACACTGAGACTGAGCATACACAGCACATACATACACTGAGACTGAGTATACACAGCACATACACTGAGACTGAGTATACACAGCACATACACTGAGACTGAGTATACACAGCACATACACTGAGACTGAGTATACACAGCACATACATACACTGAGACTGAGTATACACAGCACATACACTGAGACTGAGTATACACAGCACATACATACACTGAGACTGAGTATACACAGCACATACACTGAGACTGAGTATACACAGCACATACATACACTGAGACTGAATATACACAGCACATACACTGAGACTGAGTATACACAGCACATACATACACTGAGACTGAGTATACACAGCACATACACTGAGACTGAGTACACACAGCACATACATACACTGAGACTGAGTACACACAGCACATACACACACTGAGACTGAGCATACACAGCACATACACTGAGACTGAGTACACACAGCACATACACTGAGACTGAGCATACACAGCACATACACTGAGACTGAGTACACACAGCACATACACTGAGACTGAGTACACACAGCACATACACTGAGACTGAGTACACACAGCACATACATACACTGAGACTGAGTACACACAGCACATACATACACTGAGACTGAGTACACACAGCACATACATACACTGAGACTGAGTATACACAGCACATACATACACTGAGACTGAGTATACACAGCACATACATACACTGAGACTGAGTATACACAGCACATACATACACTGAGACTGAGTATACACAGCACATACATACACTGAGACTGAGCATACACAGCACATACACTGAGACTGAGCATACACAGCACATACATACACTGAGACTGAGTATACACAGCACATACACTGAGACTGAGTATACACAGCACATACACTGAGACTGAGTATACACAGCACATACACTGAGACTGAGTATACACAGCACATACATACACTGAGACTGAGTATACACAGCACATACACTGAGACTGAGCATACACAGCACATACATACACTGAGACTGAGTATACACAGCACATACACTGAGACTGAGTATACACAGCACATACACTGAGACTGAGTATACACAGCACATACACTGAGACTGAGTATACACAGCACATACATACACTGAGACTGAGTATACACAGCACTTACACTGAGACTGAGTATACACAGCACATACATACACTGAGACTGAGTATACACAGCACATACACTGAGACTGAGTATACACAGCACATACACTGAGACTGAGCATACACAGCACATACACTGAGACTGAGTACACACAGCACATACACTGAGACTGAGTACACACAGCACATACACTGAGACTGAGTACACACAGCACATACATACACTGAGACTGAGTATACACAGCACATACATACACTGAGACTGAGTACACACAGCACATACATACACTGAGACTGAGTATACACAGCACATACATACACTGAGACTGAGTATACACAGCACATACATACACTGAGACTGAGTATACACAGCACATACATACACTGAGACTGAGTATACACAGCACATACACTGAGACTGAGCATACACAGCACATACATACACTGAGACTGAGTATACACAGCACATACACTGAGACTGAGTATACACAGCACATACACTGAGACTGAGTATACACAGCACATACACTGAGACTGAGTATACACAGCACATACATACACTGAGACTGAGTATACACAGCACATACACTGAGACTGAGTATACACAGCACATACATACACTGAGACTGAGTATACACAGCACATACATACACTGAGACTGAGTATACACAGCACATACACTGAGACTGAGCATACACAGCACATACAGTGAGACTGAGTATACACAGCACATACATACACTGAGACTGAGTATACACAGCACATACACTGAGACTGAGCATACACAGCACATACATACACTGAGACTGAGTACACACAGCACATACACTGAGACTGAGTACACACAGCACATACATACACTGAGACTGAGTACACACAGCACATACACACACTGAGACTGAGCATACACAGCACATACATACACTGAGACTGAGTACACACAGCACATACACTGAGACTGAGTACACACAGCACATACACTGAGACTGAGTACACACAGCGCATACATACACTGAGACTGAGCATACACAGCACATACATACACTGAGGCTGAGCATACACAGCACATACACTGAGACTGAGCATACACAGCACATACATACACTGAGACTGAGTACACACAGCACATACACTGAGACTGAGTACACACAGCACATACATACACTGAGACTGAGTACACACAGCACATACACACACTGAGACTGAGCATACACAGCACATACACTGAGACTGAGTACACACAGCACATACACTGAGACTGAGCATACACAGCACATACACTGAGACTGAGTACACACAGCACATACACTGAGACTGAGCACACACAGCACATACACTGAGACTGAGCATACACAGCACATACACTGAGACTGAGTACACACAGCACATACACTGAGACTGAGTACACACAGCACATACATACACTGAGACTGAGTACACACAGCACATACATACACTGAGACTGAGTACACACAGCACATACATACACTGAGACTGAGTATACACAGCACATACATACACTGAGACTGAGTATACACAGCACATACATACACTGAGACTGAGTATACACAGCACATACATACACTGAGACTGAGTATACACAGCACATACACTGAGACTGAGTATACACAGCACATACATACACTGAGACTGAGTATACACAGCACATACACTGAGACTGAGTACACACAGCACATACATACACTGAGACTGAGTACACACAGCACATACATACACTGAGACTGAGTACACACAGCACATACACACACTGAGACTGAGCATACACAGCACATACACTGAGACTGAGTACACACAGCACATACACTGAGACTGAGCATACAGAGCACATACACTGAGACTGAGTACACACAGCACATACACTGAGACTGAGTACACACAGCACATACACTGAGACTGAGTACACACAGCACATACATACACTGAGACTGAGTATACACAGCACATACATACACTGAGACTGAGTACACACAGCACATACATACACTGAGACTGAGTATACACAGCACATACATACACTGAGACTGAGTATACACAGCACATACATACACTGAGACTGAGTATACACAGCACATACATACACTGAGACTGAGTATACACAGCACATACACTGAGACTGAGCATACACAGCACATACATACACTGAGACTGAGTATACACAGCACATACACTGAGACTGAGTATACACAGCACATACACTGAGACTGAGTATACACAGCACATACACTGAGACTGAGTATACACAGCACATACATACACTGAGACTGAGTATACACAGCACATACACTGAGACTGAGTATACACAGCACATACATACACTGAGACTGAGTATACACAGCACATACACTGAGACTGAGTATACACAGCACATACATACACTGAGACTGAATATACACAGCACATACACTGAGACTGAGTATACACAGCACATACATACACTGAGACTGAGTATACACAGCACATACACTGAGACTGAGTACACACAGCACATACATACACTGAGACTGAGTACACACAGCACATACACACACTGAGACTGAGCATACACAGCACATACACTGAGACTGAGTACACACAGCACATACACTGAGACTGAGCATACACAGCACATACACTGAGACTGAGTACACACAGCACATACACTGAGACTGAGTACACACAGCACATACACTGAGACTGAGTACACACAGCACATACATACACTGAGACTGAGTACACACAGCACATACATACACTGAGACTGAGTACACACAGCACATACATACACTGAGACTGAGTATACACAGCACATACATACACTGAGACTGAGTATACACAGCACATACATACACTGAGACTGAGTATACACAGCACATACATACACTGAGACTGAGTATACACAGCACATACATACACTGAGACTGAGTATACACAGCACATACACTGAGACTGAGCATACACAGCACATACATACACTGAGACTGAGTATACACAGCACATACACTGAGACTGAGTATACACAGCACATACACTGAGACTGAGTATACACAGCACATACACTGAGACTGAGTATACACAGCACATACACTGAGACTGAGTATACACAGCACATACATACACTGAGACTGAGTATACACAGCACATACACTGAGACTGAGCATACACAGCACATACATACACTGAGACTGAGTATACACAGCACATACACTGAGACTGAGTATACACAGCACATACACTGAGACTGAGTATACACAGCACATACACTGAGACTGAGTATACACAGCACATACATACACTGAGACTGAGTATACACAGCACATACACTGAGACTGAGTATACACAGCACATACATACACTGAGACTGAGTATACACAGCACATACACTGAGACTGAGTATACACAGCACATACACTGAGACTGAGCATACACAGCACATACACTGAGACTGAGTACACACAGCACATACACTGAGACTGAGTACACACAGCACATACATACACTGAGACTGAGTATACACAGCACATACATACACTGAGACTGAGTACACACAGCACATACATACACTGAGACTGAGTATACACAGCACATACATACACTGAGACTGAGTATACACAGCACATACATACACTGAGACTGAGTATACACAGCACATACATACACTGAGACTGAGTATACACAGCACATACATACACTGAGACTGAGTATACACAGCACATACACTGAGACTGAGCATACACAGCACATACATACACTGAGACTGAGTATACACAGCACATACACTGAGACTGAGTATACACAGCACATACACTGAGACTGAGTATACACAGCACATACACTGAGACTGAGTATACACAGCACATACATACACTGAGACTGAGTATACACAGCACATACATACACTGAGACTGAGCATACACAGCACATACACTGAGACTGAGCATACACAGCACATACACTGAGACTGAGTATACACAGCACATACACTGAGACTGAGTATACACAGCACATACACTGAGACTGAGTATACACAGCACATACACTGAGACTGAGTATACACAGCACATACACTGAGACTGAGTATACACAGCACATACACTGAGACTGAGTATACACAGCACATACATACACTGAGACTGAGTATACACAGCACATACACTGAGACTGAGTATACACAGCACATACATACACTGAGACTGAGTATACACAGCACATACACTGAGACTGAGTATACACAGCACATACACTGAGACTGAGTATACACAGCACATACATACACTGAGACTGAGTATACACAGCACATACACTGAGACTGAGTATACACAGCACATACACTGAGACTGAGTACACACAGCACATACATACACTGAGACTGAGTATACACAGCACATACACTGAGACTGAGTATACACAGCACATACATACACTGAGACTGAGTATACACAGCACATACACTGAGACTGAGTATACACAGCACATACACTGAGACTGAGTATACACAGCACATACACTGAGACTGAGTATACACAGCACATACACTGAGACTGAGTATACACAGCACATACACTGAGACTGAGTATACACAGCACATACATACACTGAGACTGAGTATACACAGCACATACACTGAGACTGAGTATACACAGCACATACATACACTGAGACTGAGTATACACAGCACATACATACACTGAGACTGAGTATACACAGCACATACACTGAGACTGAGTATACACAGCACATACATACACTGAGACTGAGTATACACAGCACATACACTGAGACTGAGTATACACAGCACATACACTGAGACTGAGTACACACAGCACATACACTGAGACTGAGTATACACAGCACATACACTGAGACTGAGTATACACAGCACATACACTGAGACTGAGTATACACAGCACATACATACACTGAGACTGAGTATACACAGCACATACACTGAGACTGAGTATACACAGCACATACATACACTGAGACTGAGTATACACAGCACATACACTGAGACTGAGCATACACAGCACATACACTGAGACTGAGTACACACAGCACATACACTGAGACTGAGTACACACAGCACATACACTGAGACTGAGTACACACAGCACATACATACACTGAGACTGAGTATACACAGCACATACATACACTGAGACTGAGTACACACAGCACATACATACACTGAGACTGAGTATACACAGCACATACATACACTGAGACTGAGTATACACAGCACATACATACACTGAGACTGAGTATACACAGCACATACATACACTGAGACTGAGTATACACAGCACATACATACACTGAAACTGAGTATACACAGCACATAGACTGAGACTGAGCATACACAGCACATACATACACTGAGACTGAGTATACACAGCACATACACTGAGACTGAGTATACACAGCACATACACTGAGACTGAGTATACACAGCACATACACTGAGACTGAGTATACACAGCACATACATACACTGAGACTGAGTATACACAGCACATACACTGAGACTGAGTATACACAGCACATACATACACTGAGACTGAGTATACACAGCACATACATACACTGAGACTGAGTATACACAGCACATACACTGAGACTGAGCATACACAGCACATACACTGAGACTGAGTATACACAGCACATACATACACTGAGACTGAGTATACACAGCACATACACTGAGACTGAGCATACACAGCACATACATACACTGAGACTGAGTACACACAGCACATACACTGAGACTGAGTACACACAGCACATACATACACTGAGACTGAGTACACACAGCACATACACACACTGAGACTGAGCATACACAGCACATACATACACTGAGACTGAGTACACACAGCACATACACTGAGACTGAGTACACACAGCACATACACTGAGACTGAGTACACACAGCGCATACATACACTGAGACTGAGCATACACAGCACATACATACACTGAGGCTGAGCATACACAGCACATACACTGAGACTGAGCATACACAGCACATACATACACTGAGACTGAGTACACACAGCACATACACTGAGACTGAGTACACACAGCACATACATACACTGAGACTGAGTACACACAGCACATACACACACTGAGACTGAGCATACACAGCACATACACTGAGACTGAGTACACACAGCACATACACTGAGACTGAGCATACACAGCACATACACTGAGACTGAGCACACACAGCACATACACTGAGACTGAGCATACACAGCACATACACTGAGACTGAGTACACACAGCACATACACTGAGACTGAGCACACACAGCACATACACTGAGACTGAGCATACACAGCACATACACTGAGACTGAGTACACACAGCACATACACTGAGACTGAGTACACACAGCACATACATACACTGAGACTGAGTACACACAGCACATACATACACTGAGACTGAGTACACACAGCACATACATACACTGAGACTGAGTATACACAGCACATACATACACTGAGACTGAGTATACACAGCACATACATACACTGAGACTGAGTATACACAGCACATACATACACTGAGACTGAGTATACACAGCACATACACTGAGACTGAGTATACACAGCACATACATACACTGAGACTGAGTATACACAGCACATACACTGAGACTGAGTACACACAGCACATACATACACTGAGACTGAGTACACACAGCACATACATACACTGAGACTGAGTACACACAGCACATACACACACTGAGACTGAGCATACACAGCACATACACTGAGACTGAGTACACACAGCACATACACTGAGACTGAGCATACAGAGCACATACACTGAGACTGAGTACACACAGCACATACACTGAGACTGAGTACACACAGCACATACACTGAGACTGAGTACACACAGCACATACATACACTGAGACTGAGTATACACAGCACATACATACACTGAGACTGAGTACACACAGCACATACATACACTGAGACTGAGTATACACAGCACATACATACACTGAGACTGAGTATACACAGCACATACATACACTGAGACTGAGTATACACAGCACATACATACACTGAGACTGAGTATACACAGCACATACACTGAGACTGAGCATACACAGCACATACATACACTGAGACTGAGTATACACAGCACATACACTGAGACTGAGTATACACAGCACATACACTGAGACTGAGTATACACAGCACATACACTGAGACTGAGTATACACAGCACATACATACACTGAGACTGAGTATACACAGCACATACACTGAGACTGAGTATACACAGCACATACATACACTGAGACTGAGTATACACAGCACATACACTGAGACTGAGTATACACAGCACATACATACACTGAGACTGAGTATACACAGCACATACACTGAGACTGAGTATACACAGCACATACATACACTGAGACTGAGTATACACAGCACATACACTGAGACTGAGTACACACAGCACATACATACACTGAGACTGAGTACACACAGCACATACACACACTGAGACTGAGCATACACAGCACATACACTGAGACTGAGTACACACAGCACA